>VWZI01014771.1:0-50989 GCA_013396835.1 Psilopogon haemacephalus
AAGAGGCTCCCCAGAGAAGTTGTGGAGTCTCCTTCTCTGGAGACTCTTAAGACCTGTCTGGATGTGTTCCTCTGTGACCCGAGCTAGATTGTATGGTGCTGCTCTTGCAGCGGGGTTGGATTCTATCTTTGGAGTTCCTTTTCAACACCTAACATCCTGTGATACTGTGGTGCCCAGTGATAGGACAAGAGGCAATAGATGTAAACTAGAATGCAGGAGGTTTCACTCGATCTTAAGGAGAAACTTATTTACTTTGAGGGTGATGGAGCACTCAGAAGGCTGCCCAGAGAGGTTGTGGATTCTCCTGCTCTGGAGACTTTTAAAACTCATTTGGATGTGTTCGTGTGCAACTTGATCTAGGTGTACCTGTGTTAGCAGGGGAGGCTGGACTAGATTATCTGAGGCACTGTCTAATGCCTACCAGTCTGTAATCTTGCCCAGCTTGGCCAGCCTGTCAGTGTCTTCCTAGGCCTCTTCCATAGGGTGTGTGAAAGGATCCCATAGGCTTTTGGATGTGGATGACTGGTACTACTTGCTTATATGTTTTTAGTGGCTGAGAGTCTTATGTATGTAGGAGGGAAAGGATAATGTTTGAGGAGATGCCTTTGAGCACTGTTACTTTATGAGGTTGGATCCCACTGTCCTGAACCTGAACGGAGAATGAAATCCAGAATGGTTGAGCTTGGGTAGCCCCTGCTGCCTCAAGGTGCTGCTTGAACTTGAGAAACCACAGCTTACTGCTTTTTTTCCCTACTTCTACACTTTCAGCAAGGTGATGATTTTCTTGCTCATAACTTCATTACTTGGATATTTCTGTGTTGTTTACCTTGGTAAAATTTTGAGAACTGTGGAAACCACTGTAACATCTCTTGTACTTCTGGTTTGAGAATCTAATTTTTATGCTGTGTATAATACTCCATAGATTCAGTAGTTGGTGATTCTTTATGCAGTTAAATGCTGAATTCAAAACTTTAGTTTTGCTAGACTAGGGTACTAATATGGATTTTACTTTTGTAGGCTGATGTTACCTTTTATTTGACAGAGGCATATAGAGGGTATGTAGCTACCTTTAAATAAAAAGTTGTAAGTATAATGTGGGAGAGCTTTTGGCTGTATGAATGATTTGTTTTTTGTGATAGCCTGGATTTTAATGGTAAATCTGATTTTATTTTCCTTGTGGTACAGTTACATTTGAAGTGTGATTCATATTTCATTTCTACTTGCTGAATGTTTTGAAGGTTTTTTTAGAATCTGCTTTTAATATGGGTTAAAGGAGCCTGTTTTGTCATGTGCTTCTTTTTCAGTCACTCTGGAGCTCAAGATTGCCAGATAAACTTGTAGATTGTGAGGTTGGCAGTAGTGACACTTGTTGATAGCAGTTTTCTTCTTGTGCTTTTTTTCTTTAGATGAAAGTTAACTTCAACAACTGAAAAGGAAGATGTAATTTTTCTTGGTGTTCAACTCAGTATTTGCTTAGTTGTAAAGCTTGTTTTTGTGCCAACTTTTTACTTTCTGCAGAAAATTTTACAATGGCATTTTAAAAATAAACATGTCTGTGTTTCTGTGTGAGTTAGTTCTGAAAGATATTTTGTTAATTAGACTAATGAGATTCAAGAAGCAATGCTGCTGTATTAAAAGATTTGGGTTTTTTTTGGTAAAGTAATTCCCATAGTCCTAACAAAGAAATTTAAATGAAGTTTTTGATTTGAAGATCTGCTTACTTGAAGTCTTTAACTGTTAGAATGTAGTATCTTTATCAGCCTGGCTAAAACAAACAATCACTAAGTATAATTTCCTGACCTCAGATTTCTGAGAGTAAGGACAACATCGACTATCATTGTAAATTTGTTTGGCAGGCAGACCTGTGTGCCTAGCTGTTCTCTGCACCAGTATTCTTTTTGCAGAAGGAATTTGAATTGCGTGACTTCAAGCAGTTAAGCCAACAGTGGCCTTTTCAAGGTGCAAATAGATCATATGATCTTTAAGAAATTAGAGGTAAGTCTGGGTGAGCAGTATTGGTCACAGATTTGGGACTGAAAATCTGTGCATGTTAGGCTAGAAGATGGATTTTGTTAGGTTATGTATTTTGATAGAAAACTTCTGAAGAACTCTTGACTTCTGAACTTGATTGGTGATCCACAGCTACTCTGAAAGTTAGACTTCAAACGGTGTATGTCAAGTATGTAGTCAGCTACACCTAGTAATTCAGGAGTTTTATGGAACTTTGCCTTTCTATAACATTTGCATTTACATGCATTTTTAGAACATGACCTCCGAGTTTCTTCTTGAAAAATGCTGTACTTGCACAGGAGCTCATAAGTTGTCACCTGTCCTGTGTACCCCACAGGAGAGTACTTAGAAGCGGGTCTGCGGTTTCATTGTAAGCCTGTGATTGCGTTTCAGTCTGGGGCAGCAGAAGTGTAAGAAAGCGTATGTGAAGGTTCCTGCCAAGTTCAGGCTCAGTTTTGTGGGCTGCCGTTGGATGCTGTTCTGTTTTCACCTGTAATGGTGTCATCCATACGGGGGAGAAGGTGCTCTGCTACTCTGAATTGCATTGAGTGTTTAAAGTGTCATTAGCAGAAGAATGGCATAATGTGCATCTTTGTACTTTCTTTGTTCTTTTGCTGTCTGCTCTTTGTTTTTGTATTACTTTCTACTCAGTTTTTGGTCCTTAGTTTTGATTGTTGTTCTTCTAGTTTCTGCCAGAGAAAAGAAAAACGTAGAAATGTGGAATTTCCTCACACTTTCCCCTCATATTTCAGTCTCATTTTCCTCTTTTCTCCCTTATTTGTTTCATCAGTAGTTGACCACATTGTTTGGTGTATGGTGCAAGTTTACTGTTGGTGAATGATTCAGTTTTCCTGGGCAAGAAAACTGAATGTTACGTATCTAGGAGGTATGTGTTGTTCCCTTCCCATTCCTTAGTATAAAAATTGGAGTGAGATTCTGCACTAAGTGGCAAGGTATTAATCTATTGGAGGTTGCTTTATGTATCTAATTGGACTGAAAGAACTGCAAGGATGATAGTACTGATTTGGAAGTAGGAAAAGAAATGATCTTTTCCAAGAAAGTAGCTTTTGCTAAATTTTTATTTTGCTTATTGATTATTTTTTCTCCATCCCTGACTGACTATTTATTGAAGCAGGAATGTTGTTTTTATGAATGTCTACTTTCTGTCATAGGAAAGCAAACTCCGCCTGTATCAATAAGCTTCAAATGCTTAAACTGTGAAACTGAACTTAAACTCTGGACAGATTAAATTTCTCCTTAAATTATTGAAACTTCCTCTCCAAAGAACCTAGATTATTTCTTTTTCTCACTTGAACCCTCAAGATGAATTGCCAAGCTTTCAGCATCTCCTTTTCTGACAGCCTTTATACACATAGTAAAATATATAAATATTTGACATTTACCATGTTAAAACAAAAAGCCAACAAAATTCATGAAAATCTCTGCGAGCTGCAACTTACCCAGGTGGCCTGCTGTTTGAAATATGACTCCTGGTGTGTATTGTACTCCTAGCCCTAGGATTCAGTAATGAGATTGAGTGGTATCTTGCGTGAGCACTTCTAGATGATTGACAGTGAGGTGATGTGAATCATCATTTATCAGGATATTATCATGCCTACCCTTGATAATTTCTCCCTGCTGTCTGGGGAGATGGTGGAGACAGATAGGACTTTGTGATGTCAAAGTAATTAGTGTGTGTTGGTTTCCAGCTGAACAAACTGGAAACTAATGATCAGGTAAATGAAGATGAAGTGCATTAGTGTAAGGATGAAGGTGCAAGGACCTTGGGGAAGAGCTTATAAAAATTTCGTGGGGGTTATTTGAATATCTTAAAATTTGTGCAGTTGCAAGCAATATTTACTAAAGGATACCTCTGCAATGGTCTCTTTACATGTCCTTTGTCAATATCTCTTCTAGTGAGAGAGTCAGCACTTAGGGTTAAGGACATCAGACTCTGCTGTAAGACTGGGAACACCTTATGACTTTCATAAAATCTGAGTAGTGATTTTCCAACTAAAGGCAGCAATTTTGAGTTAAATGGTTAAGGAATCCTAACGTACACTGAACCTTGGGTTTTCTAGCTACTCTTCCCATTTTGAAGGTGGGAAAATTACCATAATTAGACTTTAGTATACTTGAGCTGTGATTGTTCCTTTACATTCTTAAAAGATGTTAATGTTGGTACATATGTAAATGCTTCAAGATCTGTGGGCTTTGCAACAAAGTCTGTGGTGCTGCATCAGGGTTTTAACAGTTAACATGGTAGTTTCTTGGTGCAAGTATTGAACATTTAATGCATAGATAATTACAGAAATATTTTTGTAACTTGAAAAAAACTTTTGTGTAGGAGCCTAAATCTATAGCAGTGTTTTGGATGATGCTTAATGCATGGGACCAGCTGAATATAATTGCCATTGCAGCAGCAAGTGATCTGAGGGTTTCTGTAGTTAATTTTATCACATGTGATTAGATATTGCTAATTGTAATTAGCTGATTGAAAAGCTATCTGTTTGCTATTCAATTATTAAAATAGTAATTTACTCATTGTCATTTATCTGTATTAATGTGCAGTCTCCTAGATACCTCTAAATAACATAACAATGACAGCAAAGTTTTATAAATTAAAACCTCATGACAATACTATTTGTCTAATTTTTATGTATATATACAGCTGCCCTCTTTATTTCAGTTGCTTCTTTGGTGAAAGGGAGTGGGCTAGAATCCCCAGCAGGAATTTGTTCATATTAATATGGCTCATCAGAGACATTATATTTAATTGGAGAGCCTGCGGTATAGTCGCAGGAGGCTGAAGGGAATTATTTAGCATTAGCAATGGCTCGTCTGGGAGTTGTGCACTAATCAAGGAGCTTGTGTGTTAACTGTAGGGATGATAGGAGTTATGACGATTATGACATGTGAGCACATGTTTGTATGAGAAGTGGACAGGCAATGAGTTAATCAAGAAATATATTAAATGGCTCCCATGCTGCTTGGTTATTACTCTGTAGAGTGTCTGTCAGATTGTGTACTTACTTAAACAACAAGAAGTCCAGCAAATAGATGTTTGTAACAAAGAACCTCTTTTCCCTTCTATTTTTGAGATGGGTATGTGCTTTTAAGTGCTGTGTTAAAAAAGAACGAGCGAATACTTAGTCTGACAAATGCATTTAAACGTGTGCCTTTCCAATCTGTGCTCTGTGTATTTGGTCACGTTTCCCTTCAGTAAATATGAATTATTTCCCACTGTCAACTAATTGTTTAACATCTTCAAACTTGTGTGTTTCTTTAGCAAGCTGTTAATTATATAAGTTTCTTAATGTTAGCTTCAAGGAAATAAAAATATTAATAGTTTCCACCATCAGGACGCTCCAAACCTTGTAAGGAAAAATTCCCAAACCCAACAGCCCTTAACTGTAATGCAGGGATTATTTAAATGCCAGGCAGACACATTCTGTGCCCAGTATGGTTAGCGGCATCCATTTTGCATCTACTTCATATGCGTTGTGAAATTACCATTTATGCTGGTCAAACCCATATTTAGAGGAAATAGAGCTAATAAACTGAATTAATTTAAAAGTTGCATAAACCCGTAAACCAGCTGAATCATATCAGTAGGCAAACTTATCCTAGAGCTACTGGACAGGTGAGCATGTGCACTTTTTCTGCTATTGTAAGCACCGCCAAATTTAATAAAACTTTATACCAAACTGTGACCTTCATGTATTAACTTAATTAAAGCAGCATCATGGCTAGTACCCAAAGTGTTAACCTGTAGGAGGTTGTTATTGATATCCATTATCTGTGGAGTCAGTGTTAGTGGTCAGCAGCAGCAGAAGTAAAACTGCAAGTGAGGCTCTCCCTTGGGTGCTGTGAGCTCAGCAGGTTAAACTGTCAAAGCTTCTTAAAGAACGGATAGTTCAACCCCCTGGAGTTATAGGTAAACCAATCATTTGCTGTCAGCAGGAAATACGACTTTATTTAGCAGGTTGAAGGGAGAAGAAACTAAACCTAAATGCTAATAGGAAAGAGGATTTAGAAGGAACTGTCATGTGAGTGCATGTGGTGCTGTGCTATGTAGATTCTATGGAACTTGGAAAGATTTTTTTTTTTTTAATATTTTTTTTAGTTCCAGGCTTTTTAAAAGCAGGGATTCACACAGAGGTTTATTCTACTGTCTTTTATAAAACTAAACATAAGATTGAGCTACGCTACTTAAACCCATGAGTATTGACTGTATTTTGTGAGGGGTTCCAAAGTTTATACTTTTCTTAAAAATGGCAACTGTTGTCTCCTTACAGAAATAGGTTGGATTTTTTCCTTCAGTGTTGTGCAGGTGTTATCCATGAAGAATGTAATGATCTCTTCTTACCACACTAAATGTATTTTGTGCTGATGAACTATACTACATTCAAGTTCTAAATACATATTTACTAGAATTTTTACATATAGGCCATAATAACTTGTGATAACTGAGCAAGTGTTATAGTGGTTTTTCCCCTATTTTCTAATTATTTGGTGATCAAAATGAAAATAAACAGCATTTGACTTTGTGCTATTTAAATTCTTGCCTCAAAAAAGAGAACCCCAGAAGTTACTGAGGGATATGAAATAGGTGTGGGAGAAACCTGAGAGTTTGCTATAGTTGTGTTTATTGGAAAGACAACTGTGCTTAAATTCTTGGTGGTGGGGGGGAACGGGACGACGACAACTTACTAGTGGCTTGTCAAAGATGCTTTTTCTCAATACATGCACTGTTTTTAGACAATATCTGCTTGATGTGCTGAAATAATACTGGCATAAGAATAATGGGATACAGGAGAGACTTTCATTTCTGCTTGCTATCCATGAATTACCTTCAGATGGAAAAGTGTATATCATAGGAAATCAGCTGGGAGGTGGAAAATACTAGATAACCTAAAAACCAAATTAAGTGTTTCTGTAGGATTATGCTAAAACAACCTTTATAATTTGAGACATAGCTATGGTAGAACTGAGGGCTGTAAGAAGAAAAACAAAACAAAAACCCCAAACCAAACAAAACCCACAAACAAAAAAGAGCCATAAACGAACAACTTGCTGAAAATAATTTTGTCAGATGATCTGAGAAAGGATGGGACCACATAAAGCCTGGCATTGACATCCGTGGTTGAATTGTCCTGTGCTAGTATTGACTGTGTGAAAACTGTGTTTAGATAGTGCTGGATTTCTTGTCTGTTCCTGCCCATTTGTCGGGCTTCACACAGTCCTTACAGGTTTGGAGAGTCATTGGCTTGTCTGTACAACCATTTTCAAGTGTATAGGTGTATTGTGTAACACTGGAGAATGCACTTCTTCACTTAATGCATGAGTAATACGTTCAGCACTGTAGAATATGAACACGTGACTTTGCTTCAGGGGTGGAATGGAGGGTTAATATAGTGGTCTAATGAACAATAAATGCCTTTTGAAAAGCATTACACTGTAACATGAAACTCAAATATTTTTTCTGCCCAGTGAGGGTACTGGTGGACAAGAAGCTGAACATGAGCCAGCAATGCACACTTGCAACCCAGAAGGACTGTTTATAAGGACTTGTAGTGAATAGGACAAGGGGCAGTGGCTTTAACCTGTGAGGGGTAGATTTAGGTTGGACATAAGGAGGAAGTTCTTTTCAGTGAGAGGAATAAAATACTGGAACAAGCTGCCGAGGGATGTGATTGAGGTGACATGTCTCTGGAGATGTTCAAGATCAGACTCCATGTATCCCTGGGCAGACTGATCTAGTTGGTGTCCCTACTTACTGCAAGGGAGTTGGTCAGGATGACCTTTGAGGATCTGTGAATGTCTGGCAGTCACCTCTGAAACTCTTCATCCTTGAACTTATTTCTGCTGATCTGCATTTTATTTCTTTATTTGTAGATCGCTGGCCTGCCTATTTATATGCTGTGATCCTCATTTACGTTTCACCCCTATGTAGTTCTTTGGGGTCTTCTGTGATGACTTTTATATAACAATATGTGAAATCTGCTTAGGCCTTCTTTGAATGCTGGGCTGCAAACAGTGCAGGCTCTGTTGTAGTCTCTTTTTCAAAAGTTACAGCTAGTGTTTTGTGGTGGGTTGACTGGTTTACAATAAATGTTGCTCTATACTTTCTTCCTGTGTTTGTCAAGTAGATGATATAGAAGTGATTACACTTCTAGTGTGAACAAGGCTGATTTCTTGCTAAAAATATTTTTTTAAACTCCTTGAATCTATTTGAAAAGTTACTCAAGTAGATTTCAGGGCATTCATTGCTTACTGTTTTCCGAGAGTTCCCACAGCAATCATGCTTGGTGCTTTCTCTTCATTACAGGATTAAAAAAAAATGTTTTAGATAGTCTTAATCTCAACATCTGCCTCTTAATCTCACAGCTGACTTGTCTTTCCAAAGAAAACTTTTGAGAGTAAAAAATTAGGATAGGTCTTATACTAAGGACTTTCTTCTTCAAAGCTGTCCTGTAACGCAACGAGTAACTTCAGTTTGCTTTCAGAGAGGTAATTTTCTTTTATTAACTAACAAAGAATGATTTTTAAGAAATCAGAATACTTGCATTAGTGAAATTTTGAAGGAAAAATGCTCTACTTTGTGAATGTTATGTAATAAAGTGAATATGTAATAAGGCATTTTGTAAGTGTTAGAGATTCCATTCTCTTAATCTTATGTTGGTTGTGATAACATTGAGGTATTGTGACCGAGTTTTTGTTGTTTATTATGGGTACTGCTTTAGCAGAAAACCCCTACTCACTGCATGTCCAAATGTGATTAAGGGATGCATATATGTGCATAAATGTATTTTCTGTGATAAATATATTGCATAGATAAAAAGAAAAAGGCACTGAATGCCCTTATTCTTCAGATATTCTGCATTCACCAGCAGCCTGGTTTGGTTTGTGTGTGGTGGTTGGTTGTGTTTTGTTTTTTTGTTTTTTTTTTTTTTTCTTCCTTTCCTTTTAAAATTTCTGTTGTGCATTATTTGATGTTTTAGATCTGGCTTCATATTATATCTAAATTTGTCTAAGTCTAAAATATTTCTGAAAGAACCATTTGTGCTCTCCTATCCTCTCTGGTTCATTCACTGTATTGGATCCAATGATCACGTGACTGGGAGATGGTTTAACTTGGTGGTCTGACAGAAGGTTTGCTTCTCCTCCCCTTGGATTAGTTTTCCTCTGGGTCTGTTCAGTTCTTTGGTTTATCTCAGTAGCACTGTAATTACTAGAGCTGAATATGAAGCAGAGTGGGGGTGTGTGTGTGATCATGTTTTGAATGGGACTTGTATCTTGTATTTGCATAAATTGAGGTTTATTGTAAGTCTACATTTATGTCTCAATATATAGTTAGTTTTGACCCAGAAGTTGGTTCATACGGGGAAGAACTTAATTTGTTGTAGTGTCGGTATCTTGCATTTTTCTTTACTGCATGTGTTTTTATTTTGTGTGTGGTTGTTGCTGGTGTGTTTTGTGTTGGGTTTTGTGGGGTTTATTTGGGTATCTGAGCCAGTTCTTTAGCTGCTACTCCAGAGTATGTTGCCGTGAGCTGATGTTCATACTAACTGTGTTTTCTTAAATATTGTGGCATAGTTGAAATACCGGGTAGCTCTGAATTCACCTTGCTGTTGCTGTGGGCTGTTCTTTTAACAGCTGTGGGCTGTTCTTTTAACATTGTAGCTGTTTCTTTGGAATCTCTGACTTTACTGTCAGCTTGGGATGCAAGAGGCAATTTCTGGAGTCCATCTGTAGGCAGACAGATTTAGAGATCAGATGAGAACTTTGAATGGTTCTGTACTGTGTTCATCCATTTGAAAGAAGAACTCTGAATTAAATGAAAATGCTTGACAGGAGATTGCTACCAATGCATACAATGTGTTACTTCGTAACATGACTGAGTTTTTTTTCTAACTATCATGTGTCTTCTGGCATATGTATCTCAATGAAGATCTAAAACTCTGGTTTACCTGTTTCTGTAGTTGGCTACCCTTGCTACCATGTGATACTGTATCCTATACCTGCCTAACTACTACTTTTCCCATCTCCCGCCTATATCTTACTCCTTTAGAAGACAAAATAAAGAAACTTACAGCAAATGCATTCCATAGTGAACTTGTTTTTGGGAGAGGAAGGAAAAAGGAATACCATGAGGAAGATCTATTCTATTGCTTTGTTAATGTGCATAGTAGTCTGAGATTCCATTAGGGAAAGGCTGATGCAGGTGCAGATGTGTTTGAAGTGCAGAGAGGCTACTAAAAACACTGTAGGATGCTACTATTTTAGCATCACAAACCCCTTAATTCTTTTTGTAAAACATTTAAAGCTCAGAATCTCGTACACTGCACAGTGAACTTGCAACAGATGCACACCCTTGCTTTTGTAAAGAGATCTATTAAGTATCTTCTAGTTGTTAGTGTGTGCTCTGAAGTGAAATTCTCCTGGACAATTGCTTTAGATAATATACTCCAAAGTAGAAATAGTCTTCAGAGGTGTAAGTGCAGTTGTTAATATGCAGACTGTTTCTTTACAGTGTCAGCTAAATTAGCAAACAGAATTTTGAGTGGCTGTGCTGCCTCTCATCTTCACTTGGGTGCAGAAACTTGGTAGGGATCACACCTTATGACAAGGAGCCAAAAGTGGAAGGAGGCAGGAGGAATGCTGTTCTGAAAGACACTCCTGGATTTTTATTTGTAATGTCTTCAGGACTCTGGAGGCATTTCCTTGCTTTTCCCAGCAAACAGACCCCAGTTTCAGAGTATTGCTGCATGACAGCCTTAGGATGGCTTGTTTTTCCCAGTATTAGTGATCAGGCCTCTAGATACAGTGGAGATTCCTTTCCTGTAGCAGAAAGGTTCACAGGACGTTAGGGTCTGGAAGGAAACTCCAGAGATAGAATCTAACCCTGCTGCCAAAGCAGGGCCATGTAATCTACTGCAGATCACACGGGAATGCATCCAGACAGGTCTTGAGAGTCTCAAGAGAAGGAGACTCCACAACTTCTCTGGGGAGCCTCTTCCAGTGCTCAGTGACCCTTATAGTGAAGAGGCTCTTTCTCATGTTGAGGTGGAATGCNCTGACCCTACCTTCTTGACACCCAGCCCTCATATTTATATACATTTATTAGCTCCCTTCTCAGTCTTCTCTCCAGACTAAAAAGCCCCAAGTCTCTCAGCCTTTCCTTGTAAGGCAGTGCTCCTGTCCCTTAGTCATCTTTGTAGTCCGCTGGATTCTCTCAAGTAGATCTCTGTCTCTCTTGAACTGGGGAGCCCAAACTGAATGCCATATTCCAGGTGAGGCCTCACCAGGGCAGAGTAGAGCTCTTCTGTACTGTTTTGTCAAGTAAAATTGTGTCTCTTTTTAGAAGCCAACAAAGTTTAGGGCTTTGTTTGTTATACTTCTACGTATAACTTTTTTTTAAAGTGGTGAAAATCAGTGTTTGAGAACATGAACAAAGGAAAATCATAGACTCATAGAATGGTTTAGGTTGGAAGAGACCTCAAAGATCATCCAGTTCCAACCCCCCGCCATAGGCAGGGACACCTCCCACTGGAGCAGGACGCTCAAGACCTCATCTAACCTGGCCTTGAACCCCTCCAGGGAAGGAGCAGCCACAACCTCCCTGGGCAACCTGTTCCAGTGTCTCGCCACCCTCACTGTGAAGAACTTTCTCCTAACATCCCATTTAAATCTCCCCTCTGCCAGTTTAAACCCATTCCCCTTCGTCCTGTCATGACAAGACTTTGTGAATAGTCCCTCCCCAGCCTTCCTGTAGGCCCCCTTCAGATGCTGGAAGGCTACTATAAGGTCTTGAAGCCTTTTCTTCTGCAGGCTGAAAAGCCCCAACTCTTGTAGCCTGTCCTCATAGCAGAGGTGCTCCAGCCCTCTAATCATCTTTGTGGCCCTCCTTTGGACCATCTCCAACAGATCCATGTCCTTGTGTTGGGGGCTCCAGAGGTGGATGCAGTACTCCAGGAGAAGTACTTCTGTGGGTTCTCTCAAGGGCAGAGTGGAGACACAGAATCACCTGTGTTGAATGTGGCTGGGTTTTTTTCCTCAGCAGCACGATGAAATAGATANCCAGGTACAGGACCTTACACTTGGCCTTTTTGAATTTCATGAGGTTGGCCTGGGCCCACCTCTCCAGCCTGTCCAGGTCCCTCTGGATGGCATCCCTGCCCTCTAGCAAGTCGACTGTGCCACACAGCTTGGTGTCATCTGCAAACTTGCTGAGGGTGCACTCGATTCCTCTGTCCATGTCACTCACAAAGATGTTAAACAGCACTGGCCCCAGCACTGACCACTGAGGGACGCCACTTGTCACTGGTCTCCAGGTGGACATTGTGCCCTTGATCACCACTCTCTGCATGTGACCATCCAGCCAATTCCTTATCCAGCGAGTTGTCCACCCATCAAGTCCATGTTTTTCCAGTTTGGTGACCAGGATGTCATGCGGGACAGTCAAAGGCCTTTCTTAGATCCAGGTAGATGGCATCAGTTGCCCTTCCCTTGTCCACCGCTGCTATGACTTTGAAGTCTTTATATGCATTGAAAAGTGCATTCTCTTAGTCTTGGTTAGAAATGCGGTTTTCTTTGCCAGATTGGTGTTTCTCTAGTAAAGCCTGTTCAGTTCAACCTGGATCCTTCTATTTTAGTTTTAGTTGAAATTTGTGGATTTGTGAGACTATGACTGTCTTCAGGTTTTAACTGGCAAAAAAACAAAAGGCAGGATGGGGTAGTAACAGAAAACAAGGGGTGCAAACTTTTTTTTTTTTTTCCCTTGACTGATATCTACTAACCTGTGATCTAAACCTGGGGATGCTAATGGATGTTTTTAAAGTTTTTGTAGGAACTATCGGTAAACACCTTTCACCAAGCCAAATGTTCAAAGGTCCCTGAAGAATTGGTTTACGTTTGTCCTCACAACTATCATTGGTGGGCCATAAAATAAAACTAAATTCAAAAATAGGCTTATAGAGAAATCTGCTTGTGCTGACTCTGTAGACTGACTTGTTTATTTGCGTAACATTTTATGTAGATTTTTGTAATGCTCAGTAAAAATAAATGAGGAAAAGATGGGATAGTTATGCCATTTATGGCTTTCACAGTTCTGCTTTTCACATTGTTTAGAAATTTTTCCATTATTTAATTTTAGGGTGAAATGCTGTAATTGTGTGGCAGTATTTCTTTGCAGGTAGCACTTTGAAGGCTGTATGAATAATACACACTCACTCCGTGTATGTAGATTTATTGTAGCATTGGTATGTGTATTTTAGTGTGAAGCTGCTAAGGACATTTGGGTCAAATGAAAGGTACAATTTTGGCAAAGCAGTAAATTTGAACCTTTTTTGCATCTTTTTTTTTTTTATTCAAGTTTTCAATGCCACAAGCTTTTTGTTCTGTTTTGTCTGCCTCTTGGCATTGGTGCTGGCAAGATTTGAGGTGGTTGGTATTTTTTAGCTACCCCACAAAGGATTTACTCATTAGCCCTATTTTATGGGTTGAGCTAATTGTGATTTGTCTTGCTGAGCAGTATTATGCAGTTTGGGCCAATTAAGTGAATCCACTTACACCAGCGGATGTTGTTCCAATGTGTAATATTGATTTGAGCTATAAATGGAGAATGACTTGTTTGATTAGATTCCTTTGTCTAAACAATGCTTGAGATCTTATCTAGTGTACCAAACAGAAGCATTTTCTTTCCTGAGGCTTTTAAAATTGCTTCTTAGGTTTGATTAACACTGAATATGCAGATGTAACAGTTTCCCTATATGTAAATTCTGAAGCAGTTCAGAGGAATTGGGAGAAAAATGCATCTTTCAACTCAGTGTAACTGTCTCTGCTGCATGAATATGAACTTGTGTTGAGACCTGGGGATGATGTGTAGGGTGACCTACTCTGAAAAAATAGGACACTGGAGAATCCCAGACACTTAACGTCCTTGGAGATGGAGGAGGAGCAGAGGGAGTGAGTGTGTGTATGTATATGTGTTAATTAGCCGTTTACACTGAAGTAAATGACATCTGTCATATGATAAACATCAGAAACTGCCGAAGTATATAAAATCATCCGTGGAAATTGTGGGTGATATCAAACACTTCATTAGGTATTTATTCTTCTCTTGGACCTCATGACAAAACCTTTACTTTTTGGAATTAGTAGATGAGAATCTCTATAAAACAAATTGGGGGGAAAAGCACTTGTGTCATAAATCAAATCCAGAAGAAGGTAATAAACTGGAGTTGCTGAAAAAACTGTAGTGGTATGGATCTATAAATTATCTTTGTCTTCTACTGCTTTATAGATTTGTATATACACTGAAAATAAGTGGGTTAGTTCTTTATCTTAAAGTAATTGTACATTCTTTTTCCATACCAAGAAAACTTTTCTGGTTTTAAATATTGAGGGTCATACATATGTAAATGTGACTCGTTTATAGTATGGATTTCAACAGCAGCCAGTTAACTCCTGGAGATTACTTCGATTCTGTTGTGTTTAAACAGAATACTTCTAGGAGTATTATATATTTTTTAGGTAGTAAGCTATTGATATGCATTGAAAGATCAACATTATTTGAGATACAGGTTTGTTTAGGGGGCTGATTCAGTAAATTCAGAGTATGGCTGGGTAAGAGAGCATGCTGCTGTCAAATGAGTGCTCTCCAGGTTGAGGAACCATCATAATCTAGGTAATTTGGCTACTTACTAGCTCTGATAAAGTACAGTTCCTCTAAATCAGGTTACCTCCTGCAAAGCAGATGTTGAGTTTTTTTTTGTGGTGTTTGTATCCAAGATTTTGGTTTATGGGTGTATATCTCTTCAGGGATATGATGCCAAGCCCTGGCATCAAACATGATTTATAAATACTCCTGAAATACTGAAACAATATAGAAGGAGCTTCAAAAGCAATCGTTACTACTGTTATTACCACCCTGAGAGCTGCCACAGCCTGGAGCAGTGCTCCTGGAACTAGGCCGGGCCAAGAGTGACTGGCTGATCAGCCCAGGTGGACTCCTCACTTTATGTGCCTATTTACTGGAAATGTGGTGAAGAAGCACAAAGCTGTTCTCGTGTGAGGATCTGGCCAGGATTTACTGGTTTAGGTGCCTTGCCATGAAAAGTGGCTGCCGAACCTAAACTAGACTTGGTGGCCATTTTTGTGTACTTTGCTTCTGAATTAATAAACTTGTTGGACTTGAGCTAGTTCTTACTTAAAATTCTGTCCGGTTTCCCTTGTACTTTAGTCCAAAAGTAGTTATACTGTTTAACAGCGTTTGCTCCAAAACTCTTCTGCTAGGACTTCTTGTTAAATCCTGTTTCTTACTTGTCATAGATGCAGAGCTAAGGAGACTGTGATGGGCTGGTTGGTTGTTAGTGACTGATTTGGGTTTGGGTTTTACAAAGGTTTAACAAACCTATACAGGAATTTGGATAATTACATTTCATCTGTAGCTTTTGAGTTAGATGGGGGATTCTATAAAATGATCATTCAGTAGGTTTGGGTGAATCTCTTGTCTTCTTTATTTGCTGTAATATGATTAGCCTGTATGAGATATACTACTTCAGATATACGCAAATAAGAGCTCTTTTCATGATTTCTTATTGATTGTATTCTCTACCATGACAGGTCCTTATGCTGCTTGAAATTTATCTTTTTGAGGCGCAGGTAGCCCAATATGATTAAAACTTGCAGTGTAAGCCACTGAGCTTGTTTTGTCTGCTGTTCCAGCCTCTGTGGTTATCCATTCATGCTTCTTTGCAGGGTCAATTTATGAAGGAATTGCACTTCATCAGGAACCTCCAAGGACTTGATCCTAACTTAGTACAGATAAAACTTCAGAAGTACTTTCATGCTTTTGTTTTAGTTTACAAAAACAATGTAAACAAGAAGATTCAAGTTTTGAGTACCTGAAATTGTGTGGTTTAAATTAAGCACTTAAGCAGCCTTTGAATTTGAAAATACAATTTCAAACTTGTTGAGGAAGGTGAGTTGCTGGATTCTTTAAACTGTCTAGAAACACTGCATTTTAAGTCAGCTTCTGCAGAAGAAAAGCCATTACTAAGATGAAACAGATCTCTTTTCAGATTATATTTGAATTGGTTTAACAATTTATTAAAAAAGAAAAAAGAGAAGACTCCATAAACTTGAGCTGTCAGTTAAGCTTGAAAATCTGGGGATTTTGAAGTAGTGGGGAAGAATGGACACCTTTTTATTGTCTTTGAGAGACTTGCCGCTCTGCAGTGGTGGGCCAGGTAAAATGGTTGCTGTTTTGTTATATCCATGTGTGGTATATTAGCATGTATGCAAGGCTAAACTGGAACTGCACTAGAGAAGGCACTAACAACTTGCAGTAAGGTAAACAAGGAGAAATAGGTTTGCCAGATTGCAGGGGAATGTGGGAAAGGAGTAGTTGAAACTCCAGAGTTCAAGTAACAATGAAGCATTTACTAAGGGGAGAAAGTAGTGGGGGACAAGCACACAAGATTGTTTATATGTAAAAAATTAATGGTATTCTAATCTCTTCTGTGGCTGCCTTAGGTACTAGTAGGACTGTTGGTGTCTGTGTGGGAACTGCGTGACTGTGAGTTTTTTCTTGGTACTTAAAAATAGCTGTCTATATTGAGTTAGTCCTTTTCTGTAAGGAAGCTTTTAGTTTTGTAAAACATACCTGCTCAACTAGCTTGAATAACTTTGTTTAGGCATGTAAACAATGTGGGAATAAAAACCAACCTTAAACATATACATGAGTCATGCAAATAAAGGTATCTGAGAGCCATGTTGTTTTTTGTACTCCAGGAAGGATGGCAGGGCCAGTCTTGGTAGCATTTGATCAGAATAGATTGCTGACTTAAATTGCTGAGATGTACTTCTTACAGAGCATTAAAATCCTGTCGCGTGATTGTCTGTGCTAGTGTTGAGGAGTTTCTGGTTTAGCTTTGTTTTTAATATAAGGCTAAAGTTGTAGCGGTGAAATAAAATCCATGTGAGTTTACAGAAGCAATGATTCAAATGTGATATACATGGCAATTCCAGGAGGTTGTGACCCCTCACATGCTCAACTATATAGCAAATTCAGAAGCCGTTTAAGAGGTGCCCCCAGAAAGAAACTTGGAATTAGGTGGTAGGTTAATCTTGTCATCAGGAAGGGACATTGAGTTTTTTCAAAGTTCAGAAAAAAAGTTGGTAAATATGAAGAAAAAGTCAAATGCTTAAGTTAATCCTGTATTTGCTTTATGTTTTTGTTGTACTTATCTGAATACTTATTTCTCACTGTATTATTTGACTGCTGCTTCTCACTATTTCTGGATTTTTTTTTTCCTGGTCTTGTTTATTCTGAGTGAAGCAGTAGTGTGTGGACTACATTACTTCTAACCTTGGTTTGTCATATTTGACAGGCTTCATGCTACTTGCAAATAAAAAAGAAAATTTCCTGTTCATAAGCTACAAATATTTTATATATCACACATGAATATTTACTTTCAAAAAGAACACGCTTTAAAAACTGTGTTCCATATTCTGATATAAAATATTTAAGAAAAATTTCTAAAATTAAGCATAGAAAATGTTCAACTGTCAGTACAAACAAGTACTGACACATAGCTGGTGTAATCTTACACAATTGAAGCAATGGCATGCTTCTTAAATATATACTGAAAAGAAGGAGCAGAATAAGGAAACACTGATTTGTTTCTCAGGTCTGTGTATCTTCCTTTGCAGAGTTCAAAATACTTTTTCTTTAAATGTGTTGAAGACTAATTAAACTTGTAAAACTTTTTCTTTAAGCATGTGTATAAGCTGTTAAGTTTGAAGTCAACTTAATTTCTAACTTCAAATCTAGCTATTTTATTATTCCTGTTAAAATGCTGGAAATGTTTATCCCTTCTGTGTAGCTCAGATTTGACTGAAAAATGTTTGGCAAATGCATATAAATGAGGATACAATGGATTAGGAATCAAACATTGAGGCTGCTTAAATAATTCTCAAGATTTTCAGGTTCATGTGTAGTGATATTGAACTCTTTAGTCATAGGCTTTAATTTGTGCATGGTGCTGACCTGATGCTGTGCAGGGACACTCACTGCATCCCTTCATTCAATTCACTCTAATTATCCCCAACTTCCTGGGGAGCCTGCTTAGAACTCGTCATGAATGTTTGTTATTAAGTATTAAGATATTAGACAACCCTGGTTACATGTAGCAAAGTAGTTTTTAGTCTGAATTTACATATAGATGATCATTATAGGAAGCTGAAATTACATTTGTCATGATTTTATTTAAGCAAACTCAAAATAATATATTGGCATAATAAAACATTTTGACAGTGACTTAAGCTTGGAGTGAAATGAAATGACATTTAACGTTATTGTGCGAGTTCTTGTATGTCAGTGTTGGTAATTTCAATGTATGTTTTAGAGTGGTTATGGTATGTAAATTACCTTTAAAACAATCAGAGTTGTGTGCATGTTTCAGGATGGTGGTAATTATTTTCGCTGGGAGCATCTGTTAATGCAGAATATTGCCTCTTCAGGTTCATGTGAAAATGGCGGATGAAGCTGTCTGTGTTGGCCCAGCTCCCACGAGCAAAAGCTACCTCAACATGGATGCCATCATGGAAGTCATTAAGAAAACCAGGGCCCAAGCTGTGAGTCTGAATGAGTCTATCTGCTGCAGCTGTTTCATATATAGAAAGCAGAAAAGCCAGAGTTGGTGTTTTTTTTTTTTAAAGGTGTGTGGGGGGGGAAGTGATTGAATATGCTATTCCAGTTAGTTCATGTCACATGAGTTAAATGTGTCTGAAATCGCTACTGGAAATCAAAGGCTTTGTAGCATCTGGCAGCACTGGTCGCTGATCCTGCAGGTGGCTGCTGGATTCAGCTTTCACACCAGGGAGCAGCTTCAGTTCATTTCCAAATTTGCTGGGGGAAAAAAAAAAAAAATCCCAATTAGTTTTGAGTGCTAACCCTTTATATGCCATATAGCTTTTTAGAGCGCTTCATGAAGTACATCCAAAAAGAGTTTTTGCTTAAACTTTGTTTGAATCGCTTTCTAAATTTATATAAATGTTATTTGCAGGAAGGGTAAGGCAAATAGTTCATCCCGGAATTCTTTTTGTGCAGCATGTTTGCAAAATGTGCAGTAGCTTCTGTGCAAATGTGGGCTACTCTGCCTTTCTCCCTCCAAATTGGCCAGAAATTCAAAGCTAAACTTGAATTAGTTGGAGAAAGTAATGTGTAGTCATGTTTACATGTGTAATGTTCTTTGTTCCGTCAGTGAAATAAATCTATTATTCAGAGCTACTGTACACAGAACATTTATTAAAACATAATTTGGGTATGAGCAAAACTAATTACCCTGAAAGAGCATTGCCATTTCTTTCAAAGATGGCCTCAAAAATGATGTTTTGGTGCAGTGCTTTCAGGGACCAAGAGCTTTCTTATAAAGAAAAAGCTATTTCCATTTCTCTGAGTTTCTCAATGTGGAACCCATTTTTTTAAGCTCTTTAAGAGATGAGAATAAAATGGCTTACGCTTTCTTGTCAGTATTTTAGATCAAGAATTATAAAAAGTAAAACAAAAAGTTTCTCACACTCCTCAAGTAATTATGCTAGGTATACATTGAGATGTGAATAGCAAACTGTGAATACAGAGACGCACAGATTACACTAGCAAGAACTGTATTCTCCAGCAAGGGTCACTAGAGGTAAGAGGCTTACGACCGTGGACCTTAAGACCACTGTTGTGATCTGTGCTGAAAATACTTTGAGATTAAGAGTGTTTAATAGTGGTAACTGAGAAGAGTGTGGATGAGTATGTATGCATAGGAGTGCAATGAGTCAAATTTGACAAAACTGTTAAAAAGAGTGGGAAGCGAAACACCGGAGGAAGTGTGTCCATTGTTTTGCTAAAGGCATCTTTCTTCCTAGACAAGTAAAGAATGTTTGCCTCAGAAATGGCAAAGCTCAACCAGCAAATCTTTGTTGCTTCACTTAAGTCAGATAAAACAGTGTGTTAAGGCAGCTCTTAAGGTGTTCAACTAATTTAAATGGTTAATAGTCTACATCACTTGCCCCAGTATCTGAAAAGGTGTTAGCAAGTTTGGTGTCTGTCTTCAGAACTCAAACAGCTTGACATTTTTTACTTTCAAGGTACACCCAGGATATGGATTTCTTTCAGAAAATAAAGAATTTGCTAGACGTTTGGTAAGTTATTTCTATTCTGTTTCATCCAAGGTATCTGAAGAACCAGGATAGCAGTTCAAGGGAGATGTCTGTGCACGTGCATTTTCTGCATTTTGAAGGTGTAATGTAATGGCAGCCTGTGTTTTCTTTTAGGAGGAGAGGAGATGCTTGTTTTTAAGAACTTTATCAAGGGCGTAAGAACCTTTTGGCATTTTCACTTGTCTGTACTGTTTATGAGGCTGCTCTAAAACTGGGTCACTGAAATGATCTAGGTTAAAAGTATCTGGTTTTAAGTGATCATTTTGGTGATTCATAGCACAGCTGGTGAACAGCTGTATCAGCAGCCTTGAGAAGGTGCTGAACTGTGCTTTCAGGATGGGAGTAGAAAGCTGTTTAAAAACTGGCTTCTCTGCTGGTGGTCACGTATTGCAGAGCTGCATTCTCTGAAAGGAGCAAGGAGAGTCAAGAGGGTGCTCTTTTTACTTCGTCTGAATTTATAAGAAATTGTTACTCACAGCTTCTTTACTTTGGTTTTCCTCTGTCACAGAAACTGATATATATCAGGCCTTTTAACTGATTTTATATTAAAAAAAAAAAAAACTTTGATGCAGCTGCTTATAAATTTAGAGCAGTGCCAGGAGGAAATCGCATGTGCAACGTTTGAGCAAAGTCCTGAGCGAATGCTGTATCACTGCAGATCATGTGTTACTGTCTATTAGTTTCACTGAGATTAAGTACAAGCACATATTACATTAAGCTTTCCATTAAAAAGCTCTTGAAGCTACCAACCTTTTTATGGGGTAAATGAACCTCATAGCTGAAAAACCATCTTCTTTTGCAGGTATTAATATAAATTTGTTGCTGATTTTGAGAGTAATTTGCACCTTTTTGAGTCAGGGTAATAAACACAGATGGGGAGTGTAAAATTATTCTTTCATTCTCAGCATTTGTGGAATGGCTCATTTCCACATCTCTTCTATGACTGTGCCCCTTTTCTGATTGTGATACAGACCCTTACTGTTTAGTTACTTATTTTGTGTTAAGAAAATACCACCTGCTCATTAAGGAGGCTATTTGGGAATGAAATATCAATTTTTATACTTCGCAGTTGCTGCACTTTTTAAAAAGCCCCCAGACAAAAACAAGCGCAGCTTCTGTATCATGCTGAATACATCCTGCTGATTGCTGGGTTGTGGTGATGATGTTAAAGTTGAAAGTAATTCTAGATACTTGATATTTGCCAGGATTTACCAAATCTGGGGTAATATCTTACATGTTGTTTTCATGCAGTTTTCTTTTATCACTGTTCTGCTTCACGTACCGCTGCCTCTTTAGAGGGAAGATTCCTGGCTTAATTTATAACAAACTTTGTTCCCGCTGGATTAGACCAGCAGGGTAACTGGCTTTGGTTGACAGTTCCTGTTTTTTTAATAACGAAACCATTAATGCAACAGAAGTGCTTGCTCATGCTATTTTGCTTTATATTTTGCTGCCAGACTTTGAATTTTGATAATGATTACAATAAACTGGACACATTTCCTGGTAATTTGATTGTTACTTGGTGATGTAAATTACAATATTGGTGATGTAATCTCAAATGCTTTTTGGCAAGATTAATCAGAAATAGGAAAAGTAGAAACATTCCTGTAAATCCCTTCTCCCTTCCTATTTCTTATCCTTTCACTCAAATCCTTGGAACAGTGAATTCCTGAAATAGTGTGGTGACTAGAAACGTGTTCAAGTTTGGGTTGGTGCTACAGTCTCAAAACAGCTTGTAATTGTATCAGAAACCTGGTGTGTTCTGTTCCCTAAAATTGTAACAGAACAAGGTAGTTCTAATTTGCTTTCTGAAATGCACGATTTAAACTCTCAAGACATAATCATGCTTTCCTCTGTGTCAGTGACTCTAGGATATCAAACCCCTAGTGAGAATTGGTGAAGCAGTCTGCTTTTTTTATCACAGAAGGCTGCTTATATTTTTTTCAAGACACTGATTAATAAATATTTAGGGAGACTTACTGTCTGCTGTTTCTTTTTTTTATTGAAGCCTGAAACAAATGTTACTGTTGAAATTACTAAAGATGCAGATATATTCTGAGTTTTTTCTCACAGTTTTCTTCTCACTTAAACTATTTTGCTTCTCTGCACTGAAGGTAGTGATGAACTGGAGGAACATGGATTTACTTCCCAGTGTGCATCTGTATTTCTAAAACTATCTAGATTTGGAAATGGAGACATATACTAAACTTTTTCTAAACTTGCCACAGTCTGTCTGTGAGAGCGGTAATGAACTCAAAGCAAAGCTGTGTCTTCAATTTAACATGTGGAGGGTCAGTTCACATGTAATCCCACTGTGTGTGATTTGAACAAAAGCATCTCTTTCGGATTGTAATTGCCTAAATCATTTGTGGAACAGCATATAGCTATAGACAGACAATGGATATCTTCAGATAATTGAAAATAACTGATCTTTAGTTTTTTTCCTTCTTTAAAAACTTTATTTTGTTCTCTGTTAGAATGAGGGCAGAGCACAAGTCAATGATACTTTGTTCCTCCCCCCCCAAAAAAAAAATTCTAAAAACAAATCACTGGGTGGGTATCTGACATGTGATTCATTGTTATCTAGTAAAAAAGTTGGTGTATTCAGTCCCTTTTTCATCTTTATCTATTCTGGTCACTATTGATAGCTGATAGAAAAAGGATCCATGACATTTATATCAAGTAAGTCTGTTAAAGATTTCCTAAACTTTTACGGTTGGTTTCTTAAAGATCGGTGTTTTAATATGAAATCTTCTGAAAAACTTAGATAATGCTGATAACATTAGTTGTTTTTTAGGATGACAAAACATGGCTTTGTGGAAGTCAGTGTAGTTTCTTAGAATCTTAATGTCAAATGATTCTGGAATTTGAGCCATCCCTATTGGAAATCTTGAAGTGCATTGTGAATGATTTATACACTGAAGTTATGAAAGTCAGTGTGTAAGTTGTTATTTGCAGTTTATGCATGGAAATATATTTGCGTGTAAGTATTTTGCTTCTTTCAAGGAATAATTCTAGAATATTCAGTATTTATATTAAATGTGCATTTAAAATACATTGTCACATCTTAAAAAACCAAACAAATGAAGAAGTCCAACAAAAAACCGAGCTAGTATCTTCTGCCAGATGCTTTGCAGAGCTGGGAGAGCAATTTGTTACTTAATACTTTTAGAAAAAAACCTGCTAGTATTCTCTGTATTTAGGTTAACTTCCTTAATGTTTCCCATTATATAAAATTAATGCAGACCCTTTGAGAAGCTTTATCACCTCTGTTGTCTGCAACAGGCCTTTGAAATTTGACTAGGAGAAAGCCCTGAGACAAAGATGAGCCTTCTGGTTGGTCTGATGTTGAAAGATAAACTTTCTGAAATGGCTATTTTCCTTTCCTTGCTTGCAAACCTCCGAGGCAGCTGTTGTGGATGGGGGATGGGAGTGCTGAGTCGAGTCCCTTCACGTGTCCAGGACTTTGGAAATGGCTTGAGGTCCCAGTGACTCTATTTCCTCCCTTTACCTGGATGAAGAAGGGAGTGGGGAAGAAAAGACTGAGAGAAAACAAGCATGTGAATGAGCTGCACAGTCATTCCAGAGCCAACCTGTTTCAACTGTGGTCTAGCTGATGCCAGCAGCAAGTAGGAATCTTACTTCTGCAGCTGACATTATGTATGTTGGAAGCTTAAACCCTGATGCATGGTGACTGTGCATTGTGAGACTATATTATGTTGCAGTTGCCTGTAATTGTATTAGTTTTCTCCTTTTTGATTGAAAGAAACACTGGTGAGCTTCCCTTTCTCCTCTGCCACAAAAATTGAAAGGGAAGCTACTGTTAAAAAAAGTAAACCATACCAAATGGTATGCATAAACTATTTTTGAGAAGGCTCTTATGAAAGATACTAGTTTTCAGGATTTATATCTTCAGGGTATTTTGATCTCTTGTATGAATAGCATAAAGTTCCTGCTTTCATAATTGCTTCACTGTGGTGTATATTCTCCAATAGACATATGTAATTTGTTCCTGGAATTGCAAAATAATAAGAATTAATGCTACAAATGTTGCCTTCATCTAGAATATTTTTAATGGAATACAGCCTTGACAGTACTATCCAGCCACTGTTTATTGATGCAGAAAATCCTCAGCATCTACACTCTGCCAAAATCTCCTTGCAATAGAAATCATAAGCACAGTGGAACAAAATAATTCAATTTTGGAGTAAGACAGGGACCTTTTTGGCATTACTAGTGGAACCAGTTTTTATACATCCTTTGTGCCCTTTTAGCCACTTCTGTTTGGCATGATTAAGAAGAGAACAAAGCAGCCAATGCTATTTCTCTTCACCTTTGAAGCTAGATTAACATTCTTGGAGGAATGAAAAAAAAAACCAACAATGTATTGTCTGAAATAAATGGGCAAACAATATATATGGAAATGATTGACCACATATTTATAAATAGCTGTTAAATTTGAGATGTAGAAAGTGAAACAGAGCAGCATATGTTATCTTCTGTGAGGGAACGTGTCTGATCTGTGAAGAACTTTGTGCAGGTGGATCCATATCCCTGCTAATTATGGGATTACAGAATCACAAAACCTTAGAGATTGGAATGGATCTCCAGATATCGAGTACAACCTCCCTGCCAAGACAGGATCACCTAGGGTAGTTCACACACAGGAATGCATCCAGGCAAATTTTGAAAGTCTTCAGAGAAGGAGACTCCACAACCTCTGACAACCAGTGCTCTGTCACCCTCACTGTAAAGAAGTGGCTCTCCTTTGGACTCTGTCCAGCAGGTCCCTGTTTGTCTTGAGCTGGAGAGTCCAAAACTGGACACTGTATTCTGGGTGTGGTTTCACTAGGGTAGAGTGGAAGGGGAAAAGAACCTAGACCTGCTGGCCACACTTTTTTCCTGATGCACCCCAGGATGCCATTGGCTCTCTTGGCTACATTGGCACATTGCTGGCCCGTACAGAACTTGCTGTCCACCAGGACTCTAAGTCTTTCTCCACAGTGCTGCTTGTCACTGTCTTGTAATACATGGTATGTCATTGCTTACTGAGGCAGTAGAGTGCCTACTGCCTGTGGTGGTTTAGCAGTTACCTGCCCCCCCACCTTTGATATAATCCCAGCTAGGACTCAGAACACTGGAAGTTGATAAATGAAGCTTTATATTTACAGCTATGCACAATATACAAGCAGATATTTTCAAGGTGTAACAGATATTTACAGATATATACAGTGAAAAGGTAATACAGAAACACCACAGCCCTCCCAGAGATCAAAATCTACAAGAGGGGTTTTTAACCACCCCTATCACCTTTCCCCCCTTCCCCAATCTTATCTCACCACCTGTTGATGAAGCAGATAGGCGGAGGTAGATCGGCCAAGGGGGTTAGCAGTAGGAAAGAAGTTAGTGGCATTATTGAAAATCAGCTACAAAGGCAGAAACAAAGGAACCGTGCAAGAGAAGAGCTACAGCCAGAGAGGCCTGAAACCGTCTGATTTATCTATATTTGGGTTACAAATCTTAAAACATTTTTTTTTCTTTCTCAGTAGAGCTCTGGGTGAAGTAGCATCATCTGTTTTCATTTCATTTTCATTTCTAGCCAATAGTCTAATTTCTTACTCAAATTCTCCCAATTAGTTCAAACTAGCACAGTGGCTTAAGGTGCTTTGGCTGATGGTGACTAGAAAATATGCTACTCCTGTCTAATAAAGGTTAAGAAATCTACTTGTCTAGGTGGACAAGTAACCGATTTGTCCCCCAGAAAAACTCTGCCTGTGGGCCCGTAATGGTGATGGATGACTGCATACTGTTCTAATGCAGAATGCTTCTGAATGTAACTTTTAGTCCATCCCAAGTAAACTTTTTTTTTTGTTTAATAGGAAAATCTTTATGATCTGCAGTATCAGACTGTATAAAATTCATTGAGGGCACAGAGAGTGCATGGACAGTACTTGTTAGACATTACAAACCCTCTGCTAGTGCATGGGAGCTAAAAAAATGAAGTTAAATCACCTATCTGCTTAGGAGTCATAGAATGGTTTAAAGTGGAAGGCACCTCAAAGATCATCTAGTTCCAACCCCTCTGCCATAGCCAGGGACACCTCCCACTTGAACAGGTCACTCAAGGCCTCATCCAACCTGGCCGTGAACACCTCCAGGGAGGAAGCAGCCACAACCTCCCTGGGCAACCTGTTCCAGTGTCTCACCACACTCACTGTAAAGAACTTCTTCCCAACATCCCATTTAAATTTCCCCTCTGCCAGTTTAAACCCATTACCCCTTGTTCTGTCATAACAAGACCTTGTGAATAGTCCCTCCCCAGCCTTCCTGTAGGCCCCCTTCAGATAGTGGAAGGCTACTATGAGGTCTCCTTGAAGCCTTTTCTTCTGCAGGCTGAAAAGCCCCAACTCTTGTAGCCTGTCCTCATAGCAGAGGTGCTCCAGCCCTCTGATCATCTTCGTGGCCCTCCTCTGGACTATCTCCAGCAGTTTGGTGTCCTTCTTGTGTTGAGGTCTCCAGAACTGCACACAGTACTCCAGGTGGGGTCTGAGGAGAGCAAAGGGGGAGAATCCCCTCCCTCGCCCTGCTGGCCACACTGCTCTTGATGCAGCCCAGCACACAGTTGCTGTCTGGGCTGCATGTGCACACTGCCGGCTCATATTGAACTTTTCATCAACCTGGGCTCTCAGATGCTTTTCCTTAGGGCTGCTCTCCAGCCATTCACCACCCAGCCTGGATTTGTGCTTGGTATTGTGCCGACCCAGGTACAGGACCTTACACTTGGCCTTGTTGAATTTCATGAGGTTGGCCTGGGCCCACCTCAGGGCTCTTTCTCTTGTGAAAATAGGAAGGACGTATTACTCCTTTACTGTAGAAAACTACATAAACCTTTGCTAAAAGCTTACATTGTTACCAGTGTCCTGTTTAAGACTGCCTACATTGCAGATCAGACCAATGCTAGTTCTGCTCTATTGCAATTTCCAGATACTTGTCTTAAGCAACTGTTGAAAAAAGTGCTCTAGCTGTATACAAGTGCAAACATATATTTAATTAATAAAGCACCCAAATATCAGAGTGCACACCCACAGGTCTCATGGATACACGTGCATATAACCTATATCCACGTGTTTGTAGATGCAGTGTGTTTTTTTTGCCAGAGATGTGATTTGTAATTAAAATGCTCTTCTTCTCCTTTACCTAAACTCCATACTTTGTGTGGCTTTTTCTTGATCTCCAGATTAGGCAACTTCCTCTGACGTGTCAATCTTGACCTATTCATATGTCTTCAACTTAGCCTTTATTTTTAACTTCTGTATTTGAAGTTGAAAGCTTGAACATGTGCAACTGTTCTTAGGAAAAAAAAAACCACAAAACTCTGGTTGAAATAGTAAGCAAATTGAGACTTTCAGTGGATGGGTCAGAGATCATCAGTGAGCCAAATGTACATAAATCCATGGGCCCTGATGGGATGCACCCATGAGTGAGAGAGTTGCCTGATGTTGTTGTTCTGCCATTCTCCATCATCTTTGGAAGATCTCAGGGAATGGGAGAGGTGCCAAGGACTGGAGGAGGAAATCCTATGCCATTCCAGTCCTCAAAAAAATATAAGACAGGGTACCCAGGAAACTGAACCAGTCAGCCTCACCTCCATCCCTGGAAAGATGACGTAGCAGCTCATTCTGGATGTCATCTCTAACCACATGGGAGAAACTAAGGTTACCAGGAGCAGCCAACATGGATTTATCAAGGGGAAGTCATGTTTCACTACTCTGGTATCCTTCTATGGCGGTGTGACTGAATGGGTAGAAGCAGGGAGAACAGTGGATGTTTACTACCTTGACTTTAGCAAGGCTTCTGACATTGCCTCCTATAACATCCTTGTGGGAAAGGTCAGTAAGTGTGGCTTAGAAGGGTGAACAGTGGGATGAATTGAGCTAAACAACAGAGCCCAGAGGGTTGTGATCAACAGTGCAGAGTCCAATTTGAGACCTGTAGATTGTGGTGTTAATCAGAGGTCAGCACTGGATCCAGTCTTGTTCAACATATCCATCAACGACCTAGGTGAGCGTTTAGTGGAGGGCTGTGAGGCTGATTAAGGGACTGGAGTATCTCTCATGAGGAAATACTGAGAGACCTGGGACTGTAGTTTGGAGAAGAGCAGGCTGGTGGAGGGGAGCCTTGTCAATGTCTGCAGGTATCTGAAGGGTGGCTGTCTGGAGGATAAAGCCAGTCTCTTTTCAGTGATACCCAGTGATAGGACAAGGGCCAATGAACATAAACTCAATCACAGGAGATTCTGTCTCAACATGAGAAAAACCTTTTTTAACTGTGAGGGTGATGGAGTACTGGAACAGGCTGCCCAGGGGGGTTATGGTGTCTCCTCTAGAGATCTTAAAAACCTGCCCGAACATGTTCCTGCTTGACTTGCCCTAAGTGGTCCTTCTTTGCAGAAGGGTTGAACTTGATCTCTGGAGATCCTTTCCAACCCCTAGAATTTTATGGTACTGTGATGACCTGTGGACTTGCATGTGCATGTGATTAAAGAATGTTAGTGCTTTTTGCCTCTTTGGACTATTATAAGTAAGGAATTCCATTGGATACATTTCAGTAGCAGCACATCAGCACACTTATAGACGTGGTTCTGCAGGTGAATGGGTTTATGGAATCCTTGACATATAAGAAGTCCTTAGTTCTTCACTTGCAGTGTCAGTGCAGTAGCACTCTTTTTTACATAGGTAGTATTGTTTGTTGTAATACTTTCAGGCTGGTTGTGTTTTTTTACTATGTGATTGTAGAACACGTAACACAAATGAACCTGGCTTCTGCTTTAGATGCCAAATACAATTTTTATTTCACAGAATGGTTGAAGTTTGAATAGACCTGGATGTTATCTGGCCTAACCTGTCCGCTTAAGCAGAGTTGGTTTCCAGGACTGTCTAGTAAGCTTTCGACTGTCTTCAAGGATGGAGACTCCACAACCTCCCTGGGCAACCTGTGTTAGTGCTTAACTGTTCTCACTGTAAAAAAAAACAAAACAAAACCAAACCCCAATCAATAATTAAAAAAAACAGCCTCCAAACCCATCAACTGATAAAGCCCCAAACCAAACTCAAAAAAACCTGTTTATCAGTATTCAAAGGGAACCTGTGGCGTTTAACTTTGTGCCCACTGCCTCTGGTCCTGTCACCGCTGAGCCAAGTCTGGCTCTGTCCTCTTTGCCCTCTCCCTTCAGATGTTGATACACATTGATGAGATCCCTATGGCTGTTCTTTTCTCTAGGACTTAACAGTCCCAGTTCTCTCAGCCTCTTCTCATAGGAGAGATGCTGAAACAAATCTGTGAACATATACCAATAGAAGCACAATTTGATAACAGCTTGTCTGGTTTGTTAATGAAGGCCTTTATCCAGTGCAGCATGAATGATGACCTCCAGGTAAGAGTAAGAATTTAATAGATTACTTGCACTGCCTAATTTTTAGTGCTTAATTTTGCAAATCTTTTATTAAAGATTCACTGGAACTTTAAACACTTCCTATTCTTTGTTATGAATGCATTTGACTTTTTGTTTTTTATTTACTTCTGTTTGAAGTCTGGCTTACAAACAAGCTTTGTGTGTTTGCACAGCAGGTTTCTTTAATTTCTAAGACTAAATGATAGTGATCAATAACTTCAATAATTTGAGAGCTTTGGGTTGACAAAATAATTCCTGCTAGAGTTGCTACACATGTTTTTGTGGAAAATAGTTAAAATGCACAGTGGTTGAATTGTCTTCAACACTTAACCTTTTTAATTAGCCCTAATATTAAAATTAATTTCCTTAAGTTTAGGTGGTGGTTTTTGTGTAGAACCTAGCATCTGTTTCTCACTTGCTCCCTGAATGCCAACCCATAGGTTCAGTTCCTGAAGATCAGATTACTGGTTTGTGGTCAGATCACTGTTAGGACTCTGATCAAGCTGTCTGAAGAGATTACAGCTTCCAGTGGCCGGTTGCTGTCTGTCCCAAGGAGGGTAGGTGCCCTCCTTGGATGTGCTGGAATGACTGTATGTGTTAGTCACTCTGCAGCCCTGTTAAAATAGCTTAAACACATCCCTCCCCCTGCTCCCAACTCCTCTATTAAAATCTTTGAGTAAATGTGGCTGATTCTGGCCAAAACAGGTTAAGGAGCTTCTGCCTGACTTGGAGGCAAATTTAAAAGCATGGTGACTTGAAAGTGGAGTACATGGAATAAGAGGGAAAAATAAACAGCTGAAGGTGATAACCTACTAATTCGTTTATAGCAGAATTTAACATTTGACAGAAACCTTACGGAGACAGATTTAGGTATTTAATTTAAGTTGATTTAGGTACCTGATTCATATTTTGAAAATCAGTTTTGTGTGGCTTTTGTTCATGGTGAATCTTTATCAAAAACACTTCAAGAACTTAACCAAACAATCATTAAGTAATTTCTTTCATCTACAAAAATACAAAGGGGGCAGTGGTTTTCATCAAAGATTTTCTCTCCCTCTCCAGCTGTTGTCATTTAATGAGCAGGCAGATTGCTCTATTGCTCCAAAAGGGGCAAAAGAATGATGATCACGCAAAGGATTGGAGAATTGGAAAGTTTAAATGGAGAAACAGTTCACAAGCTACAATGTTACAGCTCTACATAGTGGTGAGCAAAGCCTATGGAATACAAAAATTCGTATTCAGCCTTGGCCCAGTCCTGTGATCTGCGTTTGCAACAGTCTCATTAAGTTAGAACCTTCCAAAGCCTTCGCCCAACCAGGTCTCAAATGGGCCTGCCTCCCCAGGCCCAAATGACAGAATAAAAACGAGCTCTGCTGAGGCCAAGCCAATCTGCGAGCATCCCCTGTACCAAAACCCAAGATAAAGAAGCCTGTGCCACCAGAATGGGAGATGGGGAGGAGAGTGGCAGATACTGACTTCACAGCCAGGTTTATAGGGATTCAGGAATATGGGGAGAAATACAAAGATTACATTTTCCAGTACACCTTCTGAATCTTTCTAGCCTCTGAAGGTCGTTGACTTTGTGGCTGTTAAGTGCACATATAGACTCAAACTGTCACACCACTGTATGACTCTAGTTGCTTTTTGCAGTGTTTATAGTCTGAGTTATTAAAAGCTTAGAAAGTTGGGTTGACTATGTTTGGTGATGATTTTATTGCACAGATACTATTTTGGCAAAGGTGTTTTCCCTGACTCTGCAGGCTGCTATTGTTTGGAGGATATTTTTCGTAGCACCTGTACCTTCATATGAGTGTAATAGGAAGGGAAGAGTTGCTACAATTTGACTTTCTAACCTTGAGGCCTGTTGATTGCAAGTCATGTTTAATTTGATATGTATGTTGGGATTTATGTATGATTTTTCTTTTGATGTGTGTGTTGGTTTTTTTTCTCTATGATGTCTGGACATTTTCATGAAACTTAAAATTATCAATGTGCTGTCAGTGTGTGTGTTTTCTTGATGGGCATTTCACAAGCCTGTCAATCTTAATAATTTTTACATAAGAATTATGTGGGAAGCATGCATCTGCTGAGTGGTGTCTCTGTGTAGAGACGGGTTCTTTAATTGATATTGAATTATGGCTTTCAGTACACACAGGGTTAAGTAAAAAGGTTGCAGTAATATCTATTGGGCTTTTTTCCTTTAATGTGCTCATTAGCAGTGGCAAGTCCAGGTTTTAGCACATGTCAGTAATTTACATTTCATTGCTGAGTGGCTGCCCTTGTTCAAGAGTTGTTTCTAAGCCTGATGAATATACTTGTGTTGGGAATAAACTGAGTAGAATTGAAAGCCAAATACCCTGCCAAGCTTTTCAATGGGTGCTGAAGTTTCCAGTGGGTCACTGATTAGTAATGCATGGAGCAGCAGGAAAATGCAAAGATTATGTCTAGGAAGGTTACTTCAGGTAGGTTTTACCATTAAACTCTTTCTTTGTAGCTATCTTTATGGTCATTGTCCTCAAATCTTCTCTCGGCAGGTCTTCTCTGAAAGTGAAAAAATGGTATGTTAGATGTCTCATCTTATTCAGAGATGTTATAGGAAAATAATACTTGAGAGTCCTAGAAACGAAAGATCTTAGGAGCTGTGCTGTCTCCTGCTGTCAGATTATGATGGTAGGGATCTCTGAGTCTTTGCTCTCAGCCTTTTTTCTTTCCTGTCTCATCTGATACTGACTTGTCTTGACTTGAAGATGTGTGGTTCACTGCTGTAATGGCAAGTGTACGCGTGTTAGGATGCAGTAGGTAATGCTACTAGGTTGGCACTTGAGATGTAAAACAAAGGTTGCTAGGTTTTGGGGGGAAATTTTATGTGGCAACAGCTTACTTAGGTAATAAAACCTTATGATTAACTAAATGTGTTCTTGATGGAGTGTTATTCTTGCTATTTTCCAAGATACTCTGACCATTTTCAGAGCACTATGTGGAAACTTATACTGTGAAATTATCCTTTCCTTTATTGTAGAGTCCTGCATATATTTTCTGTCCAAAGGGATAGGTATTGCTAAATTTACATATGTACACGGACAACTAAGCATTTTTATTCCAGATGCCCGTTAGGATCATAGTGACATGTTCTTCAGAATGCTGGCAAAAGAGTGCTGGTGCTTACTCGTTCTCTCTCTTTCTAAGGTATTGTGAACACTGTTTATATTCAAGCTACTTATTATACAGTTTGGGGATGGGGAATGCATTAAGCATTTAGAATGGAGGGAAAAACAGCAAAAGATATTCCAGAACATTCTTGTGAATAAAACCTGCCAGTTCATTGTGTAACAACTTGTGAACTCTTTTATTAGCCTATCTGAACATTAGGTGCATATATTTAAATGAGAATGTTTGCAGAAAGAGTAATTTGAATATTTTTCACACGCTGGAAATATTTTCATAGCTGCTTTGGTCAGATTTGGAATTCCAGTTGTTTCTTTGCAAAATAGCTACTTCTTGGATGGTCTGAGAAGAGTGATGCCTTTAACACTGTGCTAGCATGTAGATGGGATCTGAAATCATAACTCAGTACCTTGTCTGATTAAAACCATGACTAGACTCCAACTAGGAGTTTGATCTAACAGGCAGTGGCATACCTGTAGATGTTGCTGGAAAGACATTTTTTGATTGAGCTAAGGGTTTTTTAATGGTACATAATAAAACTGGGGCAATTGCACTTTTTCTGGATAAACTCATTAGGTACTTTTTATGTGTTTAGGATATTTGCATGTTCTTTACTCCCAAGCTGAATATACTTGCAAGTAAGCATGACAAACAGATACTGAGGTGAGCAAAAAAGTCAAGAAGACGCCTGAGTGGAATTTGCACAAGAGTGGAGAGAACATTTTAAACTTGCAATTATTTGCATTTTTTTGGTGGCAAGTCTCATAAAATATTTTCAGCTCCATGTTTTAGCTTTGAACTCTGGTTCTGAATGGATCAAACAGTGAAGAGATGAAGAGTACTTTCACTTAAGATTTATTGGAGGGGCAGGCTGCTGGGATGGGGGCTTTTTCCCTACTGGTCCTCTAGTGCTGACCTACTTGCCCAGCTGCCTTTGCTTCCTGATTGCTAACTGAACAAATAGTGGCTGTAGCTTGCATGCTGCTGCTCTTGTCATCTGAGTAAGATTAAGTTGTGTTCCAAGGCACCATGTACTGTATGTAGCTGTGTGCTGCTCTTAAAGGCAGATGAACAGTTTACTTTCTGGATCTTGTGGGCTTTTGGTTCATTGATCCTTTTCTTGATTCTGCAGAAGCTATGACCTGTGTGTGATCTGGTAGAAATGGCTTAACTCTGAATGCTAGGGTGAAGTTGTAAATGCACCAAAGGTAGCTTTGAGTAGATTTATTTAGACCTTGAAATGTTGGAGTCTCTCTGTGTTTTTTGGTTTGGTTTGGTTTTGTGGGGTTTTTTGGGGAGGGAGTTGTTAATTTTTAGGCTAAATTTGAGTTTTTTCATAGAGTGAGAGGCAGACTTGTAGCCAAATTGGTGTAGTCTGTAACCATATCTGTCTTCAAGGAAATTTTTTGATAGCCAGCACCTAGTGAATTTGATACCAGTGCAGCCCATAGTGCAAAGGTTGTGTATCAAATTACTCAGTTAAAATAATAGTTATGACTTATGTGACACTTGAGATTACACACACTTGAGATAGATATTAATTTTTGCGCCACTAAATTCAATAAATATTTTGGTATTAGAAAGGTGGTAATTATATGCGAGTTTCTGCGTCTTTTAAGGAGCTAGACAATATTTGGAAAAGATGCTGCAATCTCTTTATTTTAGTGCTTATATTGTTCTACATGCAGAAAGCACATGTTATTTTAAGGTGGCACCCCACTGAAACACTTGAATTTTGTAAGATTATTAAAATAAAATTAATGAATAAGACAGCCTGGATAAATAATTCCCAGAGCAGTCATATCATACAACTGTGACCTCTTGACAAATGACTCCTTGTAGTGGGTTTCCCAAATAAGGTGTGAGCTTTTGCAAGTACAAAAGCTGAAAGTATGGTCTGTAGAACATGCTTCTTAGCACAAAAGGGCTGCTCCGGAATCCAAGGTATAAATTGCTTTTCAAAGGCAGGCAGCAGGTGTGCTGCAGAGTGGTGCTTCCACCTGTCTAACCTCAAAGCTCAGCTTAATTTGCTCTATCTGGAATTTAGAAAGAGTAAGTTTCCTGCCCAGATTTTGGAGTAGGGGATCTTGTTGGTGAGCTGTATGTAATCTTACGGTATTAAATACAAAACCACCATGCTACAATAATATCTTGCTTTTAAAAAGCAGGCTACTCAAAGATAGAAATGCCCAAACAAAGATTACTTTCATTTGGGTGTTTTGAGTGTATTGGCACAGTTTCATGTGTAGTTGTTTGGTTGTTTCTGTGAGATTCTTGCCCTGCTCCAAGGCTCCATGTTTCTTTGTGTTCACTCTTCAGGGTTTGTCTTCAGACACAGTTTAGGCCTTGCATTGGACGCATATGTATTTAATGTAGCTGGAAGACTTTGTTAATTTCTATTGTATCTGTAAACTTTATACATAAATTAACTTATTCTCAAAACATCTTGATTATCTTGATCCCCTCCTGATCAGCTCATGTCTTGCTCCTTCCTTACCTGTTCTATTCTTCTCTTTCGGTGTCCAGGAACATCTTGGCTTTGTAATTGGGGAAGCCTGGGGAGCTCAGGAGATAAATGACCTTATTTCCAACTGTAAGGGGTAATTTCAGTTAGTCTTGTTTGGATCTTGTGTCCAGTGGGTGAAACATGTGCAGTTAGTAATGAGTCTTTGTTGTACTTGACTGCTGGACTCTCCAGAATTCCTTAGAAGGTTGTACAGATTAAGTTTTTCAGTGGCACATGAATTGAAATGTGCCCAACTTCATGAGAGTGGTAAAGGTGTTGTTTATGATCAATCATGCTTAGTATGATGCAGCATGGCTTCCGTTCTGATTTCAAAGTTTTCTGGTTCAAATCCTCCAGCTTCTGTATGAAACTCTTTAAAAATCATCTTAAACAGTATTCCAGCAGTTCTTTTTTTTTTTTTTCCACTGGATGTTCTAGCCTTTAAGCATAGTTAATTTTTTGTGCAAGAAATACTTTGAGTAGAAGATTTGAGTCCAGTGAGATTTAGAATTTGACAAAAGTGTATTCAAGTAGCAGTTTTCACAAAGAATGAATAAAGGGCCCTTGAGTTCTGCTGTCATAGGCTAGCTCTGCCTTTCACTATACTTACACTAAAAAGTGTATGATAAACTAATGTTTTATCTACAAGATTTTTTTTTTGTGCTTCAGACATTGTGTTAGGTTGTGCAGTAGACGATAGTTGTAGTTTTTTCTTTACAATGGTGCTTTTGTATTTAGTTACTTCCAAATATACAAAACACTTTTCTAGTCATTTTAGTGCTTGATAACTTCAGGGTTCATTGCCCCTGTACATTTTTCAAATTATTAGCTTCCTAATGCATACAGCTTTAATTTACCCCCTACTGATATCCTTAAATGGGTTTTCAAGAATTTTGAAAGTGGCCCACTATAGTTGTGTTTCAGTGTTGGTCCTGACTGACATACAATTTCTTAAGTAGCCTCCACAGTTAAAAGGATGGGAGGTTCAAACAGCTCCTATGGCAAGAAGCTAAAGATTCTGTTGAAAATAAATTAGTATTTGGTTTCCTAGAGTGTTTTTGCTTATTTCTGGAGATTTGCCTGTTGCTTTTGTGAGTGCTTTTCCTCTTGATTGTAACTGAAATGTATTAAGTGCAGTATCTGTTCTTCTAATGTTGAACACTTAAATGCTGAAACATTTGTGTTATCTTTTTGAAAAAAAAAAAAGATAACTCTGACACACTGCATACCTTACAGCACAAAAAAATCAATAAGGGACAACTGAAAGAATTGAGTACAGATACTTGCATCCATGGAAGTGGTATTATGACACGCTTATGTTTTGGACACAGTTCAGGCTGTTGTTTTAGTTCCAAGTGCCAGAAAATGGCAAAATTATTTATCTTTGAATTTACAATCTGAATTTTCCATTATAGCCTAAAATTGAAGTAGTAAAGATAAACTATCTGCAGTATATTCGTGTGTGAACTAGTCTATTCCACTTTGAATTGTTTAGCATTCTTCTGTGTTTCTGTAGAAAAAGTACTTCAACACCCAGGCATTCTTCTTTTTGCAGTTAAACCTAAATATGTTATTTTCCGTTTCTGCCTTCTGCCCCCTCTTTTTTTTTTTTTTTTCTTTTCCAATTTTTGACAAGTGTATTATTTAAGAGAGAAACACAAACCTGTTTTCATAGTTGATGTTACATAGAACTGGAGACTAGGGAATTTGTGCCCCAAATTTAAAACCAGGTAAAGAGCAGCAAAAGAGGAGGATGAAAAATTCCAACCACCCCCAAAAGTTCTGGTCTGCATGTTAAGATTTTTGGACCAGCTAACTTCGGTGACATCTGTGTTGTCATTCAGTGCAGGAATGATTTCCTGTTGAATATGTGACTTCCTGAATGAAATATTTTAGTGGCAGTTATTCTCAATGCCATGTAATGGCTCATCAGTCTTGATACATGGCACTATAAAAACTGTCATTGCAACTGCATGACAAAAAGTAATGAAAGAAAACAACCTTTTTGAATGATAAAATCCTTTTTTAGGAGTTTCTCATATAATGTGTTTATATCTTGCTCTGTTAGAGTGCAATAAAATCTAATGATTAGATTCCTTCCTAGGAATGACAAACCTTCCTAAACTATTCGGGCATTAAAGCTACTACGGGGATAAGGTTTTTGTTTTATTTACTGGAGAATTGTAGCTCCATAAGAATGAGTAAAACAGAAGCTGTCATTTCACCACTGTGTTCAGTTTGTTTGTGAAAAGGTGTTACAAATGAACTGATGAGAGAATCATCATAAGGAAGCAAAAGTGTGAAACACCTAGAAAAATATGTGCTTACATAAACATTGGTAGAGGAATTTGGGATCTACAGAGTGAATGTATCTCTAATTCTGTAAACAACAAGAATGCTTATGTGAACAATTCACATCTGCAATGAGGAGATTTGCTCAGTTTGCTATACATATTCTATACATATTTTCTGATGTAATGCTGAAGAATAAATAGCAGTGAAAGCAGTCCTGGAACTGAACAAAAATTTCCTTGAGAGAGCAAAGATAGAAACAGCTAGATTGTAACATCAATCACATTTGACTGTTCCACACTTAAATGACACTTCATTTTTAAAAGTTTTAATGGTGGATGTTGCAGTGTATAGTAAATGTAATTGTCTTACAGTATTGCTAATGCCTGACTTTACTTGTATTAAAGCAGAATCCAAGGAACCTAATTATGCTCATTAAATCCCCGTTGTGCTAGATGTCATATGCACATGTGTAACAAAAAGTTGGTTTATGCTGTCTTACCTTCCTTCCAATTCTGTTAGCATCTGAAGGGAAGCAGAAATGAGTAAATAAAAATAAATGGGAAAGAACAGCCTTAGGCTTTAAATAAGAAAACCTTAATCCCTACACCCACCAGAAAAAAAAACCCAAAAAACAAACCACAAAAACCCAACAAAACAAAACAAAAAAAACCACCCAGCAAAAAAAACCAAACCACCACCCCCACTCCCCACCATTCCTTTGAAAGTGGAAAAATGCAGGCAGTCCTTGTGGCCACGCAAAACAGTGTTCAAAGATACGGGCATTTGTTTTTTTTTTTCTAAGTTAAGTTACCTTCAATCTTCTCCAGTGGGAAGAGTGTGCTTCACTTAGAATCACTTAGAGTAATTTTGCAGTGGAAACCTTGTTTAAAATGTGAGCCACAAAGGGCAAGAACTTGCTATCTTTGCATCATAAATGTTTAACTATTTAATATAAGCTTGAGATGACTGAATAAGCTCTTGATTTTAATTTATAAAAGCCTACAAAATTAGACATCTAGTATCTGGACTATTGTCCTTAAAATTAGATGATGTAGTTATCTGGGAAAGAGTAATAGAACTGGTCCTGACTTGTATTTTTTGAACCTCCCTTTCCTATGCATAGTATTTTTGAATTATTAAAAATATATTTATAGTAAAAGTGAAAAATATTATTTATTCCAGATGTGGTTTAATGAGTTCTTTATTTTTACATTTCTTTCCTGTATTGAAAATCTTTATCCATTCTTCCAAAAAAAGTCCATCTTAAGCACCAGCTGTGGTTCATAAGCTCGCTTCTGAATGTGCCAGACTTCATAGCTGCTATCTCTACCTGTCTTGTCAGTACTTACTTAGCTTTGATATTTGTTTCTTAATTTCTATTTTTTAAAGAGACAAGCATCAGTTTTACTAAATACACTCTTCAGATTCCAATCTATGGGTATTTAAAAAAAAGTTGGCATGGAGAATGAATACATGTAACTTGCCTCTGAGCAGTTAATAAAATCCTGTATTAGGATAATACAGAAATATCATCGTAGCACCAAATTTAAAATAACCAAGTATTTACCACTAGAACTGATTATTTTGTTCTTATTTTAAAACTTTGCCAAGCTAATAATTTACACTGAGAAGCTAATAATTTACACTGAGAATACCATCCTTACTTTGTACCCATTCAAGTCTGTCATATGTCAAGTTCCAGTGAAGTTTCAGGTGATGCCTTGAGGATAAGGCTTGGAGAAGGCACTCTGTTGCAGAAATGTTTCCAGCAGAACCTCTAAAACTTGTCAAAATCTCTGATTTGGAGCACCTAGCTCCCACCATGTACCTGGTGAAAAGCACCCTTGTTTAGGAACTGGGAGAAGGTCTTTCAATAAGAAAAGAAATGTTATAATTCTGGATGTATCAATGATGGGACTAGTTACTTCTTAGGAGAATGATACAGAGCTTGTATGGTAAATCCCTTTATGTTCTAGCCTTTTCTCATCCTAGTGCTTCATAGTGAATGTTTGAAGTGCTGTTGTAGCTCATGCTGCCAGTAGTTCCTGGGTTGCTCCAGAAAAGCAAGGAACTGGAGCCAGGGTACTCACTTTACTTATGGATATTTGTGCAGAGGTACAGCTTCACAGTTTCACATCAGCTAGCGTTTTCCTACTATTGTAAGGAGATATTTTGCCTTGGTCATATATTCCTGCCCTCTTCCTTGTGCTGGGACTGCTATTTTTGTAGTCATTTACAATAAGCTTAGAAATAGTCCGGAAAGAAGTTAATGCTAGCACCAGCAAAATGTGGTTGACTAGGTGTGAAAAATGAAAACCTGAGAGGTCAGGACCCTGCTGTTCTTGGCAGGCCATACACCAGATTTAGTTCTGGTACAGCACTTCTAGCTATTGACAGTTCAATTTCTTATTCTTTCCCTGTTTTTATGATCAGAGCAAGGTTTTTGTTATGTTGTTAGGAGACTACAAGGATGTCGAAGGCACTTTTGAGACTAAAATTGAGTTGTTGTATGTTAGAGTGTATTTGATTTAGGGCAACTCTGGCGTCCTGCATTTGGTTCATGTATGCATTTGTGCTGTGATGCAGTTCTCAGTTACTGATGTTGTGGACTCTCCTTGTTTCATAACATTTTTTCTTAGGTGCAGGATGTGGGTATTGAGGGAGGACGGATTCTGAAAAGGTGCCCTTAAGGCAGCTTGTTTTAGTCTGGGTTGTGTCTATTATAGGTGTATATATTGATGGGCATATATAGAAACAGGATAAGAAACTTTAGGTATCTTTGATGCTTCAGGTAAATTTACTGTCACTTTCTTTTTGACAAGAAAGAAATGTCAACTTTTCAGAAATATTTCTATCATTTAATCGGCTGATTTCCTCTACAGGTAAAAACTTTGAAATTTAGGCCCTCATCCTGCAACTGTTTAAGCATGCTTAATTTCAAGCACATGCTTATTTACAGGAACCCAGATTTGTTTGTTTAATTACTTCATAGCATGAGTGAAGCCAAGATTGTCCAACTCTTAGGCCCATCTGTTAGGAAGGAGTAACTCGGTTGTGTTTGTTCCAAAAAGCTGTTCAACCCTTAGCCACCAGCCAAAATTTATCTTTCAAATCCAGAGGTGGTGTTACTCAGGAATACGTGGTAGATACTTTTGTCTTAGTACGTTGTCGTAATTTCAGAATGGTTATTTCATAGGGGTCAGGACCACAAGGGCATCTTGTGGATGAATTCATTATAAATGACATGAAGTCCTTAGTACTACATGTCGATACATTTTATTGACTTGTTTTATATATGACAGTGAGGTAATGAGAAATTGTTATCCCAAAGCTGTAGCATTGTGAGTGTTTTAATGCTGCCATTGCATTTTGTTCAATAGATTTTAAATATGCCCAATGCCACTCTTATTTCCTCACGGTAGCCAAGAAGTATAATATACACATACTTCTAAAATAGGTTGAAACTTTTATAATATTTAGTGATGTTTCTGATCCCATGTAGTTCTTTGGCTTTATTTTTAAACTGAAGGAAAAAAAATCTGCTTGCTTGACTCATGCAAGAATACATGAGAGTGAGAACAAGCTTGGTGGAAAATATGAATTTGTAAATACAAGTCTCATTACCTAAAGATAATATAGATTTTTCAAAGTTTGCCTGCAAAAGGATGTTAGCCTTTTTTTCTTAATTGAAAATACACACTGGAGAGGACGGTACAAGCACAGATGTCTTTGACAATAATATTCAGTGTAGACTCTATGTAAGTTGAGCATAGAGGGAGAAACTGGAGTGAGAACTAGACCTCTGAATTTTCTTAGAAATCTTTCAAAGGAAAAAATAAATCAGTGAACTTTTCATTTCCTTAAATGCAGTGTATTGGACTTCTCTATGGGCAGCTGTAAGAGCTAGTTATCTTTCATTACAGAGTAATTAGTCTACATTTTTCTCCAAGGAACTGTGTGCAAGATTTAAATAAGAACATATTCTATTAATAGCACTACTATATGAATTGTTTTGCAAATAGTGAGGGAAGACAGTGATACTTAACAGAGTTCTGTGAAGTGATGTATTTTTTTTCTACTGTATTGCCTGACGTTGTTATCCTCTATGTGCTTGCTCAACTGGTGAGAAAGCATCACAAAAGTATTCCTTTACCATCTTCCCTCTCCAACTGTAGCTGCTACTCCCAAGTGCTTTCATACCAGTGCTAGTGTAGCAAGTTTCTTACTGTCCCAACTTGAGCCCTGTCTTCCCAGCACTGTGCTGTGTGCTGTAGTGACCTCCCAGTACACTCAAATGATCTTGAATTGAGAGATGACAATGTCTGAATGTTTGAATTTTTTTCAGTAATTATTGATCTAATGGGTATAACTTTTGTCTGTGGAACTAACGAAACAACATACTTTAGTGCAGATGTAGAAATAAATGGCTAGAGACAGCAGTACCACCAGAGAAGAAAGATTGCTATGACAATGCTCTGCTTTCTCTTAAAGAAATTAATGCTAGGAGGTTCAGTAGGGAGATCTATATTCCTTTCTCTCAGGTGATTTAAGATGATCCTACCATGTTTTTTTCATCAAGGATTGTGCCAAGTTCTTCATAGTGTTGATTGCCGTAACTCTCCTTACCTGGGCAGAGATTAATATCTTTCAGATATTCTTTACTTAGGGCTATAAAGTGAATGAGTTTGGAAGGAATCTTTGGTGTCCTAGTTCATTTCTCAAAGCAAGATCAACGGAGACAGTTTATATCTGACCATATCCAGTTGCATTTGGAATAGCTCCAAGGATGGAGATTCCACAGCCTTTATGGGCTACTCATTCCTCTTTGGCCACTGCCTTACAGTATCTCTTGCCATTGTAGATTGCAGCCACCTCATGTGTCAGTCATATTATCTCCACTGCCATAGCAGTACCTCTGGAACTCCCAGTTCTTGCCTGTTAGTAACTCTCTGCCACAGCATCTCTGACTACAAATGTAACTTTGGGTTGTCCTGCTCGTTCCTTTTCTACATACTTTTCTCTATGTACTTCATTATGCTTGACAGGGTGTTGACAGTTGTTACTACTGCCATTGTGCCTTCTAGGGACTGTCCCTCAAAAATCCTCTAAGCACCCCATGCTCCTTTACCTATTTTTAGCTGATACAGTTCCCAAAGTGATCACTACATAACTGTACACATGCAGCTTGTAGTGTGGGAGGCAGGAGGAATTAAGACCTAGAGTACTGTCTTTGGGAATCACTGCTCAGTGACAGTTTGCTATGACCTGTGGAACCCCTGTCCTTGGGGTTTTATAGTATCTTCCGTCTTCAACTGTTGCTCCAGTCCTATCTTTCCTTGTGGTATGTAACGAGTTGCTTTTTATTTTGGTTTAGGAAGTGCAGAATCAATAGATGCTGGCTTTGGTAGAAGGCAGTGTTTTGTTCATGAATTAAACCTGCTTGATTCCCTGGCCATAAAACTAAAGCACTAACCAACCCCAAATCCCAGATGTGTGCACGTGTACACAAGCACTTTTTGCTGTGGGTATGATTGATTTACTGCTTGTTTAACACTTAACTAATATTTATTAATGTGATTACCAGACCGATTTGTATTTTTTCTTTAATAAACATGGCTATTTGGCATATGACATTGTTTTTTTTGAATGGCAGAACTAAATCTAGTGCTTTTCAATGGCTGTCTTCTTTTGGGAAGATAACTCCAGTTTACTAGCAAAGTACAGATGCTTCTTGTTTTCTGAAGTGAACTTGCTGTTCCGCTCTGCATCATAGCGTAGTTTCTGGCATCTACATAAGCTCTCTTTTAAGGCCTTTAAAACAGTCTTTATCAAATGTTCAAGAATGGCTACCAGAAAATGCTACCTTACCTTGTTATCAGCCATGGCAGGTATTTAGTAGGATGTGGATTAGTAGTCTTCATATGAGGGTGGGAAGGATCCTACCAGCCAGCTGAGAGAAGGGAGCTTTAGCTGGGTAGGATGGAATGATATGTTTTAGCATTTGGTCAGGGCAGTGGACTTAAGAGGTCATCTTCCTATGGAAAGTGTTGTGATGTAGTTGTGCACCTTGTAGTTCTGTACCTGTTTTATCAATATGCAGAGTGGCTATTAAGATGACTCCAGTCACTTATCTTCATGGCTATCAATATCAAGATTCCTGGTGCTTAACTCATGAGTAGATGCAGGTGATATGAGCTTTCACAGTCACCTTAAGTTTTGGGTTTGAGTATGCAGTATAAATATAATGATGGTCACTTAATTTTGAAAGTATTGTAGAAAGTTTGGAAAAATGATGGATTTTTTCAGCATGATTTTTTTTCTCTTCAGGTTCTGATTTATTGATTTTTTTTTTTTTGTTACTGTATGTTTCATGTATGTCTCTTCTCCTTGAAAAATAAAAGCTATGGCATTGCAAAGTGTACTTACTAATCAGGCTACATGCTTTTGTTCTATATTAATTTGCAAAGCTTGACATACATCTTTAGGACAGGATAAATAGTATGGCTGTAAAAAGAACCTCTTGTGCCCATGTGTTTTTCCTCATCTGTTCTAACACTGTGGCTTTTCAACTCTTCTTTGTCTTTCCTACTAAATTTCCAATTTGGTAGTTTGTAGAAAATTTTATCTGTCATAAACATTGGACCTTGGTGATGTGAGATATTTGACTAGAAGGATGCTCTTCTGTTTCTCTCTCTCTCTCTCTCATCATTCTGCTCTTCTTTTTCTCCATGAGTGCCTGGTTTTCATTTAGGGTAATGTATATTTTGTGTTAAACATCTCATTGAGCATTCTCTGCCAAGCCAGATTGAAAACCAAATGGCCTAGAAAATAAAATGCTGCTAACTTTCGCTTTCGAATTCAAACCCGTAATTCCAAGTGTTGCTTTTTCACTATGAACAAATTAAAAATACCACGTAGGTTGAATTCTGATTGAAAATCTTGTCAAGAGATCTAGTGCTCTTGAAGAATAAATTGTCTTTTGAAATAAAGTAGTTCAGTAGCCTTAGCTTGACTATTTGACTGTGGCTCAAATTTATTCTTTATTTGCTAAGATGGAGTACTATATAGCACATCAAGCAAGGAATCTATCTTACCCTACTAACCCCTTCAGGATGCCTTTGTGCAGCACTGGCACATTACATTTTAAACTCAGAGTTTGTATTAATGACTAAACATGCTGCTTTTACATCAAGTAAAATCTTGTGTGGTCATGCAACTGATAGACCTTTTTTGTGTTGCATGAAAAATTGAAATGGTCTTCATGAGACTAGATGATTGGGGAGACTAAGCTTACACTTGTTAATGTTTGCCATTTCCTTTGTGCATACCTGATTTCTTCTCTTTATCTTGGTGTAATCAGCAGCTATATCCACTTCCAGGATCTAATTGAACGTAATGGAGAAAGAGGTTGGGCTGTTAAGCTTCCACATTCTCTGCTCTTTGTGCTGCTCTTGGTGCTACAAAGAGATGAGTTAACATAAACCTGAGTAGGCTGTTTAACCTTCTTTCTCTTCTGGAAATGTAGATGCAATAACATTTGCAGCTGAAAAGGCTCATTCGCAGTTTCTAATGTTTAAGGGTGCAAATGAAGCATTTTGTCTTTTCTGTCGCCTGGAGGTGTTAAGCAAGGAAACAGAAAGACGTTTCTAGGATTAGTTCCACAGATTTCTTTTATCATGTAAAAATCAAGAGTGGTTTCAATGCCATGAAGTGAAGAAAAGCAATATGGAAACTACCCAGAGAAAATTCTTAGGTTTGGTTTGTTTCTCCAAAAATTTTCTGGGTATTCATTATTACTAGTACAGTCGAATACACACATCAGGGCTAAGTTCCTCTGCCTGTAGGTTGGGTGGTGCATGTAATGTGTTATAAGTGATGAAGCAATTTGTCATTGATTGAGGCATGTCATACACGGTACTGTATGTTCAAGTTCTATTTGAGAAATGCTTAAAAAAAATTTAATAACCCAATATTGCGTTTGGGTTCTGGACATAAACAAAATATGTGATGTAAACTATCTAAAGCTTTAAACTGTTTCAGAATCTATTTTTCAAGTAAAACTTCAGCTTGATGATCAGATCCAAAGTGAAAGCGTAGGAGTACAGAGGCCCAGAGGTGGTGCTTGGTCTTCTCAGTGTCTTGTAGCTTTCAGTCCTGGGAAGCAGCTGCTTCCGTTCTTGTTTTCACTTCCGAAGATATAACCTGGAAAGCTGAATACCGGGGTTTGTTCCCTTCTTCTTGGACTTGTAATACACACTATAAAATGTTTAGTTAACAAGACTTTTAAAGTTTAAAACACAGAATTAGTTTTCTCTTTGTAGATATAAACTGTGATAATATGAGCTCACAATGTGTAGTGTAAGGAAGAAGTTTGCAAATTAGCTTGATTCTTCCAGTTGACTTTTAAATTTGCCACTTTTGTGGAATGAAAGATACCTCTTTAAAATTTCTTTAAAAGCTATTTTCTGTTCAGCACTTGCACTTAAAGTGATACTGGCTGTTCCCTGGTGTTTATGCAGGAGCTGATGGAGCTTTTCTGATATGTACATACCTTTTGTAGGAGTTAAGTAGCCTTGGGTTGAGTTTATACTGGATCAACAACTGTACCTTTTGCTTAAGCTAAGCTTTAGAGTAGTCTAACAAATTGTTTTTTTCCTTCTCCACCCTCAATACTTGAATATACATACACTACATTTTGAAAAATCCAGATACGCTTCTATATGATATACAGATAAATTGTGTTCCTGCATTCTTTTCCTAGCCTGATTTAGAGAAGACTTATTTGGGTCTTGGGTACAACTTGTTTCCTTGAAAAACTTGGCTTGTCATACTGGTAGCTGGTTAATGTATTTTCATTGCTTTGCATAGTTCAGTGTAACTTTGTGACCAAGGCAAACTGATTCTTAGCATAATCACAGAATATTAGGGGTTGGAAGGGATATTGAGAGGTCATTTAGTTCCACCTTGCTGCCGGGGCAGAATCGTCTAGGACAGGTCATATAGGAATGAATCCAGGTGGGTTTTGAATGTCTCCAGAGAAGGAGATTCCAGAACTTCTCTGGGCAGCCTCTTCCATGCTCTGCCACACTCAACAGTGTAAAAGTGTTTCCTTATGTTTACATTGAACCTTCTATGCTCCGACTTGCACCCACTGCCCCTTGTCCTGTCACTAGACATCCTGACTCATCCTCCTGACACTAGCCCTTACTGTATTTATAAACATTAATTAGGTCATCTTTCAGGTATTTATTAGAATAATGGCTTAAAAGGGATTTGTTAACACATCCTTCTCTTCATGTTGAACATAGAAGCTGGTGTCTGTTATTTTAAGTAAATCAGTGTATTTAACTTTTTTCAGTGATTGTTTAAGTTCTTTAAATTCAGTTTTAAGAAGTGATACAAACTTCTTGCAGTGGTATTGCATTTCAGGTAAGGGTTTTTTTAATTCAGGTAGCTTTTTATTTTTCTAAAGAAACATTTTCAGTGTATGTCTTACTATATATGCGGTTACTTGAGACAGGGAGTGTGTACATTTAAAATGGCACAGTATTACAGCACAGGTGGTGACATAGTTTGTGTGATGGGTCTGGCCTTTAAAATGCAGCATGTTTTGGCGATGATTAACAGTAAACTTTTTGTTTTGAAGTAGAGCTTAGAGCAAGCACTGAGGTCTGTCAGGCTGAGAAGCACCTTTACCACCATCTGCTTCTAGCAAGTTGCATTGGGCTCTGTCTCTTTACCAATTGCCTAATAACTTTATTTGTGAGGCTAGTTGCTATCACAGTCTACCTGCCTGCTGATTATGCAGCTTAGGGTGATTGTAATACTCCCTCTCCTTCCCAGACTCTCAGAGGAAACAGAAGCCAGATGTCCAGAAAAAAACTACAGTAACCTAAGACAGATGTAGTTGGAGAAAAGTGGGATTCTACAACCCTTTCTCCTCTAGCATATTTGTTCATCTGCTTATAGCACATACTGTATTCGCTTAAGAGGTGCTATGCTGTTCTGTTGTAAGTCTGTACAGAAGGCTGTAGTTTTCTGTGCTTTAGGGTGCTTCGTTTCCAAATGTTTGTTCTAATGAAGGATACTGTAGGTGCTGTTCTCTCTTTTGTATGCATATGAATGTGTATGTATATTCTTAGGATCTTTTTTGTTTCAGATGTTCTGCTTATTTAATTCTAAACAAGACTGGAGGAACTCTTACTTGCTGAACCACTAGGGAGTTATGTTTTTTGGTGATCCAAAACCTGATGTAAAACCTAGGCATGTTGCTGTTCTGTTTTAAGCTGGAAAAGGCTTAAGTCTGCACAGATGAAGTTTTCTGCTTATTAGTATTGAATTTGCATTTTGGTGCCTGGTAAGATCACTGACTACTTTGTATGTTCTTTGTTCTGAAACTTCAGAATAGCAGCAGTAGAGCGCAACTGTTTGAGCTGATAGGTTGTTTCTGTGGACTTGGCAGAAAACTTCAGTGTGTTCTTCCACATCTATTACATTCTGCTGTAGAACATTTTCCCAGTTCAGTATTTCCTAGATTGGGTGGATGCTGCTGATAATATATTCTTACAGTATATTTCCTATGAGAATTCCTTCCTAGTGTTGAATGGACAGTTCCTGTACTACAAGATGATCTGTTACCTCCCCACTTACCTGAACAGATGTCAATATGCCTGGATTTTGGTGGTTTTGTGCAGTAGAAATTCTGAATCTTATTTGTCTTTAAATGTTTATCTGGCCAGGCCAACTGGATTTTCCTGTTCTATTTGGTTGTTTTCTAGGCCGTTTAAACCTCTTTTGGACCTTTTGCTGCTGACTCTGCTTCTCAGCACTGGACTTAGCCTGCGTGACTTAAAAGCTTTTTAGCCTAACTAGCAATTCCAGTCATCCATGAGCTGTGCTGTTTTATCTTTGCTTTGTATGTAGCTGCAGGCAGCTGCGTGTATGGGTCTGTTTCCTTCTAGTGAGCTATAGATTGGAGATCATATTTGTGGAAGGTTCTGTTTTTTTATGGAGCTCTGATACTGTTTGTGATTACCAAACTGCTTAAGCCACTTCCCCATTGACTGTGTAGTTTACTTCCCTGCTCCATTGGCTGGTTGTGTTTTAAAAGGGCAGAAAAATTATGGCAGTTGTTCCGTAGTAGAATAGTGAAAGGCTTAATCAGCTGCATGCAAGTACAGATTTTCCTGTGAAGAGAACTTAGGTTTGGGACAAAAGCCATTCGAAAACTAGATTTGTAAGAGTTTCTACTGGGCTCCTTATCTATGAACCTTTCTTCTTAACCTCATTCACCAAAAAGTTCTGAAGTGTGGTAAGTTGTTGACCACACTTTGTGATCTTGCTCTTGTCTCACTGAAACAGAATCTTGGTTCTGCTTCTGCACTTAAGTTGTTCCCCTAGTTGACAGCATATGCCAAAGAGCTGGTACAAGCAGTAGGTTTGATGCTTCATACTTCAGCCGGACAGTGCTCCTCAGAGAATCAATGTTTTGTTTTAAACTCAGCCTTAAAACAGGAATGCAAACTGAAATGGAAAAACAAGCCAATGTGGCAGTACACAAACCCTCATCTCACACTCAAGAGTTTGAGGGTGTGCCTTTTCCCAAAAGAAGGTTCTTGTTCCCAGGTGTGTGCCCCAGCAGCTTATGTGGTCCTTCCTCCAATGCCCATTAAACTTATCTGTTTAGAGAGTTTGAATTTGTGAAAGCAATGGAAAACTCTTACCACAAAAAATGTTAGGCCTTTGTCTGCCATGTTGGTCAGCTAGGTCAGCCCGGGAATGCTGGAGCCTGCACTAGAAAACGGGCATAGATGGGACTATGGAAAAGGTTGTGCAGGAGAGAGAATGAGGGAAAAGCAATTGGATTGGCTCAGTTATTTCCCTGGTTGCTTTTGACATACTGCAGGCCTACCTAGCTAATGTTGATGGGGTTAAGTTCTTTTCTCCTGAACGAATTACTACTGTTACTGTCTTCCAGTAAGTAGTACACTGAGTTTGGGTAATCTTTAAAATGTCCTTTGCAAGTCTGACATGGAGAATGTGTGATGCAGTGGCTGAATGCAACACATAGTTTGGGTTCTCCTGTAAATTTAATGAACTTTTAAACAAACATCTCTGTGCTTACACAAAATTTAGTTTCAATAAGATGTAGCAACTCCAATTGCTCCTGAGTTCTCTGTCCTCTCAGACATTTTTTCCTCAGAGATAGTCAACATTTTGGTACAACAAGCTGTTTCAGGTTCCAGGGAAGTTACAAGTACAAAGCCTGCATTATTGCCATACCTTCTGTGTGGTGAGATAATTATAGGGGCTCTTGCACCTGGAAGCAGCTGGGCACTTGGAGTGTATTTTGCCACATCAGCAAGCTCTGAGTGAAAGAATCCCCTCACCAGACCATCATGATAGCTGTTTTTGTAAGTTGCAGACCTCCTTGTTGGTTGGAGCTGCTCTTGTTAAACTGGTGTTATGTGCAGTTTCAAATAACTTAGCTTGAATGAGGACACCAAAAAGTGTTTAATTGTCCATAACTAATGTAGTAAAAGACAGAGGAAAAGTTTAGTATCGCTTGTTTTGTCTAGAGCTGGGTTGGACCTGTTCAGTCATTTCCTGCAGGGCTGGGAAGCTTGGCAGCGAGCTGGCTAGTTTGACAGATATAAGCCCACAGAGGAGTATATGTTGCCAAGGGAGCTACTGTGTATAAAAGTTTATTATGCAGTTTTCCCTCCTCCATACTTTCTATCTTTAGTTCTGCTTATGCTGCCACTGAGGCTAAATCTACTACTGACTATATAATCCAGTAATTCTGAATCTCTGTATTCATAATTTCCAGAAGAAGATACAAAGGAATCTATACAATTGCCTCAGGTCCACAAGAGTTTTGTCAGATGGACAAGCCCTTTCCAAATGTTGGGAGTATGGTGATTTACACTAATGCAGGCCTGTTTTGCCCACTCCGTTCCCAGAGCAGTCAGACACAGCTGAGAGACTGTAAAGGTCACATACAACCCATCACAGAGTTCCCAAATGGATTTTCCAGATCTTGCCTTTGCTTGTCCTACTTTGATATGGTTTAGTTTTTGCTGTATTTGGGGTCCTACTTTCCCTGGGCGTACAATAAGGTTTTTGTCTGGCTTAAAAAAAAAAACCAACAAACTAAACCACACAAAAAACCCCAAGCAAAAAACCACCAAAACAACAAAGGGAAGAGAGGAGGAGCTGCTTGTAATTCTTACCATACTGCAATTAAACCAACTATTGCTGCTCTCCAAACCAGAGGGGTCTTGGGGAAAACCTCTTCAATATTTACTACTTTAAGAAAAAAAAAAAAAAAAAAAAACAATTTT
>VWZI01014771.1:58878-153017 GCA_013396835.1 Psilopogon haemacephalus
CATTTCTTATGGTTTGTGGTGTGTTTTTTTTTTGTTTTTTTTTGTTTTTTTTAAAGTTCTGACCTGGGTGCTTTTAAAATGGATTGCCTTGAAAGCTTTAAAAAGATCAGGTTTCATTTTAATGTTCATAAGTCAGCCCCCATAGTTTCAGGCACACTTAGCAGCTGGTGGTTTCCAGACATTACTGCCTTCCATACAAATTTTTTAATGCGTGTCAAAGAATAGTATAAATATTAGCGAATTTGGAAGGAATTTTCAAACTTAACCCATGCCACTGTAATTTAACCCTTTTTCTTTCTACTATTGTATAATGGAATGATATTGTTATCAGTAGAAGAAACCAGAATTAACTACTACAGGAGAAGAAATTTGGTTATTAAAAAGTAAGGAATTTATTTTGGTTTTTATTCTCTGGGTTTCCTAGTGCTTTTTTTTTTAATGTAGTAGACTCTAGTAGTATGAATCAGATGAAGAAAAGGTGGCATTAACAACATCGATTTTTATAATTCTTTTACACTAGTAATGTGCAGGCTCTTAAATGGAAGCAACTATGTGAATCTTCTCATTTCAGATGCAGTTTTGAATGGTGCATTTAGGGTTTATTCTGACCTTTGAATTCAGAACTTACAGAAGTGAAATGCTTAAATACTCGTGGTTTTTTTTTTCTTCAAGAGACAAAAGCTGTCTTTAAGAACTTCTGCAAGATTTTTTCCAAACAATAGAGAATCAACTCCCCCTACTGACAACAGCCAGGAAAACACAAGAAATACCTGTGAGGACAGAAACAAGCTGGCAGTGAACAAACTTTAACGATCTGATTTATGGTCCATTATTGATTGTAAACTTCTAAATTCTGGCATTAAATTCCTACAACTGCAGAAAATAATTTTGCAATCCTGGTTGTGTTTCCTGTCAGCTGATTCCTCATTGCTTTGAGTTTCTCAGTATACTAATGATGAGGTAGAATTTACATTCCACTTATGGTATTAATTTTACATTCCTCTGGCTGGAAAGGGTCAGAAGGTTGTAAAATCAAACATTAAATGAATCAGAGGAGACAGTAGTGCAATATATGACTGCCCTCAGGACATAGTGCAGTGGCTGATGGGATTAACGTTGAGTCTCATTTCCTGCTTTTACAGGATGCAGATGAAGCTGTCAGAATTGCAAGGGAAATTGGTAAGTTCTTAAATTAGCTATGGTGGGATTTGTGTGCCTCTCAGCAGACATGGTTGACTAAATTGAATGTGTAATAAGTAATCCCTATAGAACAAATAATGTTTTAATAGTTAAGTTCCTTGTTGCCTATTGGACTGGAAGAATCTAGGCGTTAGTGCTCTGTCTCTTAGATCATCACACTTCAGCTTTGCAAGCTGGACTTTATAGAACAAGTGCAGCCATGGTTTGTGGAATGCATGTAATACACAGCTCGCTGAAGTTGTTCTTTCAAAGCATATCTGTAATTGGACATGATAGCCAGAAGTTAAGTATGGTACATTTCTCTCTGTATGAAGGCTGACATTGTGTAGAGTGCAGTTAGCTTGAATATCATCCAGAGCACCAGCCTTTCTACTGTGTGTTCTGGAATGAAGTAATTTAGCTTCTGAGTATCTCACAGATTGGTAAAAAGAGCAACCAGCAAACTGTCTGGGACTAATTTTGATGGAGGTTAAGTGTAATATGTGTTTAATGAGTTTTGGCTTTTCTTTACCAAAGCTCAGTATAAGGGAAAATATTAAACCATATGCTTGAAATTACACATGTTCTTAAATGCTTTCTGGAAGAAAAATCTAATGCAGTAAGAGTTGTTTGTTTGGTTGTTTATTTTTTTCTCTTTTTTTTCTGGAGTGATATTTTTCCCTGTTATTTTTAAGAGATAGTAGCCATGAAAAGCTATGTAGGTTCATCACAGGTACAAAATTCAATGCACATATCTGCATTTGAAACATCTTACTCATCTAGCTGCAAATATGAATTGCCTATGTCAACATGTGGCTCTGCCTTATGTATCAAATACAAATTGGGACTTGCACTACTGGTGATGACTTTTTTGATCAATATAACACACTTATGCTCTCAGTTTAACTTGGGTTTTTACCTTGCATTTCTTCACTTGCCTGAAGGCCCTTAGAATAGGCTTTTAGTCTGACATAATTGAAATCGTTATGTTCCTGTTGGAAAATCAGGTGATTACCTATAATTGTTTGGAGAGCAAAACCAAGACAGAGGTACTCAACCAAACTGGAGCATTTTGGGGAGAACGCTAAGTAGAAGTGGATCTCATTCTTAAACAAGATGTAGTATTATGACTATTTGAGTTTGTTTTAATTTCAATACTATTTCTTGCTCCTTGTTTTTTAAAAACTTTCTGCAAGTATTTTGGAAAAGTTTTGATTAACATAATGTGGAAGGCATTCAGTAGCTTCCTAGGTACCCTTTAAAAATGTATTCTTGCTTAATTTTCTTCTGAGTTCTTCTGTTGTTTGGTTCCTGTCTTTGATATCAGTAGCACTTCGAAAGTTGTTATATCAAGGCAATCTTAAATCTGTAGATACTGAAGTCAGTTACAGGCAGATGGTGCTTAGTCTAGGTGGCAAATTCTTAAACTGTTTTGATACAAAAAGAGTTTGTACTATGATGCCACATAGTGAAACAAAGTCCTTTACTCACCCATATTTAGATGTTTGGTTAAGCCTTTGTCTAATCAAGACCACTACTCAAAATAAAGCCCCATGATTTGTAATTTCAGAGGCTCTAAAATAGGATGACATGGAAGTACTAATAATAAGGTGCTTGATATGTAATTGTATACTTTCAGATTATTTTAAATTTGACTTGAGTCTCAGTCTTACAAGAATACTTAATTATTGGAAAAAAAAAGGGTGAAGAAAAATAAAAGGCATTGTGGGGCAACACTTAAAACTGCAAAACATTTAGTAGTATTCTCTTACTGCCTGCATTTTTTCCTGCTTTTTCTCTGCTATATTCTGTCCAGAGATTCTATAGTAGTGAAACATGGCACTTCAGGGTTGAGACACTGCCTTTATCTTTGCAGTGATTGTTTTGCATGCCCATTTTGTAAGTACGGGAATAGAACCTACCTTTCTCCTCTCATTCGAAATGTGCTCTCCCAAGTGGTGAAAACATAATGTGACAGAGATATTAGGCTAAATTAGAAAGCCAAAGAAATTCAGGCACAAATCGCTATGTAGGTTCCTTCCTATACTATCTCTTGTCTACGTGTAGGCTGTTCTTGTGATACTTTTTAAAATGCTTAATCACACTGGCTCTTTTCCCAGTCTGTTTGGAAGTTGTACATGAAGGACTGCTGGCTTCTTGATTTCTGAAGCAGCAATGAAACTCCTGAAAGTTTTATTCTTCAATTTGAAAGGACTTGACGACTATGAAGTGCAGGCAGTTCAGCTAAATGAAAGCCTCTTCAAAACTGAAGACTTGAAAACTACTTTTTTTTCTTGTTTCATTTGGCACAAGTTTAGTTAGTACTAGCTTCTCAATAATTGCTTCAGGTTTATACTGTTCACTTTTTTTCTGACCACTTACCGGTTTGGAAAAAATCCTTTTTCACTGTATAATCTGTTTCCTGTGATACTTACTATTATGTAGTATCTGAGCAGTATAGCTCTTGAGGTGCTTTGTTATTTAAAATGTACGGCACCAGAAGTATTAAGATACAGGTTTGCTTCCTGAATCTCCTTACTAGTAGTTTATTAAGATCTCCTTATTTTTGCCAGTGATTTTTTTTTGGGGGAAAAAATTATCACAGCTGTAGTTTATTTCAGCAGTAACAAAATAATAAAATTTTGTTCCTAAAGAAATGTGATCTTAAGAAGGTCAAATGCCGTTATTAATAAATCACTTTGTTACTTGGAAATAATTAATTCAGTGATTTTTTTTTTTTGTGTAAATGAATTGGAGAGGACAACCTTTCTTGGCTTCGGAAATCAGTGCACTGACAGCTAAATCTTGAAAAGAAAGATTTTTTTCCTTTCCCTCCAAACAAAGCGTTTTAATAAACGAAGTTATTGTCTCCTGGCATTATTGGACATGTGGTCAGTTGTCATGTTCCTCTTACCAACTGAACAAAGTTTGAACTTCTGTCTAATTGTTCCCTGCTGTTAGGCTACCCTGTCATGATCAAGGCCTCAGCAGGTGGTGGTGGGAAAGGCATGAGAATCGCTTGGGATGATGAAGAGACCAGGTGAGATGCTGTCCAAAAGCTTGCCTTGATGAATGCTACAGTTACCAAAGTCCCATTAAGCCACTGTGAACTGACAGTTGAGCAGATATGAAATGTTAGACAGAGAAATTGGATATTATTTGGTTTTCTCCTTTTTCGTGTGGTGAGTGGTGTACTTTGACTTTGCATTTGTCTGTTTAAAATTAATTTTTGCATAAACTTTACAAAACAGGGTCTGTTAATCTGAGTAAAAGGCCAATGCTTGCAAGAGCAATTAGTGCAATGATAAACTGTAGTTTTAGACTGTAAATACCATGTTGTTTTATGCTTTTCGGAATGCTGATGTATTAATCGATTGTGTGTTAGGTAGAATATTTATTTGCCCTGATTCTCAAACATTAATGCATGCCATTGTTTCTGTTAAAGTTGATGAGACTGATTATTCATGTGTGGAAACATACGGTGCTTCCAGAACATGCTCTAATAAACTGCATGCCCCTCTGTGTAAAATATTTGTCTCTGCAAACTATTGTGCTTTTGCCTGCTTGAAACAATGTTTGTTTAAACACACACATTTTCATGTCTCTTATTGCTTGTCTGAATCCTGAACACTTTGTAAGGTTTTGTTACTGACTTGAAGTTTTGTAAGCCTTTTTCTACCAATGTTCTGGCAGTCAGGAGCCTAATTTCAGCCCCATGTGCCACTAATGTTACAGCAAAATGGATTTTGGAGTTTTTTTTCGAGGCTTGTAGCAAAAGGCATAGTTGATCCAAAATTAGATAACCTAAACATTTTCTTTTCCACATGGAGAGAAGGGAGCACATATGCTGGGATCAACTTGAAGTTCAGTTCAAACTTTCATTAATTTTAGTCACCTCCAAGATAGCCTTGTCTCATTTCTGTGTTCTCGATTAAATTTGCCTGCCAGAACCTAAGAACTGGGAAAACCGAAAATCAGTGGCTAGCATTTATCTTAGATTTAAAGAAAACTTGGTTATTTTGTAGGGTATTATGTCTAATGTCTATCGTATTTGTAGTCAAATGTAAGTAGGAAAGGAAGGTTTAGTGCATTAGAATGAAGATCTATAATAAACTGCTCTCTCATAGGAATACTTTGTTTCCACTGATTTAGAATCCAAAATTGCTACCTTGATCTCATTCAGGCAGCAATTGCATCTGTTGGACTTGAAAGGAAGGTATTTCTTTTCTTGTTTTGCTCAGAAAAGAGCAAAGGAGCTCGATTAACTGTTTAAAGATTTTTTTAAAAAATCCAATATCATGACTGCTAATTTGTTTTGGAGAAAACTTGTGGTTGCTGTTTAAAAAGTCATTTGATAGACCTGATTGCTGTTAACTATATAGAATTACTAGAGTAACTAGAATAGAACAGAACATTAATTTAGTGATACTACTTTGACACAGCAATATTTAATGATACTAGTTTGAGAGACTTGCCTTTGAAGTATTGTTCAAGTTACTCTTTTTCATTGGTGTCCTTAGAATAATCCTTTTCACTAGTTGTGCAAGTGATTACAGTGTAATTCTATAGAGTAATATCTAAAAGGTGCAAAAATAAAGAACACCTAGCCTGAGTCACAGATCAACACTAGTTACTGATCCTGTGTCAAGGAGAAAAGCTTAACATTTATGGGTAGGCTGCAACAGAGACAAAATACCTAACTGAAGATAGAAACATTTAGTCTGCATTTACATATGAAGTAAGGAGTTTGTTTCTCTTACAGACTGTCTTAAAGAAATTTAAGACTGTATAATTTTTGTTGTTTGTGTCCATTGTGTTACAGAATTAAGATTGTTCCTTTTATGTGTCTGAAGGAAAACATCTGAATGGCTTGAAAGGGGCTCAACTTGTTACTGAAGAAACAATCTATCTGACAGCTTTTAATACTGCATAAAAACTTGACCTTATATATCATTGTGCTGTATCCAAATCCATGTAATCCTAAAAATAAACTGATTTTCAGCTATTGGCAGACTCTGCAAAGACAGTATCTGAATGGTCTTTGTATTTCAGGGTTCAGAGATGCAAGATAAGTGTGAAGAATTGTTGATAACGATTTGATTTGTAAACTTGGTTTGGCTTTGTTATGCGGGATTAATTTCAAATGCTGTTGGGGAGAAAGAGGGAATGTACTTACATAAACTAATTTTGCTTGAAACATCTGGATTTTCATGAGACTTGAAAATTTTCCTTGTCTCATCTGGCTATGCTTACTATTAAAAGAAAGCTTAAATATGTTATGTAGTGTGATGTGGAAATAATTTGTTCTTGGAAATGGAACTACCCAGATGACTTAACTGCTGCTGTTACAGAATTATTCACTGTGGTGATTTACTGGTGGTTCATCTTTTGCATCTTTTAAATATCCTCAGTTATGAAAGTTTCACTAGATCCCCTAAGTGGTATGATTATTATAATAGTCTCTTTTCAATGGTGTCCCGTAATGGAACAAAGGGCAGTGGTTACAAAGTGAAACACAGGAAGTTTCACCTCAACATGAGGAAGAACTTCTTTACTGTAAGAGTAACAGAGCACTGGAACAGACTGTCCAGAGGGGTTATGAAGTGACCTTCTCTAGAGACTTTGAAGGTCTGTTTGGATGTGTCCCTGTGTGCCTTGTTCTAGGTGACCCTGCTTTAGCAGGGGGCTTGGACTTGATCTTCAGAGGTCCTGTCCAGCTCTTACCATTCTGTGATTCTGATTTATTCTAGCTATAGCTAAGATTTCTGTAACTTGCAACTAGTATTTAAAACTAGAAACACTAGAATAGTTTTATCACTGCTAGAATTTTCTTTTTTTTCTTGAAATGTGCCTGTGACTGTGGAATGCTCTAATGTTGTCCCTTGCCTCTTACCTGGGTAGGGCTTCTACCTCTGTCTTCTCTTGCTTTTTTTCCAAATATCAGTCAAGTTTTAGGGTGGAATTTTGTCTACAGTTCAAGCCACTAATTCACATCTGAAATTAAAGCCAGCCCTATTTTCACTCTGAGCTGGTCAGTTCTCTTGTTTTGGATAAGTAGAACTTAGGATGCCCTTTCTTCACAGAGCGGATACCCACTTAAAATTATGTTGAAAATATATGGGTTTCTGAAACAGTTTGCACTGAGTTTGAGTTTGTAGGTTCTTCACAGCCTGAGGAAGTTTTGCTGCTACATGTATCTAAAAGTACTTCTTTCTGTTGATAATAGTCTTGTATACAAAGAGTCTCTGTGCTCACATCTCAGAGTCTGATCTGAAAGTATGGGCAATGTGAAGCTCATAATGAAGTACAACATAACACGGCTAGGGTAGGTGTCTGAATATCTGAAAGTATTCTCTGTCTTTCCTTCTTTGATTGTGGAGAAACTGTCTTGCTTTCAGTATGCTTATAACAATTGTAACTCTTTAGATGTTATGGCTTCAAATAGTCTGCTGGCAGCTCTGAACAGGAATTAATTTGAGGATGCTATTCTATCCAAAGATTAATTTTCTTGCAGAGATTCTGGTGGATCTTCGCACACGAAGAAACTTCCTGGCACCTAGGTTCAGTATCAGAGGCCATCATACAGGAATTACTGGCCCTTGTTTTAAACTGTGGATTTGCAGATAGAAATCAGTTCTGCTAGTTAGTAGTTTGTGTTGCAAACATGATAACTTTTAAGTTGGAAACTCATACTGAATTATTTTCTAACAATTAACTTTTACAATATCTGGGGCTTTGCGCTAATTCCAACACTTCCCCCAGCTCTCAGTCTCGAATTCTATAGCTTTTGCTAGATAGTTGAATATTGCATGTTTAGTGCGTATAGAAAGCTTTCAACAAATCAGCTTCCATCAACAGATATTTAGGGAGAAGAAAGATTTTGTCTTAATTTATAACAACAGGAAAATATGAATAGTCATGTTAGTTAAATTCTTTCTTGGTGCTTAACACCAATTTTATGAACTTGAGTTAAAGATCTGCTCTCAAATTCCAAGAACGCCTTATTTCTCTACTGTTGACTTACGGTACCATGCTGTGCTTAGTTCCACTGTCACAGTTGCTCTTCATTGCAAATGGCACAACAACATACATGGAGAGTTACTAGCAAATTTATTTTTCAGTCTGCAATAATTTTCTGCAGTTTACTGCCTTCCTTCAAAAACACATGAAGGTTTTTCTCCTGATGTAGCCTTTGAGTAGCTCTGAGTGAGCTGTGGAACTTGAAGAAGTTCAGGTGAAGTAATACATGACAAGTCATTCTGGATACTGAGACTCGGGGCAAAAGAAATACAAAATGTCCAGTATGAGAAGACAACTTTTTAAAATCCTGAACATCATTCTCTATTACAAGCCTGTACATTGAGTTTCATTGTCTTTCTGTAGAAGTGCATTTGGACTGTCAGGCTGCCATGCAAACGTGTGAGTGCGTGAGTTTGGCATCCTTGGTCTGTTCAGCATAGCTATATGCTGTGGAAGTGTTCAGGTAAGGGGAAGGAGTCAGTTGGGTGAGTGAAGAACAATATTTTAAAATTTAATTTTAAACACAAATTTCCATGCAAGCAGCATGTATCAATCTCTAAAATGTTTTGAGTATTTTTTTAAATTTGGAGTCAGCTGTATATTTGTTTCGTGTGTAAAACAAAACAATTGAATATTAATTGGTTACTTAACTTTTTTTGCCAGTCACAGTTTTAGAGGGATTCTACTGTAGTTATCAAATATCTGTTTTAAACTAGATGTCCTTTCTAATTCTGGCCTCAACAAGAAAAGACTACTTTCTTTTACTATTTCCTGATACTGGAAACTGTATTATGACACGATGACTGCAGTCTTTTGTTAGTCTGCCTACTTCCAGAGAAAGTGTTTTTTTAATTAAAGCAGCAACGCTGATCTTGGAGCTGTAGGCAGGAAGCTGGCATGGGCTGTCTCACTTCAGACAACCGCAAGAAGGCTTGTGGCAAGATCAGAGAATGTTTTGGGTTGGAAGGAACCTTCAAGGATCATTTAATTTCAGCCTCCCTGCCATGGGCAGGGACACTTTCCACTATATCAGGTTGCTTAAAGCCTCATCCAACTTGTGCTTCAACGCTTCCAGGGATGGGACATCCACAGCTTCTCTGTGGGCAGCTTGTTCCAGTGCCTCACTACCCTCACAGTGAAGAATCTCTTAAAAATACCTAATCTGAATCTACACTCTTCAATTTTGAAACCGTTACCCCATATCCTATCACAAGACTCCCAAAAAAGATCTCTTCCCCATCTTTCCTGTAGGCTTCCTTTAAGTGCTGAAGACCACTACAAGGACTTCCTCGAGTCTTCTCTTTATTGTGTTGAACAACCCCTACTCCCTCAGCCTGTCCTCAGAGGTCAAGTGTTTCAGCCCCCCTGATCATCTTCATGATGCTTCTCTGTACCTGCTTGAGCAAGTCCATGCACTCTTTCTTACACAGGGGATACCAAGACAGAGTGCAAAACTCCAAGATATGGTCTCACAAGAGCGGAATGGAGGGAAAGAATCACCTCCCTTGACCTGCTGGCCACACATCTTTTGATGCAGACCAGAATATGGTTGGCTTTTTGGGCTGCCAGTGTGCATTGCCAGCTCATGTCAAGCACTGCATCAACCAGCACCCCCAAGTCCTTCTCTGCAGGGGTGCTCTCTATTCACTCATCACCTAGCCTATGCTTGTGCTTGGGATTGTCCCAACCTAGGTGCAGTACTGTGGTGGGTTGAAATTACGCCCCCCCCAAATAAATTTGCCAGACCTTGTATTTGGCCTTGCTGGACTTCTTGAGATCTCCACAAGCCCACTTCTTAAGCCTATCAGAGTTCCCTTTCCTCCTCTACTGAGTTTGGTGTCATCAGCAAACTGTGATCAAGGGTGTGCTTGATCCCACACCATGTTGATGCCGAAGATGTTAAACACAGGTCCCAGTAGCAATCTCTGAAATACGCTACTTATCATTGGTCTCCACTTGGACAGTGAGCTGTTGACTATAGTTCTTTGAATGTGACCATCTAGCCAGTTCCTTATGCAGAGTTGTCCATGTGTTAAATACTCATTTCCATGTTAGAGTCAAAGATGTCATACTGGACAGCATCAAATGCTTTGTGCAGTCCACTTGCTCTTACCTGATACTCCAATGCTCTAAACCCTGTTGTAGAAGATTAATAAATGCTTTTGTACAACTTATGCTTCAGTGTGAGTAAATGGACTCTAGGGAGAGAGGGGAACCTTTAAAGACATTTTGTTCTTCTCCTTATAGAATCATACATATTTGAAGGGAGCTAGGGACATCTTCTCCACTAGCTTCATCCTCAGAAAAGGATCAGCAGTGAATTTTAAGCTGGTTTCTTAGATGTTTGCCTTGTTGGGTCTTGGATTGAGATTCCACAGCCTGTCTAAATAGCCTGCCACATTGCTCAGTTCTTTGTAGTCAGGTTTTTCCTTACATCCAGTTGGAAACTCCTCACTTCAATTTATGGCCATTACCCATTTTACTGCTGTGCAATGCAATAATGAGCTTGGCTTTGTTAGTAAACTTTTTACATACTGGAAGGCTGATAATAAATGTCTGCTAAAGCCTTGTCTGTGCTGTTCAGCAAGCCTAACTGGCAGTGTCAGTCCTGGTGCATGTTACTGGATCTTATTAATGTTTTGGAGCACTAAATGTTTAGTTTTGTTTTTTAAACAGAAAACAACAACAAAAAACCCCAAAACCCCAAACGACCAGAAGCTTCGCCCTCCCAACAAACAGCAACAAATAAACCTGCCAAAATCCCCTCAAAACCAGTAACAAACCACAGAAACATCCCTTAACCTCCCCAAAACCCTGCAGCCTGAAAACCTGAAACAAAACCACACATGCTCAAGGTGTTGGTGGCTTCCTGTTGCTTTAAAGAATTTATTCTGTTTTGTCAGCTTGAGCAGATGACCTATTGACAAATTATGCTGCAGTGTTGCACTTACTGGTCTCCTTGATCCAGACCTTGTAGCTTTTGTTCTCCTGCTCTTTCCTAAGAAGAGATCCTTGTGTTTGACCTGGCCTTTCATAAAAAATGCTCATCTTAAAACTTGGGGAGCCAAGTTTTACGATTCATTGCAGCATTGTAGTTGTATGATTTGTCCCACTATGTCAGTTATTCTAGGGATGTCACACTTCTGTGTCTGGTTCTGGCTCTAGCTCCTGTTTGTTTCCTCGGTAGCATGACTTTAGGTACAGAAGCTTGATTTTCATTTGATGCCTTCAGGCTTTGAGTAGTGTGCATTGCCCATCACTGTGACCTACCCTGCCCCTGAGAAGAGCCAGTGGTGTTTCCCTGTCTGCCTTAGGCATAGGTTGTGGTGGCCTTTCAGCACCTCTTCTTCAAGCCCAACTTTGGTCAAGACGTCTGATGTGTGATGGATACCGTTTCATCTGAGGCTGTGAAGTCACCATGTGTACTGCATGGTGCCATTCTTTAGCAGTGCTCCATCTGTGTGTCTTTAAGGGACTGACCTGGAGTGTGAGTCATCCTTGCAGCAAGAGAGATCCTTTATCATGAAGCAGCCTATCAGCGTATGAGTAGGGAAGCAGCTAGCAGATGCTGTATATAGGAAGAAACCCTTATAGGCTGTTGCTAGAAGTTGCTAAGAGCCTAAGAAGAAACCTCAATGGAAAATCTTGCCTGATTGAATAACTAACTTGCAATAAGAATGCCACCCCTCACCCTTGCAGCCCTCCTGGCAAAACTCCTTGTACCACTGAGTTCTCTTTATGAGAAACTACCAAAAGTATCTCCGGTAAAATCTGTCTTAGGTGGTTCTCTTTGCTGTCCTCTTTGCATACTGGCTCAGCTGTTGTTCCTGAAGTGTGGAGTGTCCAGTGTCATCTAATGGACGATTACTAATTGTCCTCCTCGCTCCCAGCCTCTTGGTCTGACACAAGAGCAGTGTGAAGATGGCTGTGTTAAGTGGCTAGTGAGTGTGGATCTGTGCAGAGCCTTTGCTAAAGAATGCCAGAGTGCCGCTACTACAGCATAGAGGTGTTACCCTGGGTCTTCATACAGGTCAGGCTGAATGATTACATCAGCCTGATTGTGTTGTCAAAAGCCAGGGTTTGATGAGGCTGCAGGCAGTATGTTGCTTGTATGGTAAACTGTAGCTGGGCCTAGATAGGGGCAGTAAACTCAGATTTTGCTGTCTCAGGTTCCCCTGCACTTCTCTTCTGGGGCTAGCATGGGCAGGAAAGTTTTGGACTTGGTCAGATATATAAGTAAAGTTGTGCCGTGTGGGGAGCATCTTTCTTGCAGCAAGGCCATCTTGGGCTGTTGTTTGGTGTAAGATAACGCTCCAAATACAATTTTTATTACAGCCTAAGCAGCTTTTTTTGTCTTAAAAAAAAAAGTGTTTGTTAAGAGACTCAGTCACATATCCATTTGGTTAGTCTGATCCCTTTAAAAAAGATGAAGTGTATATTTATGGTAGTTTTCATCACTGAACAAATGCAAGTGCACAGATTTGTAAGACTCAAACAAGGTCAGAATACTTGACTGAGACAGATATCCTGTTGTATAAAATTTTAAAAGATTTACAGATGTAAGGATTAGATAATTAGGCCCCTGACATTTTTTTTTTTTTTTTAATGAGTATTGCAGCTTAGATTTCTAATTAGCACATACTTCAGTGAGGGGGAAAATAGTTAATTGTGCACAAAACTGTTGGATAGAGTGTCCCTTTTCTCTTTGTTAGCTCAGTGTATTGAAATTAAACATGAAATTTGGGAAAGATTGTACTTTAAGTATAATCTTTATGTTACAGTGTATATTATTTCACAATCTTGAAAAAAGGTAAATACCTTGAAATATACTCAGCTCCATGCTGCAAATCTACCTGTCTCATGGTTCTATTGCCAAGATTTTGTTTGTGGAATTGAACTGGATTCAAGAGATGGAAAGCATGGAAATGTTAACTCAGTTGTGCCTTAGTTCTTACCCTGGGCACAAATGTCAGGGTTGCTGCATTTCAGTAGTAATTTCCACAGAAATTGATCACAAATTTTCCATATCTATCAATAAAAATGGAACAAAATTGCCAGTTAAGGAACTTGTGGAAGATATATATGGAGCCTTTGTGTCTGTGTGTTATGAATTGTTTCACCCTGAGAAAGCTGTACTTGATGGTGTTTGTCAGTAGGTTTGCCTGATAGGAGTGATCTTCTGCCTTGAAAAATAAAACTAATAAATACACTAGTAATTTTTTTTTTTTTTTTTTTTTAAATCATGCAGAGGTGGTGGAGTCACCATCCCTGGAGCTGTTTAAAGGAAGGCTGGACGAGGCACTTAGTGCCATTTTTAGTTAATTAGAAGGTGTTAGATGATAGGTTGGACTCCATCTCAAAGGTAATTTCCAACCTGCTTGGTAGGTGTTGGAAGGGACCCTTAGGGATCGTGTAGTCCAGTCCCCCCTTGCTAAAGCAGGTTCACCTAGAACAGGCTGCACAAGACCAAATACAGGCAGATTTTAAGTTATCTCCACAGAGGAGGCTCCACAACCACTCTGGGAAGCCTTTTCTAGTGCTCTGTCACCCTCCAAGGAAAGAATGTTTTTCTTAGGTTTAGATGAAACTCCCTGTGTTCTAGTTTGTACGTGTTGCCCCTTGTCCTGTCATTGGGTGCTACTGAAAGGTCTGCCCCCATCCTCTTGATGCTTGCCTTTTAGGTGTTAAGTAGTGATAAGATTCCCTCTTAGTCTTCTTGAGGCTAAGGAGCCCCAGGTCTCTCAGCCTTTCCGTGGAAGAGAGATGCTCCAGTCCTCTAATCATCTTTGTAGCCTTCCATTTGACTCTCCCCAGTAGTTTCCTGTCTCTCTTGAACTGAGGAGACCAGAACTGGACAGAATACTCCAGAACATAAGAACAGAGCATGGGAGCAGAGTACATAATGCAGGAGAACTTCCCTTGACCTACCTCTTATGAAATTGAAGAATTCTTAATGCACCCCAGGATACCATTGGCCTTCTTGGCCACAAGAGCAGATTGCTGACTCACTCAATTACACTGTAATGTAGGGAAAAACTATCAGTACAACTAAAGTACACTCTATGAAGTGAATTATTGCATTTTCAGGTTGTGTCCAGTGATTGAATTTACAATGCCTGCAGTTATTTCATCTAATTAAAGTGCAACTAACCTCTGCTATTCTTGAGTTTTAAGAGAGCTATGTGCTCTTCACCTTTACTTCTCTAAGCAAGTACTTTGTAATTATTGGTTGTTAATGTTCCATTGTTTTATTATTTTTGCAGAAAAATATACCAACAAAGAAAACTCATGAGTAATAGTCATAAATTCCCATTAAAAAAAAACCAAACAAAAACAGCCCCTCACTCAAAGTCTCTGTGCTTCAAGAGACTCAATAAAGAATCAAATGCAATAGTAAAACTTGAGGTTTTGGATGTGTGTGCTGATTGATGAAGATTGACAGATGACTGGAATGAAGAAGTGTTCCTTCTTGTATATTTCAGAACTTTTAAAATATAGATTATTCTTTTTGTTTTCATTACTTAAGGGAAGGTTTTAGATTTTCATCTCAAGAAGCTGCTTCAAGTTTTGGTGATGATCGTTTACTGATAGAAAAGTTCATTGATAACCCTCGTCACATAGAAATTCAGGTTTGTATTATTATTGCTACTGCTACTATTAGTTATTGCTTATTAATTTATTTAGTACAGTTTGAACTTATAAATTGGAGTTCAAAACATTTCAAACACTCTACTAAAAAGGCCTAGAGTACTGTGTTTTCCTGTGTCTTAAACCATTGCTTAAACTGCATGGCTATCATACACAATACAGCCTTCCTGTTTTTATTCTCTAGTTGTTCTGTAGCAGGAAGACACCGAACCGTGCATGAATCGTTTGGGGGGTGGGGGGAACAAGGAAGAAAAAAAAAGAAAAAAAAAAAAAAGAAAGTTGTAGGCATCTGTCCTGAGGGCTGGAGCTTGAACTCTGGATCCTGATTGCAGTGCTTGAATGCAGCAGAGGATGTAGGAGTTCAAGCACTGCTGTGCTTAACATTTTTCTGACAAGCTCTAGGTGGTTTTGTCAGTATGTTGGATTCTGTTCTGAATTATCTAATGCTCCCTGCTCAGGAGGATTTGTATCCCAATTTTGCTGGCTTGAGGTTCAAAGTCAGCAATATTCCCCTTAACTTCTGGATTGTGACCATTTACATCTTTTATTGGTTCTAGTGTTAAGCCAAACACTTGTTTATTTCAGACTCTTTGACAAAAGTATGATTTTAAAATTTGTGGTGTGTTTGATCTTACATAGACAACTAAATTTGCTTTGTCAATAGCTTTGAAATAATATTTCTGGACAAGAAATTTTTATGGAACGTGTCCGTTTTCTCAGCAGAAATTGAATTAATTTTTTTCTGAAATATAAACTCTTGCTAAGTTCTGGCATGTTTTCTTTTGCGGTAGGAGCCTGAAGTATTTTGACAGTAGCTTAATAACTGAATGAAACAACCACAACAATAAATTTGATAGCATGGAATGATTCTGGAGAGGGAAATATTTTACATTTTTTACTCTGCCAGATATGTGCCCACAATCCAACATTTCTTATGTTTTTATTTATTTTATGCTCACAGGCTAATGTACTGCATATGTGCAATAAAGAACTAGCTGTAGAAATGAAATTTAAACCCTAACCTATTCTCTTTCAAAGGGTCATGGAGGTCTATATTGTATAGTTACAGCACTGATCTTAGGTTGCAAAAGAGGTCAGATTGCTAGAGCATCTTCTTATATTCCCATGTCATGGCTAATAATTTTTAGCTACCTATGACTCTCTTTCTTCCCTTTTTTTTTTTTTTTTTTGTGTGTGTGTGTGTTTGCACAATGATCTATTCATCTCAGTGCTTGCAGATCTGGGAGCTTCAGCAGGTTCCTGCAGAGTCTTTGGTGACTAAAGTTAGGTGAGATTGATTCCTCCATGCTTTCTTGAGTTGGGGGCAGATTTTATATTATTCTGATTCCTTTAGGTTTAAAAAAGGTCACCTAAAAAAAAAGAAGCAGTACTATATTTAAGGACAGTAGAATAATTTCATATAGATTAAACAAAGTCACTTTCCCATTAATGATTTATTGTTTTATTTACAGTAAGGTACAATTAATGTTTTTTTCCTTGCACACTTTGATGGTACCTTTTAACAATATTGTAGCATGTAATTTTAACTTCATGTTCCAATCAGCTTTAGGACATTGACCTTGGTTCATTTTCAAACTACTGAATATACAAACAATTTGAGACCAGATGCTAAATATTTATTAATTTAGCAGTAACTTTTAAATAGAACTTTTTTTTTTAACATTCTCATATAGCTCCAAAGCATTGGTATTTAAAATTGTTAAATAAGGGGTTTCCTGTGTCTAGCTATAAAACAATCACTTTGTAAAACATGAGAAAGGACTAAAACAATTAACAGGAAAATAGAGTCCAAATAGACTTTATGCTTGAACTGAAGTCTTGTTCTCCTGAAATATCTGGTATAAGGGACTGGAGTTTAAAGTCAGAGTACATGGAATGTCTAGCTGTTACTTGGCTGAACAGCAGTCCTACCTTTGGAAAAATAATTTAGCTGAATCATGTAGGAGAGGTTGCAATATATTAGATTTGATGTATTCTACATTGAATTTTGGCATATGGATGTAGGTAGAACATTGTAATCATCTCATCCCACAGAACAGGATATTTTGTTTTAGGACTATTTAGGAAAAAAATGTGTAAGTGTCACACAGTGGTTTTGGTTTTTTTAGTGTGATATGTGGAATCTCATGTCATTTCAGAGATGACAAATTTCCACATTCTTTAAATGTCTTCTGAAAGACAATGTTCTTTAATTTCTAATAATAACAACAGTGGACCCAAAATAAAAGTAAAAGGCTAACACTAGGTGATATTTGCCTTATTCTGTTTTTAATAGAATGTTGTATATGTTCATGCATGTGTCTTTGAGCCATATTATCTGATAATGGAAAAACATTTATTTTAAGTTCCAGGTTGCATAAATTAAGTAGGATACAAGAAATTTCCTGAAGTGAAAGAAAATATTTACTAGTTGGCTTGAAAATATTTTATTATCCCCTTCAGGGAAGTACAGAGAGAGAGAGAAGCACAGGAGCTTTTATTGAAATATTCCAGGACTTTTTGGTTTGTTTTGGTGAGACTGAATTCTGTGGAAAGTTACAGGCTTTCTAACAATGAAACTGAAGTGTTCACAAAGAATCATTCTGCTTACAAGATAGTGATTTTTTCCATTGAATACCATGTTATGCCCCAGAAGTACTGTTAAAAAAAAAACCAAAAAAAAAACCCCAACAAACCAAAATAAAACCAAAACAATTGAAAAATCTTTATTCCTCCCAGATGAATTTCTGTAGAGCTCTGTGATCACAGGATCACAAGGTGTTAGGGGTTGGGAGGGACCTCCATACATAATTGAGTCCACCCCACCCTGCCAGAGCAGGCCAGAGAATCACAGACTCACAGAATGATGTTTTGTTCTGGACTGGGTGAGTTAGGATTTGGATAGGAAGTTGTTTCAGATGCTGCTGGCTTAATTTTTTTTTTTTTTTTTTTTGCTTTGCACTGAGTTGCCTGTTACAGAATCTAGCAGTTGGATGGAGTACCCTGGTGCTGTTATTGCTAAACCTCCCCCTGGCCGGGGAAGAGGGTTCTGAGACACTCTGTGGTTTAAGGAAATCCCATAGCCATCAATCTCATATAACTCTTTGGAGGGGATTTTTTTCCCTGGAAAGCTCCCACAACAGAATTTCTGAGGAAAAGATAGGTTGGATTCTACAGGGTGCAGAGCACTTTGGATCTGATGCTCTACAGTGCACAGGAGTTGTCTTCATGAGATCAGTGCTTTGTTTTGAGTCACATCTACCCAGATGATTCACGCATCAGCAAACATTGGTGTCATAGATGCAGGAATTCATCTTGCTTAGTGCCATACTCACTCTGTGGTGCTAAAAGGAATAATAAATAATACAGAGTCGTTGTCACAAATGTGAGTAGATATGGTTGAGTTCACGCAGTTTGAGGAAGATTGTCTCCTTTTTTCATCTTGTTGCTTTTCAGTGTAGAGCTCACTATTAAAGAATGAAGCATGAATATTGGCACAGGTTCCCGCAGACCAGAGCATGAAGATAGATGGAAAAAAATGGATTAGAGGGAAAATTTTATAAGAAAGAAAGGGAGCAGGTGTGGTCTGCAATGAAAGAAATTGTTTCAAGAATAAGTATAGAGTATAACATCATAAGATTAGAAGAAGACTTCTTGAATCCTCAAATTCAGTATCCTGCTATTGGAAATGGCTGCACTGTACAGTCATTTTCATAAAGGGATAGAGTTCCTTTTCTTACTTTTCTGCAACTTCAAGTTGGAAGGAATCAACTGCAAGTTCTATAATGCAGAATCTGTGTGTTTTCTAGCATGTAGTTTAGGTAGTTGGCTATAGATAGTTGACTGTATGTTTAACTCTTATAAGAACTGAAGCTGCAGCCAAGAACACTAGTTCACACTTGATTTTTAAGAAATTTGTTAAAACTGCTGCTTTACTTTCCATTAAAAGTACTGAGAAAGTAGTAAATCTTAGTCTCCTTAATAAAAAAAGATGACAAAGCTTATGAAAAAAAGATGCAGTATGACAGAGATAGCTAAGCTAAGAAGGCTCCATTAGTCATTGTTTCTGAAAACTTTTGTGTACAATTCAGGACAAAGATTTGAGATACCTCAAGACACTTCTCTCCTTTGTTGACACAAGATGTTGATTACAATATGCATCTCAGCAATTTCCTTATGCAGTACAGTTCTGAAATGCTTGAAAATATAGCTTTAGTCTTGTTTCAGTATTTTAATTTCTGATGTCAGAGATTCTCTCAGATTTCAAAGTTTGTACGTTTTTGCCATGTATAGACTCCATATAGTGGCATTGAAATAAACCTATTTTGACTTTAAAAAGAGCATTCAGTTAGTATTTAATGTACACATATTTTTTCTGCAACAGCTTTCCACCTCCCTCCCAACTGTTACTTCTAGATTTGAGGGAAAAACCCCCAAAACTTAAACCTACAGAATGCTGCGTAATAGTATAATTTCAGAAGGCCATATGTATACATCTGTTAACAGCAACCTGCTACTGTTTCAGGTTTTGGCAGATAAACATGGTAATGCCTTGTGGTTGAATGAAAGAGAATGCTCCATCCAAAGGAGAAACCAAAAGGTTGTGGAGGAAGCACCAAGGTATGTATATTAGACTGTTGATGCAGCTTCATAGTTACTGAAATCACTTTTGGCAAGTTGCCGATTTTATTTATTGTGAAAATGCAAGCAAATTTTATTGTATTAAAAGCCACCAAACCCCACCAATAAAAAAACACCAACAAGTTTAAATTTGATGCAGTTTTGATTTTGTAATTAAGGGTGTTTTGATCTTGTTTCATGGTCTCTTTCAGTAAGAAGAAAACAAGTGTTGTGGTATTCATTGTTTTCATGGTGCTGTACAAAATGGATATGGATCTTGTCAATGAAATAAACATGATATGTAAAATTAGTTTCTTATTAATATATCTGTGATATTTTTCCTTTTCTTTGTTATTAAACTTTGGGATTTAGGGGTAAAATATGGAATAAGTATGATTTTTTTCACAGATGCAGATATTTGACTGTTACAGTAATTGTGAGAGGGCTGCACATTATTTATTTCTATTTGAAATGGAACATAGAGTACTAAGTACTCTGGGCCACATTTAGTACCATTCATGGTAGTGAACTGTAGATATAGATGTCCAGTAACTCAAAACCACTAAATGATCTTAATCCCACTGATTTGAAATGGAGCTGAAATGTATTGCTGCTGTGCAAGGTATGATCTTGCTGTGTTTTCTGTTGCATGGCATTCATTAGAGAATATTTGTAGGAAAAAAAGGCAGAAGGAAGTTCTGATTTGAGAAAGCCAGATATAAGTATATCATTGCCTGTGGGAATTCCTAGTGTAACGTGTTCACCAGCTGGGATGGTTTTGGCATTTTGTAGCATAGAGCTATGTGATACAACACTTTAGGCTGTGAGGAAAAGCACATTATTCACAGGATGTTTATTCAGAAGTAGCAGATGAATTCATGTTGAATTGTGATTGGGGGACTGACTCAGTTTAGGACCTAGATTTAAAAATTAAAATACTCAAAGTTTAAGGATGCAAACCCAATAATAAATGCTTCAATAACTTTTCTTGCTTCCTGGTAGAGCTTGTGGATTTATTGGAAGCCTTACAGCCTAAGATCTTACTAAGTTTCTGTTCATAAGGTGTGAATAGGTCATAATACAATGTGTGCGTGCACATATGTATACATAAGTGCTTAGAGGAGTGTAGTGGGTTTGCAGTGACCTGCCCCCCCACCTTCTGAAACCCCAGCTAAAACTCAGAAAAACACACTGGAAGTTAATAAATGAAGCTTTATATTTACAGCAATGCAAACATACGAGCAAATATTTACAAGATATAACAGATATTTACAGAAATATACAGTAAAAAAGGAATACAGACACCACACCCCTCCTGGAGACCAAAATCCCCGAGAGAGGGAAACCAAACCCCCCTACCACCTTCCCCCTTTCCCCCAGCTTTATCTCTCCACTTGATGATGCTGCAGATAAGCTGAAAATCGGTCAGAAAGATTAGTGGCAGGAAGGAATGAATGGTTTTAGTGATTTTACTCTGAATTAGTTCAAAGGCAGAGAGACAAAGGAAAGAAGCTGCTGAAGCCTGCGCGGACCCAGAGCCGACTGACTGCGCAAGCACACTGGCTTATCTGGATGTTTTGGGAACATTCTCAAAACAATCTTCTTTCTTCTCTCTCAGTGAAACTGGGTGAAGTGACACAGTATGTTTAATTTCTCACTCAAATTCTCCAATTAGCTCAAACCAACACAAGGAGGAAAATCTGTTGCCTCAAGAATACACGTAAGGTGCTGCCTGCCACTACTGCATGCTCATTCTCCACGCCTGTGGCCATGTAAGGAGAGTGATGTCTTTCTCTCACCACCTAGCTATGGTCAGAGTGTTTTCTTACATCAGAAGTATCAGCCCTTTAACTTTCTTGGGCTTCTCTGTTGGAGGTGCCAGTAAGTTATCCCCCTCTATAACTCTACAAAAATATACGGACAGGTCAATAGCTTCCAAAATTTGGCATGAAAATTCTTCTTGTTGAATGCTTTAGACTCTGCCAAACTTTTACTGACAGCTTTAGAAGCCTTATCTGCCTTACGGCCACTTTCAGCTGGCTCCAGAATACATTTATTTGCAAGGGGTTACAAGATCTACGCAAGTAAGCAGGGCACTACCTTCAGTGAGACACCTGAGAGACTATAAAGTTAGGCATTACTGTGAATGCTGTTTCAGTTAGTCTCATTGATTAGTGACTCCTTAAACCACATTTATCTTGTGTGACTGGATTGAGGAAACATACTGTCCCTTTATGTCCTGTTTTAAATAGAAGCCTGGGAGATAGGGACACTAGGGATTAAAATATTTATTTGTCTTTTGTACTATTCAGTGTTTTTTGATTCTAGTCTTTTCTCAAGCTTCTTCGGTTTACTTTTGTCCTATGACTGTTTTCTGAAGTATCTCGTTTAAGAGGTTGTTGAGAGCCTTTTGGTTTTGAGAATAATCTCTGATTTTCTTAAAACTAAGCCTGTAGCTATTGAACTTATCCTTATGGGATCATTTTGTTTTTGGATCCCCAGTTTTCCTAGGGAAGTCCAGTTTCCTGTAAAAAAAACCAAAAACCAACAAACAACTCTCTTTTGAAGAGAGAAAGCTTTTCAGTTCACTCCCTCATAAGGTTGCAATATTCAGGGAAGCCCTGGTGTTTGGTGTGGTAAATACTTCAGTTTCAAAAAGGAAACAAACAAACTTTCCTTACACTCTTTTAACAGTCGGTTGACCTACTGTCTTTTGGGTAGCACAGACCATAAGACACATTTGATCATCACTGATGTTTTTGCTTAGTGCTGGGCAAAGTTAGAGCCATTTTCTTTGCTTCTGGCCTCACACCTTTTTGAAAGCTTTTTGAAAGATTGCATTGGCTTTTCGTTTCAACACAGATGCTGAAATTTCAACCCATCAGTAACGTTTAATAATCTGTTCCTCCTCAGTTTGTGTTCTTCCTTTGCTCAAACTCTATTCATTTTCAAAGAAAGTTGCTGTGAGACAGTGTATTTTGGCAAAAAAAAAAGAGAGGATGTGGTTGTATTTTCCTGTCTGCTAGAGTGATTACTAAGGGATTCTTCCCCATGTGGAGAAATGAGGCCCATAAGCTTATCAGAAAATCCATTGATCCTTTAGGATCAATCAAAAGTGAGCAGATCAGTGGAAAGGTAATATATGGGAGTCTTAGCTGACTTCCTAGTTGATAATTGGAATTCTGGTGAGAGCAGTTATTCTTGCTAACCAATTCAGAAAGAGTTGAAGAAATATCCAGCTATTCAGAGGCACTTGGGTACCTGTACTATTTGATGCTTGAAGTTAAGGTTTTGGAACACTTTTATGGAGAAGCGTCACACAAAGATCTTTCTACTCACTGTGATCACCTAGCGCTATCATTTTGCTGTAGCAGTCAAAGAGATTAAACACTTGATCCTCCATGGATCCTCCATAATTTAGAGTCAGAATCATTTATGTTGGAAAAAGGTGCCTAAGACCATCTAGTCCAGCCTTAAGCCTAACACTGCCAAGTCCTTAAACACCACATGCCTTTTAAATGCCTCCAGGGATGGTGACTCTTCTCTGGGCATCTGTTGCAATGCTTAACAACCCTTTCAGTGAAAAAACGCTTCCTAATATCCAATCTAAATCTCCATTGGTGCAACTTGAGGCCATTTGCTTTTGGCTTGTCACTTGTTACTTGGTAGAAGAGACCAATATGCACTTCACTACAACCTCCTTTCATATAGTTGTAGAGAGCAATGAGTTTCCTTGAGCCTCCTCTTCTCTGGACTAGAGAACCCCAGATTCCCACTCTTCGTAGGACTTGTGCTCTAGACCTTTCACTAGCTTTGATGCTCTTCTTTGGACACATTCCAACATCTCAGTGTCTTGTAGTGAGAGTCCCAAAACTGAACACAGTGTTTGAAGTGCAGTTTCTATCATATCAAATAATGCTGAGCTTTAGGACACTGGGTATTAAACATTCTTTCTACATTTCAGGCCTACCCTGGACAGGTAATGATGGAACAGTGCCCTGGTATTACCTTCAGTGCTGTCATGCAACATCCACATTAGCATCCACAATGAGCAAATCTGTAGAACCTGCTAGCTGCCTGCTTTATTCTCTTTTGTTGTCTGTACTTTTCTCCGGTGATTCCATGTCCATTGGGTTAAACCTTAACATCCAAGATTTTCAGAATAAGGTAATTCTTGGGACAATATTTCAACAGTTTCCCAAAATTTCCCTGAGTTTAATCTCAGGCAGGAAATAATTTGTTTATTATGTCTTTTTTTTTTCTCCCTATCTGTGTACACTCAGAATTACCTTACCTGCCCTAGCTTTTAGTTTTGCAATATATTTTTAGATTGAAAGATGTTCTTTCAGTTTCAGTTCAGAGGACAAAAATGTTTATTTCTACCTGTGACTGTTCTGAGAGGCAGGAGATTTAAAAGCGAGGCAATTTTGCCAGTGGCTTTATTAGAATGCAAGTCAAACATTTAAACCATCTTTGCTCTGTTTTTGCGTGCTCTGTTGTTAGCTTCTTTCAGGAATATTTCTGTCCTTGGCAGGTGCACAGACAGCAATTTCTTTCACCTTCTCCAAACATTAAGCTCTCTCTGAAAGATCTCAGTATGATGGCAGATACTTCAGGATCATGTTCCAGCTTAGCTGCCAAGGTGCTGCCTGAAACCACCAGCAATTAGAATGAATGTGTATGGACAAGAAAGCAGAATTGTATGGTATTGAGCCAGATTCTATATATTGTCCTTAGAGTTTTGCTCTATATATTTGTATCAGACTCTAAATTTCCTACCACTCAGTTTAGAAATCCTTGAAGGATTTGAGGTTAAGAGAAATGTTGAGCCTGTTCTGTTAGTGACTGTGTACATGGTTTATAGTTGGGCACAGTTTAGTTGTGGGGGCAAAAATACGGTCACAAGTATTTTAGCATGTTTGTGTCTACAATGTGGTAGTACATAACAGGTATCTTAAAGGAGAATGTGGTTTGTTTTTTTTCATAGGCAAGTAATTTTTTAAAACAATCTGTATGCCTAACTGTTTCCTAAGAGCAGATAAACTGACCTTGCCATGTAGAAAATTGAGGTATTGTTTGCTGTCTGTATAGTGGCATCTTCAGAAGAAGAGCAAATGTTTTCTATTGTCACCTTATCTGTGAGTAAAGGTGATGGAGATATTTTGGGAAAAACGTGATGAACTAGAAAAGAAGAGGAAACATCTTGCCCATGTGGGTCATCTCTCTGGGTGTAGAAACAATGGCACAAACCAATTGTATTATCTTTGATCAACTTTACAATAGCTTGAAGAAATGAGTGGAATGTCAAGTGAGATCTTATTTTTTCTTTTTGATGCTTTTATCTTGTGAATCCTTTTTATTTTTCAACCTTCATGCTACCATAGAAGCTATTTGGTAGAAAGAAAAACAGGAGTATATGTGAGAAAGGGATTTGAAGTCAGGTTTGAAACACAGTTTTCAAGTGATGTCTAACCAGATTGGAGAAGAGTTATTTCAGTTGTGAAAGGTTCTTTGTTAAAGAAGGGAGAAACAATGTATACAAAAGGTAAAGCAGCAGAAGGGAATAGAAGAACTTTGGTTAATTAACCTAGCAGACTGCAGGAATGATCCTGTCATTTTAGTGCATAAAGCTTAACCACGTGGCAGAGATCGAGTTTAGCAGTGTGACACCTCTGTTCCTTTCTTTGGCTACAGCGGGAGGTGAACAGAGAGATCTCAGACCTACATTTAACAAACACAGGGAAGACACCACTGTAATAAAGGGAAGTAACTGTCTTTTATCTGTATAAGAAGTAATAACGGTTATTCTAGAAATAGAACATGAAGCCAATATTGAAAAGATTCTGTCCTTTATAAGCCACTCATTGACCTTTCATGATCAAAACCCTGCAGAAACCCCAAACTGAATTCTAGATTGTTGATTTTGTGTAGTGTATTATCCTCTTACTGCATCAAAATAAGAATTGCTATTAAATTCTTCTACATTCCCAGTGCCTATTTTACTAGGGATGACACAGTTTTGCATATCTGTTTTTTCCTTTGATCCTAATGTAGGATCTGATAGCTTTCTTGGGATCTTTCTTTTCCTGTCAGTCCTGTTGTTGGCCAAGAAAGAAACTTGTCCGAAATTCTGAAAATGCCTGTCCTACTGTCCATGAGAATCAGCCTGTGTGCATGCCAGAAGGATGAATATACAAAGCATCACTTTTCACTTTAAGAAGAGGCTTACATTTTCTCCAAGTTTGCCCAGCTATTTCCTCACTTTTTGTATCATAGCAAATATGCCTTGTTGTGGCAGAAATCTCTAGCTCTTCTGTGCATTCAGGGCTCACTGAAAACTTCATACCAAGTCCTGAAAGATCAATCCTTACTCAGTGCTGGCTTCTGTCTGAGTGCAGTCCTGGGCCCAGGATGGAACTTCGCTGACTTTGACAGGGCCACCTCAGATACATGGAGACTTGTGATTGCTCCTTTGCAGAATTAGGAACCATTGTTGCGAACACCTCAAGAAATCAGAAACATTTGGTATTTTAGTTTTAAACAGTAACATAGAAGTAAGGTAGAAATGACTTCCCTCTTACAAAAGTACTTTTAAATGTAGATGAGTTGCATGCCTAGTTTAAGTCAACAGAGAAATGTAGTAAGCATATTTGTAAGCTCATATAAGATGGACAGCTGCATGTTGTCTTTCATTGAAGGTCAGTGTATCAGGGCAAGAGGCAGCCCTTTTCACAACTTTGATGGAAAACCACAGAAATTTCCCTAGCTTTTAAATTCACAGTCTGCATAAGTCAATCTGAATTCTCAGTACAGAGGATTGTTACAAGCAGAACATGTATTTTCGTAAGTCTTCTGATTCACTGGACCTGTGGAAATGGCATGTTGCTATCCTAGAATGAGATGGTGCATTTGGGAAGTGTTCACAATGGCTCCCAAAGTGGTAGCTGAGCTGGTTTTTGGGTGCCCTTGAGTATGACCAGGATATGTGGAATGGAATGAATTGCACTTAGCAAGCACGGATAATTTAAGTCTTCAGCTTAAAAAAGTGAGCCTGAGAGAGGAAATACAGAAGATGAAGGTTTATGTCATAATAGCAACGATGAAATTTTAGTTAAAAATTATGAATTTTCTTAATTACAATGTTACTTAAGAAGCTCAGAGAAATACTTCATTAATTTCCAAAACTTCTTTATTGCACAGAATACCAATGAAATGGCCACACTGTTTTAATTTAGAGTCAGGAAATAAATTCCTCTCAGACCTCCTGTCTTGTACTTTGGCATTCCTATTTCTAGTGGATGGATTTTATTTTTTCAGTTACTTTTATATTTTTTTTCAGATAGATATGCCTTCTAAAATATTATGGATTTGTATGTATTTATTCTCATTTAACTTACATTATTACAGATGTCAGTGTTTGAAAAAAGTTGTGCTGTTATTTTATGTTTTAGAGAATACTGTTATTTATCCTGAATTTCCTTTACATAAACAGAGATAGCAAAGCATACAGAGTATCTATTTAGGAGCAATATAAAGGTAAAGGCATACATGTGGCAGTTTTGACATGTTATCATAACTTAACTGATGATGCTATGCTTCCTCTTTTGGTGGTAGTTCAAGCAGAAGATGAAGTTATTGAATTATTATTGTTTTTCTTATTTTTTAACTAAAGAAAGGCCTTGTTTCTATATTGTAGCACTTTCCTAGACCCTGAAACTCGAAGAGCAATGGGAGAACAAGCAGTAGCTCTTGCCAAAGCAGTAAAATATTCCTCTGCTGGAACAGTAGAATTCCTTGTGGACTCCAGTAAGAATTTCTACTTCTTGGAAATGAATACTAGACTTCAGGTAAGAAAAACAGCTCTTCAGATTCAGAAAAGTGTTATTTAAAAAAACAGAACATAACCTCTTTCCCTACTTAGGGGTCTGCTCCTGCAAAGACTTAAACATAACTAACTTGACGTGTGTGAGCACTTAACCACTGAACTTAAAAGACCTACTCACTTAAATAAGTCTGCTGATACAAACCTTTGCAGCAGTGAGCCCTTGCACAGCACTCGAGTAAGTGTTTGGAGCTTTTGCTCTTTGTTACACTTGACCTAAAGACCTTGCAAGAGGTCACTGTTAAGTGCCACTGTGAGTTCACAGTAAGTGGCTAGCCACTGTACTCTGATGCTTTTCCCTGCTAGTCCCTGAAGTTCCTTTTTTTATTTTTTATACTTTGATGATCACTTGCTGAGTTTCTCTAGAAGGATAATTAAAACTATATGCATACATCAGCACCAAAGGCACGAGCAATCTGCATGTGATTCAAATTGTGACTGGAACACAACTGCGTAAAACACATACTGACATGATGTAGGCTTTTTGTAGCAATTCGTAGTCAGCAGCAGATGTTAAAATCTATGCTGCAAATGGATGGACAGTGTTTTATGGACACCCTCACACCCCCCCTTTTTATTTGAATGTTCTTATGCATTTCTGGTCATAATCTAAGAAAGGAAGGATGCAACTTGAAGTCTGGATATCATTCTTGAAGACAGGGAGAGAGTTCAGCTTGTAAGCAAGTAAATTCCATTGTTTTTTATCCTCCTTTTCGGACCTTGTTAAACAATACCAAAAAGACTGGAATGTGGAATGAAGCAACAGTGTGATGTGCTTCCTATTCTTCTAGCTACATTTCATTAGGGCTGTGTGCTGCCTGCCACTTGTAGATGTGAGCAGTGATAAAGATATCTTTGCATGACTTTGTGTAATGGTTGTGTAAATGTATGCTTTGGATAAAGAACTGAGAGAGGATGTGGGGGGGTTGCAGTCTTCCCTTGTGCCAGAGGAGGACTGCAGGTAAAATTAACCTTTCCTTGCAGGGCCAATAGTGTTTTTGGATTAGTCATAATAGTTACACCTCATGTGCTGTTGCTGGGAGTTTGCTAGGCGTGATCTGCTCTGCCTTAGATTAAGCTGCAGAGGGTGGAGATTTATGGCAATATACAGTTCAGTAAAATATTATGAAGAATTTCTATTTGGTCATATTTTTTTACACTTTTCCAAATCGGGTAGTTTTTGAGAGAACACTTCTTAGTGACTTTGCACATTCTTGTTTACATTGGAGAAAACTATTTTAATAGTTCTCTGTATAGCCCACCAGAAGTTCAAAACCATTTCCTTGTGTTGTATATTATTGTCCATCAGTTCCTAAATGGAATTAGCAGTGAAGTATTATTTGGATTCGTTCTTGCAATTTGTGGTTTTTTCAAGGTGGTATCTTTGGTTCATTGTGATATCTTTCCTCTGCAATGCACAGTTGTGAGTTAAATCTCAAAAGTCAAACTTGCTTAGTTGTAGAGGTCTCTGCCTATGCACTAAGAAAGTTTTCACAGGTCCATTTTTAAGGACTTTTAAATACTTCTTCTGAAACATAGCCTAAGCAATTTGACAATCGCCTGTAATAGCAGACTCATTCTTTCCAACTCTTAAAGAAATTTACTATCTTAAATTACAGCACTTGTGTAGGTATTCTCTATTTCTTCTGTTTTGACTGTGTATTTTCTTTAATTAGCATTACATCTTGAGACTACAGATTAGCAATTTTCTTTGATTCTTCCCCAGGCTTATCCAACTAACATGTCACTTCTCTCAGGTTTCAAGCTTTACTTTCTGTTACTTTCTGTTCAGCTAACAGTTATGCAACTAACATCTCATTCTTGCTCCCTTCTATTAAGAGCCAAGCACAGAAACTCTAATAAAGCTTGTCCGGACTGAATTTTAGAACTAAGAGAGTCTCCAGGTATCCCTGTATTGCTTCAACCTTTTCCTTTTGCGTCTCATAACTGTAAACAGTGGCTAACAGGTTCACTTACCATGTTTTTACTGAACACTGCATAGTTGGCAGAACTTTGCTAAATGATGGACATCTGATCCATAAATGGTTCTCTGAAGGCCTTTGTCAGTGTGGATAACAGACACAGCTACCCTTTGACATCATCAGACCATGTCTACTAGATTACGTAATTTCCTTTACATTTCAGCTTTCTCTAATCAGATCACTGTAGCCTTTTACTTTAGATGCAGACTTCAGAATACATCAAACTCACTGAACCATGTCCAGTCCTTTGTATTGCCTGCTGATTTCTCCCCTCCCTCTCTTTGGTGTATCTGTCAGATATCTTCCAGTGTGTATTGTAAATTATTATGCAACAATGGAGAGTTGTGTTTGGATGTCTTTTTGCAAAACTCCTTGGGAATATACTGTTCCTGCTGTATAATTTTTGCATTAAGTGTTGCTGCAATATGAGGTTTGAAAGTGGAAAAGTTGGTGAATCGGCTCTGTTGTGTACACTACACAAATCTGTTGCAGATGTTCCACTCCCTGCAAGTGGTTTCAGGTTGAATGATTTGTTCTTTGCTATTGGAACTGTTCTTTGTGTTGTATCTGCTGCTCTGCTGTCTTTTAGAGGCTAGCCAATGAGATGTGAGATGGCTTAATTGGCTAGAAAAACTAGGTATTTTTGCTTTTCACAAGAAAACATAGAAAATGTCTGCCCTAGTACCTGCAATAGTACACTGTATGTTGTCACTTAGGACACTTCTAGAGTGATTTTTAGGCAGCTACCACTGTTAGGATTTCTGGGGCAGACTAGATGTTGGGTATTGGATTCTTCAGAGTACTGCACTTTGGATCTTAGTTGTCATCAGCCTAATCAGAGGCAGTCATAGTCCAAAACAGCCCAACAAGAGCTTTGAAATGATTAAAAAGTTTTTTACTGCTATGATTGATAGCCTTTTTGACTTCCAAGTTGTGTTATAATCTCCTTATCACAATACCATCAGAAGTTCTTGGTTTCAACAGAAGAGCATTGTTGTGTTTTCACTGGAAGACTAGAAATGTTCTCTGACTCTGTATGAATAGAGTCTGCAGTTTATAAATAAAAAGTCTAGTAACATACAGAAGTGCATCATGGCTAAGTTTCTTACATGTGAACCTACTGGTGACAGCAAAGGGAAAATATATGATATTCTAGAAGTTTGTAGAGCCTTGAAATGAGAAGCATCTTTCATTGTCTTGAAAAGTGCAATGAGCCACATGAAGAAAGGACTTATTCTGAATACGGTTTGTACATCTCAGGTGTCTCAGGTCTACTTCTAACCTTCTTCCTCCCTCATGCATTGTGTGATTTGAAGTACAAGAGAGCAAACCCTTCCTCCTAAAACATGACCAAATTTGCTTAGAGTAGTCTAATAGAAAAGAGCATTTATGTTAGACTGTATTCAGCGTGGAGAAATTGAGAAAGAGGATAATTTGAGTATCAGTGTCTTTTTCTCTTTATGTGACAGTTTGAATATTTTTGTCATAACATTTTAGGGAATAAAAGTTGCTTTTGCAGAATACTCTGTTGATGTGTTTGTAAGAGAAATGTTGAAAGCAAATGACATATCTGTGTGTTTTTATTCTACACTGAATTGTAGTGATGGTATTCATCTCAATGTTTTCAAGTTCTTTTAAAGTAACGTGATTCGAAGGCATAAAGAATATGTAAATAATCTTCCATACACCCATAAAACATTACCCAGTGCTAAGACTTTTGTTCACCACCTCCAGTGTTTTACAAAACTTTACCGACCTCTGGAAAATATTATATTCCAGAGCTTTGTACAGAATGGGCTGTGCCTGCTATAAAAGACAGAGGAAGAATTTTCACATGCGGCATATTTCTTTCTGCTTCCCTTTTCTTCTTTGTCTACTCGTGAAAGAATAAAACACATGGCTGGGAAACATCCAAAAGTAGAAATGCTGTTGGTGATTGTCTGGAGCTCCACTTCTTATGGACTTCTGGTTCCAACAGTCTCTTAATGGTATCTGTATTCTGTTGCACATCATTAGGCAGCACCTGCTGCAGGTTTGCTCAGTGAAGGAGAGAAGCGCTGGAAAGTATTACAGCTGCAGTATGTAAACAGTAGCAGCAAAATGAGGATAGCAAAGTGATGAGCTGATTCTGTCAGCTAAAACCAGAGAGAGGTGGTGACTTGGGTATCTGTAGCAGACCCATGGGACAGCAAGCGGTGGTTGTGCTGCCTTGATGTGCGTAGCTGCCTGGAGGGTGAGTTGTGAGAGGTGGGCAGGAGTATGGGAGCAGTGAAAGGGGCTGTCAGGAGTTAGAAGGGTAGATGTATACAAAGTCTGAATGGCAGGATTTCAAAGTAAAGTCTCAAGTGACTGTTTCTGCTGTTTGCTGAGACTCTTCATATTTCTTAATACTGGAATCTTGTTTTACTGTGACACTTTGCTTCAGTCATTTTAAATAGGCTAACGAACAGTGTCAGATGGTAAAGACTTTCAATTGCTGCTAACCTGGGCTGAATTTGAACTACTGACCTAAAGGTGAAAGGTCTCTTATCCCATTACCGATCCCCTAAGCCCACCAGAATCCATTCTGCACACAGTTTATACCAGCTGTTCACGGCCATTTTTAGAACCAAAAGAAAAGGTGATTTTGCTGCCAAACAACACTTCTTCACACAAGAGGGTCAGCCGACAACAGTTAACCAGATTTTTGCCACATTCTTGCCTCCTAATGCAACTTCCATTATGTAGCTACTGGTTGTCTGCTTTTCAGGCTTCCCAAAAGAACTACAGAAAAGCATTGCTAATTGTTGTTGACAGAAGAGAACGACATTGTTTGTGTAAGTCATTGAATCTGAAAGATGCCATTAGCGGTGCTGCCAGAGCATGGAGTGATATCTTAGGGACAACATTGCCACTAACTATCACAGAATATTATTTTAGAAAGTAGAGAAAAAAGAGGCTTCTCTGCACTTTTAATAAGCAGAGAAAGAAAGGCTCATTCTTCAAAGGGTACATTAGTTCCTTTCCTTTGGTGAATGGTGATGTAAAGAAAAATCAAGAATGGCTGCAGTGTGACCAAAGCCATCTCCAATGAAGTACTTTGAGAGGGCTTTAATGGTGCTGCTATGTGTAGTGAAAGAACGTGTGGGTTTTGTGGATTCAAGTTCTTTTGTTTTCTTACATGGAGTATGTATGTGTAGAATTGGTGAACTGAGAGTTTCTTATTTTTGAAGTGCAGGATGTTAACTGAGATGGTCACGTCGAAATTGTGAACTAAACTTGCTGATATGAAGCGGGTGCTGTTTGTTTAAACCACAGTAAACACAGATTCAGTATTCATAGGCTATATAAATGATTTCTTGCCTCTGACTGTCCAGCATAATGAAGAAACAAATTGTTGCAAATTAAAATTGAGAAAAGTGATCCAATGGTTATTGGAAGATAAATTCCTTTGAGAAAGGAGATTAAATTTTTTTTCAAAGTTATTATATTATTACAAAATTAGTTGTTAATAATGTATGCTCATTATTTTTTAATTCTGTACATCTTACTTAGGAAACAAAGAAAGAAGTGTGCTTGAGAATCTTAACTGATGTAAACTTCTGTTGGTGGAAATGTGTTACTTAATTCTGTGGTCACATACCAGTAAGTCAGAAAATAAATACAATGTAGTGTGTGTATATATATATATATATACTGTGTCTGTAGAAAAGGACAATACAGGAGGTTGTCTATTAAGAATTTCTGCATACTTTCTATTCATGCTGTACAACCTTTGTCTGTTCTCCAAGAGTCTTTTTGAAAATCTATTTTTCTCCATGTGCTCCCAAACTCCATATACATGTGAAGTGAACTATTTTGCAGAAAGAAGGTGTAACCTCAGAGTGCTTCTGCTCATAATAATCAGGAAGCTGGCATGCCTGAAGAGCAGAACATGTGTGCACCTCTGTGAGTGTTCAGTTCTCTGAAATAGAAACCAGACTTACTGAAGTAAAGAGAGTTGAGGAGCATCTGTAAGTCAGTGGGTTTGGGTCAATTGATACTGGATTTGGCTGCAGCAGAAAAGCCTGTGGGACTCCAGGTGAATCATATTTCCTGGAAACTGAGGTGTGTGTTGAAAGTTAGTTTTGAGATTATTTACCTGAATGTAAAGGAGTATATGACACCAACTAGGGACCTACAGTAGTAGGGGTGACACAGACGGTAGTTTTAAGTCTACTGAAATTTAGATTTTCTTGGCTGCTGTGATCTGCTTGAATGCTGCAACTGGTGTGTGAGTAACTTGATGACTTATGCACACAGGGGCAAGAGGGCAATCTGTGAGAGTATCCAGAAGTGTCTGCTATTAGATCTGAATACCTTGATGGTCTTGAGAAAAATGTATCCTGAAATTATTTCCCTGGATATAAGGGCAGTAGTCATTGATAATTTAACTCTTAGCTCAAGCAGTTCTTAAAAACTGTTTTTGTAGCTCTGGGTGAATCCAAGTATGGTGAAGGTTTAAGGTCATTGAGAGTCACAGAATATGAGGGAAAATTAGCAGCCTCTCTGTGCTGTTCTGAGGACACGAGCTAACCAAACTGATGTTGCTAGGTTCTCCTAGTGCTTTTGTACCTGCTTCATCATCAGTAAACTGGGACTTAGTTACTATTTTCTTACAGGCTTTGCCACTAATGTCTCTTGTTGTGTAAACTGGAAAAGGCTAGGGAAGCAAAACCACTTGTAATATTCACAGGAACTCTGATTGCTGCAAGATGTCTGAAGAAGAGCAGGACTGTTATGAAGGGGAAGCACTTCGTCTTTACCACATTTGGATATTGCTGGCCATAACAGGCATGGCTTTGTGGACTAGAAAGCAAGAATATAAATGGCTTATTAATGTAGTCATGTATCATACTTTCATGTATTGAAGTGATGACTTCAAAATTGTTTATGACCTGTATTCAGTCATTGGTATAAGAAAAGGAACTGGTAGTAAAGGTGACTAATTGAGAGTGATTGCTGATCAGTTTTTCTGCTTGCTCTGTTGAGAGTAAGGTGCAGCTGCCTTGATGTAGCTATGATTTGTAGATTGCTTGCTGCAGACATGTCTGGTTTTGCCTTCTGTATTAAAGATTGAGATAATGTGTCATTTACCCACTATGACATAACCATACCGCCATTGGCTTTTGTCTTATTTACTGGGCCTTCACTGGCAAGATCTTGGATCAGCTGACTATGAAATTGGGTATGGCCCAGTGATCAAAGAGCTGATCACTTGAGTGTGATTCAGCTCTATTTGTGCACATACTTGTGTCCGTCTCTTAAAAAATTTGCTCCCTGACTTCACATACGAAAATTGCAAGTAAGCACTGTTGATGGAGAAGTACAACATAAAATTAATAGAAAAAAATGACAGCAGGCAGGCTGAAAAAAGAGTGCCACATGAAGCAAAAGGCTGAAAAGTAAGAGGAAAACATTTGAAGCTTGGCTTTTAATAATGAGTTAAAATGAATTCAACACAACATAGTCAAATAGCAGCAACAATTACTGTAGTGCTTTCATAAGCAGGGAGTGATGATGCCTTTTTTTATTTTTCTGGGAGGGAAAGAAGAAGATGGGTCTAATTTCTTTGCATCTCCTACTACTTAGTCTTCCTTGCTCTGTGAAAGATCAGAGTTTTGATTTCAGATCCTGTATTTGTTTCTCTGTGGGTGGATTTCTCCACCTCCAAAACCTCATTTCAGGGTGTTTGTTGAACCAGGATATGGCATTACTGTTTCTGTAGTCTCCTTCTGTACTGTACACTGAAGCATATTATGTATAATGCTAAAAATTCCACCTCCTGTCTTTTCCTTGCCAAAAGAAAATTGTAAATACTAAAACAAATGCAGTTTGAGCTGTGCACCTCACAGAAAGGTTAAGCTTATAAATAAGTTAACTAGACTTTCAAGGTTAAATTAATTTTTACTCCAGTTTGATCATCTAATGGTCTTAATGTATATAAAAATGCATTTAAAATGTATTTGGTACCCCAAAATTAGCTATATGATCGATACTGTCAACATTATGCCTAAATAGCACTAGTTGAAGCACAGGTCTGGAGGCAGGACAACTTCTCCCCACCCCAAGGAAAAAAAAAAATTCCTCGGCACATTTTCTGAATGCTGTTTTGTGTGCAGACACAAAGGGAGTATTTTGAAAAAACAGAAGAAAATATTGACCAAGTCAAAGATCTTTATTGAAGAATGGATTAAATAAATGTTTGTGAGTCTTAAGAACCAAACAACAAAAATATTTTTCTTTCCAGAAACATTCCATCCTATTTTGATCATCAACAATAAAGCTGAAAACAATGAAGCTATTGAATCTGGAATGCCAATTGCTATCCAAGAAAAATGACAATATAAGTAGATAATGCTAATGTCTTTGCTGGGGAAAAAAAAAAAAAGAATAATAAAAAAGAAATATTGTGCTTTAATTATCTGTAGTGGTAGAATTACAAACATGTTCTAAACTTGAAGGTATTTTTTAAAAACTTAAATTGCAAAATAAGAAAATAAGCTTTGTTGTCCAAATACGAATGTGTGATGAATAACTATTAAAACATAGGGAATTTTAATAGAAACTTTAAAGTTTTAATAGAAATGGAATTACTTCCATTTAGCACTGCAGGATAGTCACCAAGATGTTTCATAGATTCTCCAAATACTGTTATTAAGCTTGACATGCTGGAGAATATAATGTGTTAGGTAGAATCAAGATTGAATCCCAAAGGTACATCCTTAAACTGTATAATCAGATTCCCATTTCAATGTCACTTTTATCCTTCAAAGAATAGGTGCTTGTTTCAGTGATGATTTGTCATTAAAATTATGTCAAAACGTCTTAAAATGTTGTTGAAACTCTAAGCAAACTCGCAGCACACACAGGGCTAATTATGGATGCCATCTGTTTATTTTTACAAAGCTTTTTTCTTAAAGACCAAAGCATCTTCTTGTTCTAATAAACCCCAAGATTATGATAACAACTAAATGTTTTCCTTAATGCCAGTGTACTTGAAGGGAGAAAAACAAGTGGTTTGGTCACTGACTATTTTCTGTGTCACAAAATATATATGGCCCAACATCCCGAGATAGAGGAGCCACCAAGAAGTGCATTTTCTGAAGCTATTTTGGCCCTTGGAACATAAACATTTTGTAACAAAAATAGCAGTCCTGTCATAATGCCTATATAGGAAGCCTTACAGCTGTCTCTGAGCGAGGCTTTCAGCGTGCCCACCTTTTTACTTCATCTCTGTGGTGTGCCTTCTTGTCTTTGGGTGCTTTTTTACTGTACTATGCCTAGGTAAAGACTTTTCAAAGTTAATAAATATCTGTATTTCAAAGAAGCAGGGGGGTGTGTGTGTGTGTGTTTGCATATGCGCGCACATGTGTGCATGCTTGTACGCACATGCTGGGGTGAGTGTGAACGACGGGTATTCCCCTGGCAGCAGCAGCCAAAGCCGTTAGCAGCAATTTGCTGAGAGCGCAGAGCGACTCTGCTGGTCCAGCCCAGCTATTGTGCATGCTAAGCACTAAACAGATAAGTCTGGAGGGGGGAAAAAAAAATCTGAAGGATCCATCTGCTCATTTCTGCTACACTGCGCTGATGCAAGATTACGCTAATCTGGTTGCTTGTCAGGACAGGTTAGTGAAAGCAGGCGAATGGGTGAGATTTAGGGTAGTCGAGTTCCGTGGAAAATTTTAAGTGGCTCCTGTATGTGCCGTGTTAAGTGTAGCAGAATGGGTTGATTATCAGCTACTTTGAGATTTTCAGTTAAAACATATTTATGGTTCCAAGTGCAAGTCTTTTCAAAGCAAAATCAAATGGGAAAAGCTTCTGAACAAAGAAAAATTAACTCGTCATCACCAGGTGATTTTGAATTTGTAAAATAAATAAATAATTTGTAAAATAAATAAATAAAAAAACCCGAACACAAACCTCTAAAGCCTCCTAGGTGATTTCTATGGGTCTGGTTTTGTATGCAGCTCCTTGTTATTGTAATCTGATAAATAATTAACTTTTGGGAGATTTCCCTGCAAAGAAGGTACCTGGAGTTTGTCAAGTAGACTTTTTTTTTTTGGGAAAAAGACCAAGATGGGAATGTATTCTTTATTCTTTGATGAGTCTAATTTCTTGTTTATCCGTGTTTGTTTACAGAGTGGGATTTTATTTTTTTTTCCCCCTGGTTGTTTTCGTTACCTACTGAATGACAGTTCTTGACCTTGCAGGTTGAACATCCCGTCACAGAATGCATTACCGGCCTGGACTTAGTCCAAGAAATGATCCGTGTTGCTAAGGGTTACCCTCTCAGGCACAAACAGGCTGATATTCCCATCAACGGCTGGGCGGTTGAATGTCGAGTTTATGCTGAGGTAAATGAGTGGCAATGGGGAGGAGGGTAGGTGGTTGAATTGTGGAATAATAGTGCCCAGGTGTGGATGGATGCCAAGGTGAAGCCAAGGAATATCACATGAAAGTCGCAATCTAGAGCATGTAAATGGTTAATGAGCTTGTGTAGAGTTGTAGATTTTTAATTTTGCAATTCAAAATACAGAATGTGTAGGTTCATTTCAAAAAATCAGAGTTAAAAATGGTGAAGGAGGTAACTGAGTGATTTCTAAGGACATTTGCAATGTGTTCTGTTCACATTTAATGATTGATTGATTCATAGAATAGTTTGGGTTGGAAGGGACCTTAAAGATCATGGATTTCCAACCCCCCCACCATGGAGCAGGGACACCATCCACCAGACCAGGTTACAGTGCTGGATTTATTTGCTACAATTAACTAGTTTCAAGGTTTCTTAACTTGAAACTTAACTTAAAAAGACAGTTAATAGTCAATGGCTTAGTTGTAGTGAAACATTCTAATACATTGTTGAAAAAGTAAGTTAAATGTCTTCTGAAACTGCAGTTTGTAGGACAAACTTTTAAATCGTTATGACTCTCTTTCACCTTAAGCTATAAACCCTGTTTTCAAGCATGTTTAGGACATTTCAGGTTAACATCTTTTTGCTGTCATTTTTCATACATGAAAACCGATGTTAGTTAATTAAAAAAAATTACGTCCGCTTGCCTTCATTTTGTTTTAGGAACATTTCATGTAACTGTTTTTCAAAAGTAATTCAGCACCTTGAGGTGTTTGTTTTTTTCCTCCTCATGTAACTATTGTGGCTTTTTTTGTGACTCTGGGCATCTTTATGTAGTTTTTTTTTTCCTTTGTCTTCATGGCATGTACATAATCTTCAACTTTCTCTCCTGATTACAAGTTACATGAACTATTTTGATAAGGAGTAAATATCTGCCCTGTGACTGCCGTTTAAGCTATTCTGAATATGAGTAGGCTTTGCTCTGGAGTAACTGATGGTTGTGCTTAGATTTCCTGACATTTATAAGTAGTGGATCCAACTACTTTGTCATGAATGTAGTGATTATGTAGGCCATATATTTATTTACTGTCTTACTGTTTATATTGGTACTGCACTACGAAGGAGATTTCTAAAGGCATAAATGTCAGTGTAATTTCTTAAGATAATTTGATTTCTGACTGCCATTTTATCTCTGCAGTTTTTTTCTTTATAATTTTTCTCAAACCTACCCTTCTGATTATTTCCCCATCCTTCTTCCAAGGCATAATGTAGCAAATAAAAATGTCATCTTTGTGTATTTTGGTGGCATACTGTAGCTGTGTGCACGGCACTTCTATTTTGACTGTGATGTGAGAGACTTTATATGCTTCTAGTTCTTTATTTGGAGTCATGGTGTTAGGTGGACAAAGAAATGCATTTCAACACAAGTAATTCTGAGGAAAAGAAAACAAAAAATTATTCCAGCAGTGGTTTCTGCTAGACTTCAGGCTCTTCCATGTTGCCTACTCTGTATCTGTAAAAACATAATGTTTTCTTCATGTTGACTTTTATTTCAGGACCCCTACAAATCTTTCGGCCTGCCATCCATTGGTAAACTCTCTCAATATCAGGAACCATTGCATGTGCCAAGCGTAAGTAACGTGGTTCTGGTTTTCATAGGTGCTGAGTATCTGTTTTACAGAGACTGTAACTGTTCACCAGCTTTGTAAACTGGACTATTTCTCCAACTTTTTGCTGGTGGAGGTGGGACAAGACATGGCAATGCTTATTTGTGACACCCGTAAAACTACATTTAAATGTACAGTTCCAAACTGGGTTTTAAAAGTTCAGATTAGAAGACATTATATGTTGCAGTACCTTTTTGCATTCTATAACTTTCAGCTTAAGTTTTCTCAAACACAGTTTTGGTAAAAATACTGTGATGGTTAGAAGGGACAGTGAGCTTTTTCAGCACAGAGAACTGGAGACACCAGTGGGAAGCTGCCAGTGCTTTCTGTTTAGCCTTGTAGACTTTAAAGAGGGAATATGTTACAGTTATTATTACATGTTTCAGGATACAGTCTTCAGTGTATGGAATGGCTGTTTAACAGTGTTTTCTGCTACATGTAACAAACAGGGACACTGCATTTCTGTAAAATCCAAGTAGTCATAAGTGCACATATACATGACACTGTGTCAGTTGGTGGAATGATGAGGCTGTACCATCTGTGAATACGATTATTCGGTCTGCTTGCATGGAAAATAGTGAAAGATTACAGGAGGAATCTTAAATGTGGAGATGTTATTGGATATATGATTTATTTCACTTCTTAAATTGTTTTTGCCCGTATACTTTCCGAAGGGACCTGACCCTTTCTGGTCTTTAAGGCCTCATGCTGTGTTCAAAGCCTGGAAGCAGAAAAAAAAAAAATTATGAAGATCTAAAAGGCATTATGTGATCCTAAAGAGGAGATGAGGGAAAAAGGTATCATTGGATGTATTGAAACCTCTTTTTTTAATGAAACAAAGAGTGTATTTAATAAGAATTTATAATGGATACTCCGGTGGTTGTTAGAAGTTTTCACCATGTTGTAATAGCTAACAGGATGTCAAACATTTTGCCCTTGCAAGTTTTTGCAATTTGCAATTTTCCAAACGTGAGACCTGTTGAAAGTACAAGTGATAATGGACAAACTATACCCCCTACAGTCTTTGCCCCACCAAATCTTTCTTCAATTAATGCTGCAGCAGGAGTTTTATGTAATAACATTTGCGCTTGTGAGCCATCCATACAAAGAAAAAACAATTAAAATGCCTTAAATGTTCTGCTTACTGCTGTTATTTGCTTGTGTGAATGTTGCATGTCAGCTAAATGGACCACGGAATAGATAAAGTGATTGGGTGCAGGAGAGTGCACACTAAGCTTTGTCTATCATTATTGCTGGGAGCAATCAAATTGATGCCAGCAGGACAGTAGACGCGTTGACAGCTGTAATTATGTATCTCCATGGTGATCACTTTTGGCCTGTCATGGAGGCCCATGAGTCCCCTCCCTTGCAAGCATTTAATCAGATTGGGCTGTCACTTGTCAGGTAGACAGGGTGGGCTGGGATTTGGGCTTAGAGAAAGAGGTGAATTGAAAATGAAGGGTGGGAGATGCCTGATTGCTTCACGTGGTCCGTTGTGGTAGTGAAGAAAGAAATTTTAATTACACTGGAGGCTTCAAAGCAATGGTTTGAGGAGCTCATATGGAGTGTCTAGGCTGTTCTTTCTGTTTACTTCTATTGTTGTCTTAAAAATAGAACAGCTATTTTTATGTAGACACTCATGGTTTGGTGTCTCAATACATATTTTCTACCACTGTGAAACTAATTTCTCTCCTGAGAATGTCATGCTGCTAAGAACAAAATTAATATGACTAAAAAAGTTCAGCGTTACAGACCCATTGTGCCACTGTGTTTGTTTTCTGCATTTTAGATTTTAGAGTTGTCAACAAGTTGGATTAAAAAAAAAAAAAAATTAGCAGAGATTTGTAGTGTGTCACAAAGCGCTCAGCTTACGAGTATTGTATTGCCAAATGCATGTTCAATTAATTTCTTCAGTGTTTCATCTTACCTCTGATTGTCTACCTGTGCCTGTGTGTCAGCTGCTCAAGCAGCTGGAACTAGTGTGTGTGGCTGTGTGAGGGTTTTTGCTTAGCCATAGCTAGGACTATACTGTCTGGTTTGGTCACGTAATCTGTGATTACCTTAGGACATGGTTCTTGTAAATTTTCCTCTTTGAAAAAGTTGAAAACCAGAACCCCCCTTATCCTGATAGTGAGCATTTGTGTTCAGTGCTCTTACACAACAGAGCAAATATACTGCCCTATCTGAAGCATTGCTCTTTGTCAGTATGATCAGCAGTCTTGTATTGTAATGACTCTTGCCAGAAGGAGGGAACTTTTAGACATGGCAAATATTTGAAAAATACTAAAATCTGTGTGCTGATAAGTGAAATTCCATTCACTATTAGTGCATTGCTGAATTGAGACCTACATTGTGCTTTTTTTACCTCTCAAGTTTTCTTTTTACCTTTCAGTTTACTGTTGTCCTAAAAGTGTAATACAGAGAGTATTGAATTAGGGTTTCATTTTCATCCAATATGCTTTAAGTTCTGTCACACTCTGTATTTATAAAATCACCTGCTGTTACCAGACTCCAAAGATGCAAGCACCACAGGGAGAACTGAAGATGGTAAACGTAGTTTCTTTTTCTGTTGTCACTTTTTATTGTCTTATTTTACAGAAATTAAACTGCAATGGAAGACTCACAATATACATTTTTAAGGTGAAATTATGCAGTAGTTCTGAAATATTTTTAAGTTTTTACTGTAATTTATTTTTTTATAATACTGTACTTAGGAAAAACTGAATTGCATAGTAGTATTTATGTTGTGTATGAACAGAAATATAGAGCAGACAGAACATATAGTTGATAGCCTCGTTAACTTTGTCTGACTAGCCTGCTTATTGTTGGTCTGAATTATGCACCTTTTTTTTTTTTGTTTGTTTGTTTTTTAATAAAATATGATATACATGTTTAAATACTTACATGCACATGCATGCATATGTAAAGCACCCCTCAACACTTGTATGTAATCACTTTGTAGGTGCTACGTTGGAGACAAAAGTCACTGTATAATTTGAGTATGTGTGGGACATGTGTGTCATACTTTCACATCTTAGATATCTATTTATTAAGTACGACAAAAAAAAAATACCATGAGCAAGGGATTTGTCTGGGTCCGAGTAGATAAATTAATTCTTTCTGATTTGAAGGTGAGAATGTATACATTGATTTATACACAGGCAGGCATCCTGGGAGGAAGGATGGTTTTATGAGAAGAGGAGCTGGGAAGTATGCTGAAATGTATTTTCTGTAATCATGGCATGTCTAAACTACCTTCTCATCAGTAGCTAATGTTAAGTGTACCTGATACGGATAGTGGGAGACCTAGTTAAGCATAGATAAAGGACATTTGGGTAAGATGCAATGAACATGCTAGAGAAGTGCCACTGCCTTTACATATAAATAAATGTGCTATACAAGTAAATATCTATGAAAAAAAAATCTAAATAAATAATAAACACAAATGTATGAATAAGTACATTTTAAATAATGAAAATAATAAAATGTCATAAAAAACTAGTCAGACAGTATTTCTTACTGAAGAAAGCCAGTACACCTGCTAGGGTATCTTTTTATGTCATTTGTATAATAAAGACATCATCATGCCCTCATGTGGATTCTGTAGACAAGAGGTTCTACATGTGGTCCCTTGATAATTGCCTAAATTAAAATATTAAAGGCCTAACAGCCGTTGCGTTGACCTTTTTCTGCCTTGCTGCAGACAGATGAGCTGCTGTTTATTACAAAGGTTCCTTCCCATAGGTGAAGATTTAAGTGAGATTCCAGGACCCTCTTTCTCACCCCCTTTACAACGCAGTGTATCGAAGCCCTGCTGCTTCAACAGCTTTGATTAGAGTTCTCCATCCTTATGATCCTCAGAATGCATTTATCACTAGAGTTATTTTGATTAGTTTTTAAAAAAATATTTCAGATTCCAGCACTCAAAAGCAGCAATTTAATAAATATTTATTCCCCAGAAATTGCTCATTTGAAAAGTTTTATATGGCTAACCTCATTGCTACAGTGATGAAATCAAACTGAGAGATGAAAACAAGAATCAGCAATATACTAACTAACTTGTTGGCTGGTTAACAGCAATCAGCCTCTTCAAAAGAAATTCTTGAACTTGTGTTATTTTTTTCCGTGAATATTGCAGAATCAGAGCTTTAATTGGGGCTGTGTCCTTACAAAGCAAAGCCATGGAAAAAGCTGTGTAAACATTAAAGCCTCATGAGAACAACAGCAACAGAAAAAAATGTTTTACAGTTGAGAGGGTGAGGCAGAGAAGGAAAGTGTTACAGACATGAAAACCACAGGATCAGTATTCCTATGGAGCTGATAAGCAGAACTCCAAAGTTCCTGCTGAATGCTCCCTACCTGTATTCCTACTGGAGCCCTTGGAAAGGCTGTAATGGAACGTGAGGGACATGATTACATATAGATGCAAGAGGGATGTGATTATAAGGGGCATCCTTCATGCCAGGTGTCAGTCAGAAAAATAATTACAATTGTATTTTATTACAGGGATTAAATCGGGATTGGATATGTTCAGAGTTGAAGATGAGAGTTGTTAGATCAGATTTAATGTCTTTACTGTGCATTCTAGGGGAACAAAAGAGAATTTTGACTTTCAGTTGAAGACTGCAGTCATGTTTCTTTTAAAAAAGATAACTGCCAAGTATTTTTTCTGGTGGAGAAAAATGCTCTCCTTTCCCCTTCCTAGTTTCTCTGAAAACAAATAATTATACTAATTTTTCAAGGGAAAAAGGTGTGTATGATAAGCTTCTTGAGTGTTATGTTTTAAGCCTGCTGGATAGATTGATCCTCATGTTGAAATATATTTTTTTCAATATATAATAATTTTTACTTTCTGTTCTTTGAAGGTACGTGTTGACAGTGGCATACAACAAGGAAGTGATATTAGCATTTATTATGATCCTATGATCTCAAAAGTGAGTTGATTATTTTTCAATATTCTGAAGTTATTGAACAGTTTATACACCATTCTTTTAAATTAGGAAGAATATATTAGAGGTTTGATGAGTCAGTATTTTAAAGGTAGGCATAAAATGTTTCAAGGGAATATAATAAAATGGTTTAAGTTGGAAGGGACCTCAAAGATCATCCAGTTCCAACCCGCCATAGGCAGGGACACCTCCCACTAGAACAGGTTGCTCAAGGCCTCATCCAACCTGGCCTTGACCACATCCAGGGAGGGAACGTCCACAACCTTCCTGGGCAGCCCGTTCCAGTGTCTCATCAGCCTTCTTCCTAACATCCTGTTTAATTCTCCCCTCCACCAATTTGAACCCATTACCCTTCATCCTGTCATTACAAGACTTTGTGAATAGTCCCTCCCCAGCCTTCCTGTAGGCCCCTTTCAGATACTGGAAGGCTACTATAAAGTCTCCTTGAAGCCTTCTGGTCTCCAGGATGAAGATCCCCAACTCTTTCAGCCTGTACTCATAGCAAAGCTGGTCCAGCCCTCTGATCATCTTTGTGGCCCTCCCCTGGACTTGCTCCAGCAGTTCCATGTCCTTCTTGTGCTGGGGTCTCCAGAACTGCACACAGTACTCCAGGTGGGGTCTGAGGAGAGCAGAGTAAAGGGGGAGAATCACCTCCCTCACCCTGCTGGCCACGCTGCTCTTGCTGCAGCCCAGCACACAGTTGCTGTCTGGGCCGTGTGTGCACACTGCCAGCTCATGTTGAGCTTTTCACCAACCCAGACCCCCAGGTCCTTTTCCTCAGAGCTGCTCTCCAGCCATTCCCCACCCAGCCTGGATTTGTTCTTGGGATTGCATCGACCCAGGTGCAGGACCTTACACTTGGTCTTGTTGAATTCCATGAGGTTAGCCTGGGCCCACCTCTCCAGCCTGTCCAGGTCCCTCTGGATGCCATCCCTGTCCTCTAGCAAGTGACTGTGCCACACAGCTTGGTGTTACCTGCAAACTTGCTGAGGGAGCACTTAAGTCCTCTGTTTATATCGCTGACAAAGATGTTAAGCAGCACTGGTCCAGCACTGACCCCTGAGGGATGTCACTGGTCTCCAGGTGGACATTGTGCCCTTGATCATCACTCTCTGCATGTGACCATCCAGCCAATTCCTTATCCATCAGTGCCCCACCCATCAAGTCTGTGTTTTTCATGTTTGGTGACCAGGGTGTCATGTGGGACAGAGTCAAATACCTTACTCAGGTCCAGGTGGATGACATCAGTTGCCCTTCCCTTGTCTACCGCTGCTGTGACTTCATCATAGAAAGCCACCACATTTGTCAGGCTTGATTTGCCCTTGGTGAAGCCATGCTGGTTAATATTAAACATCTCTTGTTGGTTTTCCATTTGCCTTAGCAGAGCCTTCAGAAGGATCTGCTCCATGATCTTTCCAGGCACAGAAGTGAGACTGAATTGTCTGTAGTTCCTGGGGTCATCCTTTTTTCCCTTCCTGAAGTCAGCAGGAACTTCACCAGTCTGGTTGACCTTTCAAATACAATGGACAGTGTTTTAGCAACTTCATCTGCCAGTTCCCTCAGGACCTGTGGGTGAATCTCATCAGGCCCCATGGACTTGTGCATGTTCAGATTCCTTAGGTGTTCACAAACACGATCTTCAGTTATAGTGGGCAGATCTTCCTTCCTCAGTCCTTACTTTTGCCCTCTGGAATTTGGACATTGTGGCTGGAGCACTTGCTGCTGAATGCTGAGGCAAAAAAGTCATTGAGCACCTCAGCTTTATCCATGTCCCCTGTCGCCAGCTCTCCATTTCCCTTATGGAATGCTCCCACATTCTCCCTGGTCCTCCGTTTCTTACTGATACACCTGAAGAAATTCTTCTTGTTCCCCTTAATGTCCCTAGCCAGATTGAACTCCAGCTGTGCTTTAGCTTTCCTAACCTGATCTCTGCTTGCACGAACAATGTCTTTGTATTGGTCTCAGGTTACCTGTCCTTGCTTCCACTCTCTATAGGCTTTCTTCTTGTGACTAAGCATGTCCAGGAGCTCTCCATTCATCCATGCAGGCCTCTTTGCGTTCTTACCTGCCTTCCTCTTTTTTTGGGATGCATTGCTCCTGTGTCTGGAGAAGGCGATCCTTGAGGATTGACCAGCTTTCCTGGCCCACTTCCTTCCAGAGTTTTTCCCCATGGCACTCTGCCAAGGAGATTCCTGAAGAGATTGAAGTCTGCTCCTCTGAAGTCCAGAGCAGTGAGTTTGCTGTGAACCCTCCTTGATGCCTTGAGGATCTTAAACTCTACCATTCCATGGTCGCTTCATCCAAGGCTACCGTTCAGTTTCACTCACCAGCCCCTCTTTGTTGGTGAGGACTAGGTCCAGCATAGCACCTTTTCTTGTGGGTTCCTCTACCACTTGGAGGAGGAAGTTAAGAGAAAGTTGATCAATGAAAGAAGTGAAGGGAGATGTGGAGTAGAGAAAATTTAGTGTTACTCATGAGGAAGTTTTAAAAATCTTTTGACACTGTAACTATTTTTCTTGAACTTTATTATGATAAAAGGGTTCTGATTTAAACAGAAGTTGTTGCTTTCAGACAGGTGCTGCCAATGCGTTATTTTAAACATAAGTTACCCAAAATTAAATGTCAATGATTTTGGCTTCCAAAGAGAAGCAGTGAAAGAAATGTTTGGTAGTGCCTTTTAATATTAGTTTTTATCCATCAGTAACATATTGGTAAAATTGAAGTATGACATCATAGTTACAGTTCAGTTGTCAAAAGTATTCACACTTAAATCTTAGTTGCTTGACCATTAGAACTCAGGAGGTATTTGACTTCTGCTGTGATTTTCCTTGTGCTTAAAAGGAGAGAGAGTGTTTACATGCTTTAAATTTTACTGAAGAAAAATGATTGATTCTTTCATTGAATGTGTTAAGTGATTTTAGTATTCTCTTCTGAAGAGCAGATAATGCAAAAGAAATATTGTTGTGGCTGCTGAAGTTTGACAAACCATTTTTATTTTAAATGCTTTTTCAGTTCTAGCTACGAACACCTCCTTTCTAGGTATCTTAAATGCCTTTTTTTTCCCCCCTCTTTCATTTTTAGCTGATTACCTATGGCTCTAATAGAGCTGAAGCATTGAAAAGAATGGAAGAGGCTTTGGACAATTACGTAATTCGAGGTAACTACAGAAATTTGAGTTCCTAGTGTGATAGGCTGTTATCTGTTTCAAGGAAACAGCTTGAAAATGTAGTAATTAGCAAAATGAGTAAAGTTCCAGCTTCTTAAGTGCAAATTAAAACAGGAAAAGCTTGTGTTAATTAAAATGAGAAAATACATCAAATCTAAAGAGATTTCATGGTTTTTCTCCATTGTTTTTACTTGAATATTATGAGACAAATATTCAAATGCTTTTCTTAAACTCATAAAGAGTTCTCACAGAATGGCAGCATATAATTTATTTATTATGCTGTAGAGGGGAAAAAGAAGCTGCTACACTATAAGGGATGAAAGTCCTTGCATTTTATAGCAGTTTAATACATCGGTTGTGATCAAATAATATCATAATGCTGTATTTGATTGTTGGTGGGGTTTTGAAAATTTTATTTTTACTTTCAAAGTAATTGTTTAAATTTGGACAAATGCAGGTGTAGACTGGTGATCAGAATGTGTTCCATCTTTTGCCAACTGTCTGCCCATGAGACGCTGCTGTTCTTCCAGCCTTTTTAAGCATCAGGGGTGTATCAGCCATGGCCATGTTAACTCCTTTTAAGTTTTAGAGAGGGAAGTCATGGTTTGTGTGGGAGAAATCTTTATGTACTGTGGAAAATAGGATGGATGTCTTTAGATAGGAGAAGAAAGCTTTGATTTCTTATCCTTTCTTCTCTGGAGTTGATTGGAGAAGGAAACTGTAATGTGGTCAAAGTCTTAATTTTATCCCTTAACTATGTGAGTCTCTGTGGTAGTTAATTTCTCATTACGAGTCAGTATACTTAGGAACCAGGATAATTGAAAAGGCAACTGTTGGCGGTTTTTCTGTCTTCGTTCCTTGTTTTGGTAGCTGGACAGATTGTTCCGTGGTTTTAGATGGCAGTAAGACGTTTGTTATCCCAGAGTGTGTGGGAAAAGGAGCAGGAGATGGCCTCATATAGTGGGCAATCATAAGAGTCTTTCTGTAAAACTCATCTTGGCTTTAATGCTATCTGCTGAATACTAGGCATGTCGTGTCAGACTAGAAAGATTTATCTATCTAGGCGAAAATGAACATCTCTTTATCACAGTGTAGCTGGATAGGTGGTAGAATTAGCCACTGTAAATGAACTGCTAACTCTAAAGTGGATTTATACTGGTGCAACTTAAGACATTAGCCATTGTAGTACAATGTGCTGATGTAAACTCCTGCTGCATAACAGCTGGGTAAATTTATATGAGAGAGAAATTTATACTGTTCTATCTAGAGTGGTTTGAGGTGAGATTTGGTGGTTTTTTTTATTTTATTTTTAATCAGGACAGGCTGTGAATTCAAATTCAGTTGTATTAATAGCAAATGATGCTAGAAGGATTATATTTAATGAGAATATTGGAATTACATGTGGAGCATTGTCTTCTATTGCATGCAATAATATGGGACAGAACAATGATGATACGTTCTTAGATGTACCTAACAACAGTTCCGTATATAATATAAACACCTACAAAGGATGTGACACGTTACTAGTTTGCATTCTTTTCTTTCCCCCAGTCTTTTATTAGTATGTATGTATGCATTTTAGCTATCTCTATAGTATTTCTACCTGTGAAAAAGCTTTTCATCTATGAAAAAATGTTGAAAGAGGCAACCAATGAACTAGGAAGGGGAATGCTTTATGTTGTTGTTAGTATTATGCTGAACAAATTTTCATTTTTGACAGACAGCAAAAAGTAGACAAATTTCCAGAACACATTTTCGTTGCAGTGGCCATTGTTTTCCATTTGGAAACCAATAGGATTTTTGTGTGCTGGTAGTTTTGTCTCAGGGTTAATTTAAAATGTTCCATGTTCCAGTATCTCTTCTCTTGCCTGGTATGAATGATGTTTGTGATAGTTCAGGAGTTACGCCCACCTTCCCCCTATATTTGAATTCACCTGGACTAGACTCAGCTGGCTGGAATTTAAGGAATGAAGCTTTGTATTCACAGATTAACACAATATACAAGCAGATATTTACAATATGTTACAAATGTTTACAGCTATATACAGAAATAGACAAGTTAAAAGTAATACAGAAACACGATGCCCCTCCCAGAGATCAGAGTCCCCAAGAGGGGTTCCCAAACACCCTTCCACTTTCTCCCCACCATCTAATCTTATCCGAGGATCTACCTTACATGCAAGGTAAAATCAGAGAGATCAGCGAGGGGTGTTAGAAGCTGAATTGATTAGTTGGGTTACACAGATCCAGCTAGAAGCCAAGGAGAGGGAAAGACCAACAGCCAGAGCTTAGACCAGAGCGACTCTGTTTTATCTGTGTTTATGTCCTTGCTTGTATACATCTCAATAAACTTATGAGTGAAGTGGACATCACTGTTGTTTTCTTTTCACAGCCTATAATCTGATTTTTCTCATTAAAATATTCCAATTAGCCTCAAACCAGCACAGTGCTTGATAGGGCAGTTTGTAGAAACTGTCCTACCTGTAATGTTCTGAACTGTAGAACTCCTTGTTCAAAGGGGCTGTCTCTGATAGTTTCAAGTAAACTTAACAGGTGATGATGTGCTAGTAATATATTGTTAGTAATAAAATATCAGGAAAGTGAAAGCAATTTCATGCATTTTTCTCTTAGGATGGTTGTGAATATTTTTGCTTTAAAGTGTTGGGTGCTATGTAAAACAACATTAGACCACCTTGACTATACATGAAAGTACCTTACATGAAGTCTTCCCTATAATTGAGATGTTAGTAGTAGTAAAAGATACATAATGTTGGGGTTTTTTTTACTTAGTTTTGATATTATATAGTTTTATATTTGAATAGTGAGCCAATACATATTTATGTGAAGATCACCACAGTCTTGCTCAATAGTGCGCTCCATGTTCGTATTTCTGACCATAGCCCATCCTGCCCCTCAATTTCCTTAGAAGTAACTTTCATGTTTGCTTTGTGGTTTCCTGGCAGCATATTTTTTTCCTCTGTGACTAGCAAACCTTACCTCGTTTACAAATAATTTCAGCTAAATAATACCAACCGAAGACAGTGTGAATTGTATTGATAATATATCTTATGAGAATTTATATTTAAATTTCCAAGAATTGCAACATTTCTGTAAACAAAAATGCCCATGCTCTCACGTAAGGTGGGAATGGGATAGGGTGACTGCATAATAGGTCAAGGACCGTCTAATGGGTAGCTTAGGGACTGCTAATGGAAGATGGAATCCTTCCCATCACTTCTGTGTCACCAGTTCAAAGCAGGCAAAAGTTGGTAGGGACTTTTAGTCACTAATATTTTGATGGTTGCTTGCTGACCTGCGTGAAATCAGTGGTCTTTATCCAGTTCCTAGAAGACAATCGTCCTCTTAGAACAAATGTCATCATACAATGGCATTCCTGGCAGCCCCAGTAGAGAATCCAGGGATTGAAAGAGCACAGTGACCTTTCAGGAGGTGACTCATGCAGGCTGTCCTGAGGCATGCTGGCAGAGTGAGCTGCAAGGACTTAGTCTGTTGCTTCTTTTCTAGTGGTTATATGAGCAGACATTTAGTTTCTGCTGCTCTGTCCTTAGGATATCCAAGAGTTACCACATTCCGGTTTAGATCTCTTTCACTCACAGGAAACAAAAGAAATTAAATTAATTGCATTTAAAAAACCCAAACAAAACCAAACCCTAAATTAATATTTGGAAAAAAAAAAAACAAACAAACAAACAAAAAAAAACCAACAAAAAAAAACCCCAACACAAAAAACCCAAACATGCAATCATGCAGTCCCAGTAATCACAGTTATCTTAATTATAAATGATGAGTAATTTAATTGTGGTATTTGCAGCCATACTATGCTGTGAAAATGCCTATTGCCATAACACTTTATTACAGTTTGGGCTAGTGACAGCTTGCACACATTGAACTAAGAAATTCTACAGGCTGTTCATTGGTAGATGCTAACAGTGTGACTAACTGAAGACAGATTCGGTGTGGTCATAGGAATGTATTCTGCATCTTATATGCTGTGTAATATCAATAGTGCTGTTAGTGGGAGCAGATGAAACTCCAGAGGTGATTAATGTTCAAAGTCTAAACCAAATTTGTCCCAAGCAGATATATTTTTCACTTTATCCAGTGGTTGCTGGAGCATTTGTGAATACTGGAAAGTTCAAGATGTTGGTTGAGCACAAAGACACTGTTGCTCATTGGAAGGAGGCATGAACTGCCTCCTGTGAGCTTGCACTGTTGTTAGTAATTAATCTTTTTCTTGCCTTTTTACACTTTTCTTCAGAAATGTAACATTTTGTTTCTTCTTCTCTAATCGGAACAACAGAGATAAGAGTATTGGAAGAATGCCTTTCAGTACTGTATGTGTAAAGACGATGTGTGATTTCCTGCTTCTCAGTTTCTCTGAGATTTTAGCATGTAATTCATGATGCCGAATAATGTGGTAATTTTTTTAAAGCTATACATGAAACCCAACATGAAGTTTTGGAAAGTTTACGTATGAAAATTGTTTCTACCTGTTTAAATAAAAGAAATAGATGTATTGATGCAGCAAGTAGAACTGATTGTCAGTTGCAGCAGAGGTCTGACTGGGCAGATAGCTCATATCCTTGAGTGCAGTGATTCCTGTAATCTTGCCTTTGACCTCTCTGTATTTTTTATCTTCCCTGCTGATTCAAATATAAAGCAGTAACATGAAATTAACAGTCTTTGTGTAAAGTCAACCATTTTCTGTTGTAGAACATTTGCGTGAAAGAAGAGTGGAAAAATAGTGGCTGAGGGAAGCGTAAGCAACAGATAACACAAGAAGGAGTAGAATTGAAAGGGAAATAAAGGGAGCCACAACTGAGAGGGAGAGCCTTGCAGCATGGGGTAAAAGAGGAAGCACAGAAACAAAAAAGAGGGTAAAAGTTGTGGTGAATGTTTGATAGGAATGGGAATATAGAAATGCATTCTCTGATGTGAATGGAGACCTGCCAAAACAGTGGTAGCAGAAACTGTTGTCTTAGTTTTTGTAGCTGTAAACACACTAATTGGGAAGAAAAAGAGTGCTGTGCTTAGTGTTGCGGAGAAGGTCTTGGCTTTCCAAGAAGAGCACCCAGAAAAACAACCCAACCCAACAACAATTTGCTTTTAGTATTTTATAATCTATTTCAAATTATTTTTCAGGTATTCACAATAAATTGCAGTTAAATCCAAATGTCATCAATTACGGAATGATTTTGTCTTTGATAGATTAACTTAAAGATACATCTCAGTGGCAGAGTTTCATACTTGCCTGTATTCTGGTCCCATGTATATGTGCCACTGCACTCAATGATACTGTAAATGAAACAATCTTAGTGTGTAAACCAGTTTTTGGCAAAAGCAGCTGATAGTGTTTGCTTGTTCTTTGAAAAGAATTTAACAGGCCTCAGGGAGGTGATGAAAGCCCCATCTCTGGCAGCCTTTGAGGCCAGTCTGGATGTGGCTCTGAGTAACCTGTTCTAATGTGAGGCATCCTTGTCCATGGCAGGGGCGTTTGAACTAGATGATCATTGAGGTCCCTTCCAGCCCTGACAATTCTATGATTCCATGATTTTATTGGTTGTACTTAAAAAAAAGTGCTGCTGCAGGTGGTACAATTTATCTGTGGATTCTCTCCTTTGTGTGGCAGAGGAAACAGTGACTGGGAGTTCTACAAGAGTCCTTGTGTTCTTTGGCCCTTTGCAACAAGGACTAGCTGGTTCCCAAGTGTGTCAGTGTGGAAACCAGAATTGGAGAAGAGAAAGCAACAAACTTAGTTCAAAACCATAAGTAATTGTTGCAGGACACTTGGTAACATCAGCTTGGAGAACAGATTCTGCTGGCAAAGGGGGAACCTATATTTTGAAAAATAAACCATTTGCATGAGAGGGAGTGGGGATGGCAGTGGTATAGTAGGAGCTTGCGATGTTTAGGAAGAATTTTAGACCACTGCACTACGGAGGAGAAAGAGAGAAGGGCAGTTGAAGTATAAGCTAAGCAAGTAAAAGAGGAAGGCAATGTTATTGATGCAGTAGAGGAGAAATAAAGTAAAATTATTGTTTGTTTTTCAGAGCAGTGTTTGTTGGTTTGTGGGTTTTTTTTTTTATTTTTAATTAAGCTGTGGCATTGAAAAGCTACAGGAAACGCAGAGTGCCAGATGGAGGAGGTATTAAAAGACAAATGCCTTTACCTATGCCCCTAGATGAAATGTTGTCCTGATGTTTCATTCCCCTTCTTCAGAGTGGAGGGGAGGCTGAGGAGAGGGCAGTGGTCACCCATTTTATTTCACTTGGTTTTGACAAAGCCTGCTTAACTTATTCTTCTGACTATTGTGCTGATTCAAGCATTGATGTGTTTGCTAATGCCATGAATAATGGACTGCTCGATATAATTAAAATACTCAGAAGTACACGCAGTACAAAATTTAGCTTTAATTTCAACTAATGATTTTTACAGTAGCATGTTATCAGGTACTATCAACTTTTTCCCCTTTTCATTCTGATCTAAGAGTTTTGTGAGCTACAAACTAATATCCAGAAGAATTAATGTTTTAATTGAATATATATTCAGTCCTGAGAGTCAGGGGTGTACTTAATCCAGCATCGGTGTTTGAGTATTAAAACTACAAACCTGAAAAAAGCCTTTCTTCTCACTTTTGGGATGGGACTTTGTGTGCAGATAGCCTGATCTGAAGTGAAATGAAGCAAAACATAAGCCTTGAAAGACAATTAAACAGTTGAATGTTGAGGATTTTACGGAGTATTATGACAACTTCTGGAATGGCAAATGTGGAGGCCAGCTGGGTAGCAATCATGAACTTCGAAGAGTTCATGTCTTGAAAGGGATGCTTTCATAGACTGTGCAAATCTATGATAATGTTCTTGTTTTAAGTGGAGAATAGCAGAATCAGTGTTTCATAGTGCTCAGTGCAGAGCTTTGTTAATATTTTGTTATTTTTGTTTATAGAAATCAGTTGGGTTGCCTGTTAGACTTCATAGCATTTATTCTTATGTGGCATTTGAATAGGTTGGTGATATTTTAGCCTTGCTATTTTTTTTTTAAGAGAAGCTTCTAATACTGTATTCCACATGTCTGTGTAGTCACTAAGTATGGAGATAAAGTCCTTTCTATTCCACTTAGCACAATTTGAAATTATCAGCAAATGAAGTATATTTAACTGCTTATCTACAGAGAGACATGTAGGACTCCAATTAAGTTTACATGGATAAATGCAGATTTGTGTTTGCAGACGTCAAGATGACAGAAGCTTAATACTGTAAAAAGGCTAATCAACACTGAATATGTTTAGTGTCAGTAAATATTTACAGTGAAAACATTGCCTATGATTTTGTGCCTTGGCATTCCAAGTTCTGATTTTTAGTGAGTAAAAAATATGGTGTGATATCCTGTTCATAAACTTCTTATGAAATTTTTGTTTTCTATAAAATTAGTTTTATTGTCTTTTTCTTATTTGTGTTTTCTCAGAAAGACGAGATTTGGAGTTAGACTACAGTTTGCAAGTTAATAAAAAATCAGGTGTATTTTGCAAGGCTGTAAGGCAGAAGTGGTTCAGAGAATGAGGAAGGGGAGAAGGCAAGATTGGAAGATAGGCATTATTGAGAGTAATTTCTATCTTTTTTTTTTTGTTTGTTTGTTTTAATAGAGGCTTCTTCAAACCGTGGTTACTAATCAGGTCAACAGTGTTGTTATTTTGTGTGCTCATGTACTTATTAGGCAATGGCTGCAGTTTAACCAGAAAATTAATTGAACATCAGGAATATAAAACACACAAATATGTTATTTTGGTTTTATTTCTCTAGTTTTCCAGAAGTTAATTACTAGTCCACCCTCTTTTATAAATGTATTCCAGAAAATAGTGTTTCAAAACTGACATCCAAGAAGTACATCTTAAAATGAGCTTCTACTGCTCTAATGTTGTATAAAGAATACAATTAAGTATAAAAATATAGATGTGCAAAGAACAATTAAAAAAAAAATATTTTGTCTTAAAGAATATGACTGTGCCTGCAGGTCTGCATCTGTCTTAACAGTATAAAGAAATCATGCCGAAGTGAAATTTTATTTTCTGTAGGAGAAAGAAATTGATATAGTTTAGGATTTTGTTTATTTGTTGAAAATGCCATGGCTTGTCAGGTTAACAAATGTGATTTTGTTCCTGGCACACTGCAGACCTAGTCAAGAAAAAGAAAAATTCCCTGAAAAACACTGCAACATAAATACAATATACTTCAGTTTAGTGTCTAACTTTGCATGAAATAAGCACTGCCTGTTAGCCTCTGTTTGATCCTGTGAGAGTGTGGGGCTAATGTCTGGGCAGTGTTTTGGTAGCAGCAGGTAGTCAGGAGCAAGCTGCTCTAGGGGTCCATATTTCTGTAGCCTAGCAGTTACTCACATACAGATGGAGACCTTATGAACTTTGACAGAGGTCACGCTAAATTGCAAATCTAAAACTTTTAGACTTCTGAAGGATTGCAGTCCTTTTTTTCTTTCGTTCTTAAGCCATAGGATTTGTAACATCACTAAAGGTATCAACTCGGTTTTGAGAAGTAGATCAGACATGCAGTAGTTGCTCACGTAATGGCCATGGAGACAGATAAAGGTAGCCTTTCATGATACTTTAAAAGGACACTGTTCCCTACTAAAGTTTTAATTTACCTGTATGGAATACATAAGTTTTATTGCTTCCCAAACACCTGGACTTGTCTGCTCCACAAACTTGTTAAAGGAGTTTTGGAGCTTGAAGTGTTGCAGAAGTCTCAGGTTCTTTGGATGCGTATGAGTGGGAAATAATGAAGATACTCATAGTATTTTTTTATTTCAGTTATTTGGGTCAGTCAACTGAGACACCAAGCTTTCCGTCAGCTGTCATCAGCCATCATCTCACCAGGGATCTTATAACAGTTTAGGAAAGAAAAACATGAGATGATCTGGTTACACATTGTACTGTGTTTAAATCCTGGATTCAGTCAAAGTCAGGGAGCACTGGAGAGCTCCTCTTTTGTCTTCTAGTTATAGTCCTGAAGCTGTACTCTGTGATATTTCAATTTACTATTCAAATGGGAAAATTTGGAGGGATTTTGTAGCATCTAAAGATACATTAATATTATACTTAAAAAAAATTTGCGTAGAAGAGATGCAGTGTGAGTTTTGGGGTCCATAAATGACAACCTAGGTCACAGACAGTAAGGAGTCTGATCTTATTTAAATCAAATGGTAAAATTTTTGCCTCATTATCATTTATTTGGTTGTGTAATGTGCTACTTAAATTGCTAATGAACTAGTCTTTAAATCTCTAACTTCATGATTTAGTGAGGTTGAGTCTGACTCTGACTTTATGTTGAAAGTGGTTTCAGTGATGGCCACACAGAGAGCTTGAAAATTCATACCAGCAGCAGACTGTAGGGGAAAAAAAGCTTTAAAACTGTTTGAACTGGTCTGCACATAAAATAACAAGAGTGTTATTCATACTTCTAAACTGGAAAAACACAAAGGGAGAAGAAGTAGGAATGCAAAAGGATCTCCTTCTGTAGTCCCACCAATTGCTGTACTTTGCTCTGGTGAGATCTCAGTACAGAAAAAAATATGAATAGCTTAATGTGCAGTTGAGAGACCTGAGTTTGCAGTGAATTCTTATTAATGTTATTTTAAACTGGAGCTATTAGAAAAAGTGTGCATATAACTTTCAGAGTAACATCATCATGTATTAATCATAGTAACTTGTATGTAAGCATACCAAAATTTAAAGCTCAGAATCTTGTGCTTTGCAGGAGTTATGGGTGTACAAACAAGTTTCCACAAGATAAACTAGCTTATGGTATGCCAGACTACATTTTCTACTTCATGGTGTGCACCTAACATCAAAGTTCATGTGATCTGGCAAATGCAAAGCAATTTGAAGTTGCCTGTCCCTCTGACACTGAGAGGAAAGAATGTGAATTACTTTGTATTTCCTGAAAGGTGAGAATGTGCATACTGCACAGATGAGATTTGGGTAACTGCTTTTCCTATAGTGGCTTCCTCATTTATCCCTACCTGGAATAGATGCAACAGCTGCATAAACTTACAATTCATGTTCCTGAATCTCATGTCTATTAGTGTTTATGAGACAAGATTATTCTCTGGTGATGTTGGGGTTGAGCTGTTCTGGACCCTCAAATTTTCTGTTACATTCTCTTTCCAAAATTGAGAAGAGACCTGAGATAATGATGGTATTTTTTCTTGATTTTCTTTCTGCATTGTCTTAAACTTTCTAGAGATGACCTGTGTACTACTCTCAAAAGAGAATGCCACATTCTTGAAAATTTCTTGGAGTGTAGTAGGCACAAAATAAATTATCTGGGTCTTTTTTCTCAGTTTTTTTTTACTCCTTTCCTCTCCCACCTCCTATAAAGACTTATTTTTATTTAATATTTCAATGCAATGACTTTTAATAATCACCATGCTTTTTGATAAACTGTTAAGTACTTCTGGCAAAGTACAGTTTAGTATTAAGTTACTAACTTAGTTACACAGCCATGTTAAATTAAAAGCAAAATAATGCATGAAAGATTTCAGAAGATCATCTAGTCTGACTGCTTGAACTAAGGTACACCAACTATATTTGCATCTTGACAGATGTTTTTTTTAACCTGTTTTAAAATGTTTTCACTGATTCCAGAATCTTTCTCTAGGCAGTCTTTTCCGAGTGTTAACTATCATGAATATATATCTTCTGCTGACATGTACTCCTGATTATGTTTTTTTTCCAGCTTTACTGGAAATGAGATATAGTTTATTTCTCTCCTGTCTGAAAAAACAAGTTGATCTTCCCATCTCTAAGGAAGGGGCAGAGGACTTACTGTTTTGTGTGCAACTACTGGATTGACACTGGCAGCATCCTTTGAGCTGTGGAGCTTTAGAGTGCATTTGTTAGAAGTTATCTGTCTTTGTTGGCACAAAAAGCAGAGGAAAAGAAAGGGAATAAAAATATGAAAAAGTGAGAGGAAACAGACTGAGAAATGGAGTGAAAGGGCATGAATAAGTTCAGAAAAAAATTAATAGTCAAAGGACAAATGTGGCATTGTAATTTTTCAAATAAAGAAATCTGGGGAAGGGGAGGATATGTATTCCTAGCAGGGTCATGGAATGGTGCTAAAGGGGGAATGGGGCATTTGATAAAAGTGTTTTTTACAAATGATAACAATACTACCAAATTATGTATAAATGATAGTATTTTTTACTGTCTTTCATTGCTGTGATTGGAGTGTAATCCTGGCGTATTATCTTTGTGCATGATGAAGGCAGCAGGATGTCAAGGTGCACTGGTGTTTACTGGAATTGGGCTGGTACAATCATGACTAATCTGTCATTTCAATGACATGACTCTGGTCTTGCCCACATTTGCTGAGACTGAGCCTAAAGTCTCCTGCTGTTGTTGACTTAACCAGATGTTTGAATTAGGCTTGCTGGGGTGAAAATTTGGGAGGTTGTCTTAATTAAATGTTTAAGGATAGTATCTTAAGGCAGCAGTGGAACAAAATTGATCTATCTGCATCGATTACATCTCTTCTGTGATCTCTCAATTGTGAAATTGTGAATTTATTCTGCAAAGAGCTCTTATTTTTACAAGTTGTTTCTTACTGTAGTTTGTGATTAATATATTTACTTGATTTTGCATTGATTTTTTTTCGTTTGAAGGTGTGGCTCACAATATTTCTTTACTGCGCGAAGTGATCATCCATCCACGCTTTGTTCAAGGAGACATCAGCACTAAATTCCTGCCTGAAGTCTATCCTGATGGTTTTAAAGGTTTGTTTCATTTGGGAATGTTTCTTCTTTGCTTGAGAGCTGATATTTCAGATTATTATTCTTCTGTAGATTAACGTGTTCCTCAATGAGGCTTTACTTTATTTTCCCCTCCCACCCCCCAATTCAAATTTATCTGTGCATATATACAACCAAGAGTTTTTAATAGTGCATAATATAATCAAAACAGTTACTTTATTCATTTTCAAAAAGGCACAATACATACTTGTAGTGACAAAATAATAAATGGTATACATTCAGCGTTAAGAAAAAAATTTGTAGGTGGTACAAAGTACTTAAAATAAACATCAGTTCATCTCTACCATGCTCTTGTCCTTTGTTGCAGCCAGTGCTCCTCTTAACTAAAGAAAAAAAATCTCCTATTAACTGAAGAGAAAATTTCTCTTTATTCAACATTATTGCTTTTTGAGTGAGTTGGTGCAGCATCTTTAGAATTGCCCTTTAACATCCTTTGTATTCACTGTAGTGTCTTTTGGAGGGTCTGTCATTTCATCAGAGTGTATCAGTAATGTGGTCTTAATACTCATTACACACAGTAATGGGCATCACCTTGAAATTAACAACTCATGCACTAGGTTAACAAACACAAATGCAAATGTTTCTTTGCAGCATACTACACAACTTGGCTGCAAAAATGTGTGACAAGGGTTGGTAGAGAAATATAAGAAAACAAATAAATTGACCTCTTCTCACAAGGATCATATTTTAAAAGGTTGTCTTCCATCTGAGCTAATCTGCTGGAGATGAGTTCTTGACTGGTGTGGTCAGAGACTCGGTCCTAAACCGGCCTCACACTTCAGCCAGCATTCATCAGGCAGAACCTCTGTATGACTTGAAAAAAAATCCAACTAAAACTAAACAAAAAGAGCCAGTGTTTATAGCTTATCATTCACATGTCCTTTATGAATCCTGCGGAGATTCCTTTCTCCCCTGTTCATCGTGAATCTGATGTGGCAGAATCTTCATCCTGCTTTGGAGATGACACTGCCAGATTGGCAGTCATTGGACATGACTGGCACCTTGCCACATTCTAGTCTCATAAGGGAGCAGAACAGATTTTTCTTACCTCAGGACTCAGTGTGTGTTTGGTGCAAAGAATATTCATCCACAGAACTACTTCCTGTCATGGTGTAATTGGCAACTCTATTCGATACAGTCCTACGACTGAGATTAATCCATCCAGCTTGTTATTGGCTCCTGACTGTGACCAAAAGGACAGGAGTTAGTCACTTTGGGTGGAAGTAAGCTTGTGATGGTTGAAGCTCAAATGTTCCTTTGTCTTCTTTGCTAAAGTGTACTTAACTAATCTTCAGGTAACTCACTTGGCTTTCATCCAGCATGGATTTGAGGGTACTCTGATCTGCTCTGAAGGCTCAGTGCTGCTGATTAGCTGGTCTCTCTCCCTTCCCTGACACTTTAATACAGAATCCCATGTTCTGTCTCTTTTATGGTTCTGGGACTTTTCAGTCCTTTTTCTCCTTCATTTCTTTTAGGGACTCAGTTCCCTAAACCACCAGAAAAGTGCATTTTTTTATTGTTGCTGCTTTTGTTGGAGTACTTTTTTGAGAATTCTTGGGTTGACTTAGATCATGAAGGACATTGGTGAACTTCAGCAGACGTGCAAAGTGAGTGGCAGGCTGGGAAAGGGGAGAAAGGAATGAAGGAGAAAAACAAAGATGTTAGATTCATAGCAAAGACGGCCTCAGTTCGCACAACTGGGAACCCTGTTTCTGGTAATGTGTCTGTTGGGGCCATTGGTTGCTTGTAGGAGGCTGTAGGCAGGTTTTACTGATCCAGGAGGAGACCCTTTGCTCTGTATTTTTGACTATGGAAGGGCACTTGTCTTTTGTTTTTTTTAGTCTTGTTTTAATGTTGTATATTGCAGTGTTAGCCTGTGTATAACCAGTTAGTCACTTGTGGGTCCACAGGTTGCAGGTGACAAGAAATACATTTTAGGATTATCTAACTTGAACTGTATATGCACCTATATGTGTGCACATACACACCGATACAAATGGCTGATTGGTATTGTAGTTTCAGGTAAAGAAAGGTAATACTGTATTAACAGAATCTTAAAGATAGGCTTTTGCTCTAGATACCAGAAGACACAAGAAGAGATACTGTGCCAGTTTATAGTAAAAACTCGTGAATGGCACAGGTGCAATGACTAAACTTCGTTCCTATTGTCTGAAAATTGTGGCTCTTCTCCTTCCATGTATCTAATGCAAGCATACATTAACCTTCTTAATGATACAAAATTGCAGATATTATTATGAAGCATTTGTATTTCAATTCAAGAGTACAGATTCAAAGCTTACTGAGTGAGAGTCTTTGTAATGATGTAGATGCTTTAGATCAGACCCTTCTTGCTTAATTAAAAAAAAAAATTGACAGTTTTTAACATACCTATTAAAAATATTTCTGCAAATGAAGGCACTGTAATGGGAACTGTTGAAGGTAAGCAGATGGTGGGCAGATGACAAGTAGAAACAGCAAGAGAAATGAAGGTGAAGTAACTTATGCAATATAAATCTTCCATTAACTTTTTTTTATATAAATACCCAGGGTAAATTTTGCTAGGAGGATTTCTAAATCAATTAATTATCTTAATATTGGTTATAAAAGACATACAGCTGTTAAAAAAAACCCCAAACAACAAAAACCCACCCAACCAACCAACCTGAACAAAAAATCCCAAAGTAAGCCCTGGGATAATTTGAAAAATTAGAGCAATGTGTAGCCAAAATGGATTTTCAAGTACTTAGAAATGTGCTGTTGTTGTGTTTTAAATTTGGAAAACTTAAGAAACAAACAAAAAAAAAATTCAGTGAAGCCGTTTGCTGTATTCGTGCTGGAGAACAATGCAGTGTATTTCTTCTGTAAACTACACAATTACCACCATTGGTCAACACTGATGATAAGTAATGAATGTCTGCTGTGTTCTTTCTGGTGACTGCATGAAATACTGGCCCATATCTTACTGCATGTTTCTTCAAATATAAATATTAAATGTAATCTTAAGACTGAAGAGGTGCTTTGTTTTCTAGTCTCATTTCAAGGGTTTGATTTTAAGCCCTTTATTAGTAGGCTTTTACTATAAGAAAAAAAAATTATTAGAAATATCTTGGCAGCTTTTCCATTAACCTATGATGCCCACTTCAAATTACATCTAGAATGGGAATGTTTAGTAATTTTCTTGATTAGAGTTTAACTCTTTCTTCCCTTCTTTAAGCATTCATGAACAAAACCAGTTTATTTTATGATACTGCTGTGCTGAAAGTAACCTTGCTCAGGCTATGATTAGTGTGGGAAGACAGCTGCTATGATACTCTTTTGTTGCCTGTATGAGGGATGGGCAGTTAGAATGCCAGCTGCCAGTGGGTAGCTGGACCAGGTTATTGCTCTGGGTACACATGCATGTTTTGGGAGGAGTGTGGATCTGCGGTGGATGGAGCAATGCTGATTATGTCAGGTGCTACAAATACAGTTAGAGTAGCTTTGCTCAGAGAATAAAAGTATTTGCCAAGCATGCAGAAGTAGTCAGTTCTACTAGACAAGAGTATTGTCAGATGATCCGTGCTTGTACAGCTTCCAAGCTGCCTGGTATGCATCTGTATTTTCTAACCTGCCTGGCGAGAAAGGGATATACCATTTATTAACCTTATTTGATAGCCACAGAAAGTATCTCTATTTCCACAAAGATCCAAGAGAAGTCTTTGACAAAGACCAAATGGAAGTCAAGGATTCTTAGGTTAGTACCCTATTCATTGGATTGTTGTTCATGGTTCAGTCTGGTTTTCAGTTAATCTTTTCCTGGGTATCTGTTTTAATACTGAACTTTTTGGTGAGGAGACACACTGAATGAGCTAAAAAACTCCCAAAGTCCCTTCAGCCTCAGTCATTCTGTGATTCTGTTATGGACAAAAGCACTTTTTAGGTGAATTGGGAATGTAGATGCAGCTTTGAATTTAAAGTCTGGAGGCTTTTATTATTAGCTGGAGTGGGCAATGCAGCTTTCCTGGCTGTGTTACTGTTAGAAGAGAGAAGATAACTGTTGTTAATCCCTTGTTCTTGTGGGAGACTTCAGCTTCCCAGATGTCTGCTGGAAATACAATACAGCAGTGAGAGAAGAGTCCTGGAGATTCCTGGAGTGCGTGTAAGATAACTTCCTGACACCATTGGTGAGAGAGCCAACCAGGGAAGGTGCTCTCCTGGATGTCCTTCTTGTGAACAGAGAAGAACTAGTGGGGAAAGTGAAGGTTGGAGAATGTCTGGGGCTCATCCATCACGAGATGATTCAGTTCTCTATTCTTGGGGAAACAAGGAGAGTGGTTAGTAAAACAGCCACCTTAGACTTCTGGAAGGCAAACTTTGGCCTGTTTAGGAGGCTGATGGACAATGTCTCTTGGGAAGCTATTCTGAAGAATTTAGGAGTTCAGGAGGATTGGACTCACTTCAAGAGGGAAGTCTTAAAGGCACAGGAGCAGGCTGTGCTGAAAGACAAGTTGGCAGGGAAGGCATCCAGGCTGGCTAAATAGGGACCCTTGGTTGGACCTCAAGAACAAAAGGAGAATCTATAGCCTTTGGAAGAGGGGGCATGTCTCTTATGAGGACTATAAAGGTGCAGTGAAACTATGCAGGGAGAAAATTAGGAAAGCCAATGCACATCTAGAGCTTAACCTAGCTACAGCTGTTAAAGATAACAAAAAAATGTTTCTATAAATTCATTAACAGTAAAAGGAAAACTAGAGAAAATCTTCATCCCCTCTTGAATGCAGAGGGAAACCTAGTGGCTAAGGATGAGGAGAAGGCTGAGGTGCTAAATACCTACATTGCCTCAGTCTTTAGCACTGGACCCAGCAGTGCCCTGGGCACCCACCCTTGTGAAGTAGGAGTCAGGGAGAGGAATCGGAATGAGGACATCACAATAAATGAGGAAGTGGTCACTGTCTTGCTGTGTCACTTAGATGTACACAAGTCTGTGGGGCCAGAAGGGCTACACCCAAGGGTGCTGAGGGAGCTGGCAGACAAGCTCGCCAAGACACTTTCCATTATTTATGAAAAGTCCTGGCTGACTGGGGAGGTGCCAATGGACCGGAGGGTAGTAAGTGTAACACCTATCTACCAGAAGGGCAAAAAGGAAGATCTGGGAAACTGTAGACCTGTCAGTCTGAACTCGGTACCAGGGAAGGTCATGGAGCAGGTCATCTCAAATGCCGTCATGCTCCATATAGACAACAAGCAGGGGATCAGGCCAAGTCAGCATGGGTTTATGGAGGGCAGGTCCTACCTGACCAACCTGATTGCCTTCTATGGCAAGATCACCCAGCTGCTGGATGATGGAAAGGCTGTTGATGTTGTATTCCTAGATTTTCCAAAAAACTTTGATACTGTTCCCCACAAAATTCTCGTGGACACATTGGCTACTCATGACTTGGGTGAACACACTGTCTCCTGGATGAAGCACTGGCTAGACAGGAGGGCCCAGAGAGTGGTAGTCAATGGAGTTAAATCTAGTTGGTGGCTGGTCGCAAGTGGTGTTCCTCAGGGCTCAGTGTTGAGACCACTTCTTTTTAACATCTTTACTGATGACCTTGATTTAGGCATAGAGAGTGCCATCAGTAAGTTTGCATATGACACCAAGTTAGGTGGCAGTGTTGATTTGAGTGAGGGCAGAGAGGCTCTTCAGGGAGACTTGGATAGGCTAGATCCATGGGCCAACATTAATGGGATGAGTTTCAACAAGGCCAGATGCCAGGTCCTGCACTTGGGTCACAACAACCCCAAGCAACGCTAGAAGGTTAGGGCAGTGTGGCTTCAGAGCTGCCTGGAAGAAAGGAATCTGGGGGTTGTAATAAACAGGCAGCTCAGTATGAGCCAGCAGTGTACCCAGGCAGCCAAGAAAGAAAGTGGCATCCTGACTTGTATTAAAAATGCTGTGTTCAGCAGAAGTAGGGAGGTGATTGTCCCCTTGTACTCAGCTTTGGTGAGGCCACACCTCAAGTATTGTGTTCAGTTTTGGGCACTGCAATACAAGAGAGATGTGGAGGTGCTAGAGAATGTGGGTACCACAATACAGGAGAGATGGGGAGGTCCAGAGGAAGGCAATGAAGGTGGTGAAGGGCCTAGAGAATAAACCTTATGAGTAACGACTGAGGGAGCTGGGGATGGTTAGTTTGAAAAAAAGAAGGCTGAGAGGAGACCTCATTGCTGTCTATGACTACCTGAAGGGATGTTGTGGAGAGGCTGGTGCTGATCTATTCTCACAGGTGATTTGAGACAGAAGGGGAAATGGCCTCAAGCTGAAACTGAGTAGGTTTAGATGGGACATTAGGAAAAAGTTTTTCATGGAGAGAGTGGTCAGGCACTGGAATGAGCTGCTCAGGGAGGTGGCTGAATCACCAACGCTGGATGTGTTTAAGGGTCATTTTGATCTGGTGCTTTGGGATATGGTTTAAGGTGAATCTTGTAGAGGAGGGTTACAGGTTGGACTTGGTGATCCTGAGGTCTTTTCCAGCCTGGAAGTTTCTGTGATTCTGTGAATTCCACTAGTCTTTTCCACAATGGAATATAATCTTTGTCTTCATTTTGGAAGCTACTGGGTTATAAAAACTGACTTAACAGCTTACTTGACTCTTTCTTCTGACAAATGAAGCCAAGAGATACGTTTTGATCTGTCACTAATCCCTTTACAATTTGGAATACTAGGGATTTCCTTTCTGTATACTATAGCATCCACCATGATCACAAGCTCTCTGAGAGACACACTTCTTCAGTATTTTGAATGGCTTGAGATTGCATACACAGTATTGGCTGTTTTTTACATTGACCATCTAGGTGGAGGAAAGCTCTGCTGTACTTCTGAAGCTATTAAATCGTTTATTAACATCTAGTTTTTCTGCCCCAGCCTATGTGGTATACATGCCATCTGCAACAGTCAACTTCAAAATGCTTTAGGGAAAAACTTGATCCAAAGCAGAACCTAGGAAAGATACAAACATTACTTGCATTGTGCTTTCTATTTTACCTATTTTGCTTTTAATTTTGATTCTTCCCAATCAGAAAACAAGTCACTTTACAAGTATGAAGTAACAGACCAGGGTACATAACCAAGGCTTGTTTGTTTCGCTTGTTTATGTTTATTTTATTTTTTTTTTCTCCTGTAATTTAATAGTAGGAAGCACATTTCTAAGACAAAATGCAAATGAGAGTGTTACGGGGAAAATGACCTTTTATGTAATTTAATTTGAAGTTGGTTATGTAAAATAATTGCATGAACCTCTTTGACTCAGCTTGGGGGATACTGAGATAATATTGATTTAAGCAATCATAACATCAGGGAAATAAGAGAGAAATACTTCTTCCTTGTCTTTCCTTCCAACCAGGGTTCTGTCATTTCATGGTAGTAGATGTGTGCGGTCTGCTTGTAGATAATATGAACAATGGTACTGTCCTAGTTGTGACTTAATTTTATAGCCATCAATCCTGTTTTCCATTTATTTGATATAATTCAGCTCATTGATGATAGCGATAATGCAGAACTATATCCCAGGTGGAGTAGAGAGAGTTGGGAGCTGTCTTAGATGTGTTTTATGATGGATCTGTATAGCCCAGGAGTCTGCAGCAATGAGAGCAGGGAAAGAGCAATACCAGAACTTCCCATGTTGGAAGCTGGGGAACCTTAGCTACTTACTAATTGCATTCCCTATCAAGGCAGCACTTGGACAAATATCCCAGAGGTAGCTTTGTTACTCTTCAGATTGAACCTCTGCAGGGTGAATGTGAAGGACTGCGTTATTACTTCTTTATTGATGGTCAGTATGAATGCTTAAGACACCCGATTAAAATCCTGAGATGTGGCTTATGAAGCAAGATAATGCTTGAAGTGAAAGAAAGCTATCGCTATCTGGAAGAGTTATGTATTTCCAAATACAGTAATGTAATTGAAAGATTAACTTCAAAGCTGTTTAAAATTCTGCTGTCCAGCAGAGTAAAGGCAGAAGGCAAGGGAAATGGGGCTGGAGTTGGGAGAACCAAGGCACAACTGACAGCTGTCAGGCTTGTGTAATAAAGGTAAACTGCCATCCTTAGGAAGTGGCTTTTTATCAAGCTTCCAAGATTTGCCTCCAGAGTTATGCTTAAGGATATTCTGTGGTATGATTGTATCTTTATTGCCAAAGACCAAAACCTAATTTTAGTATGTTCTTGTTGACAGCACATACTACCTCTCAGAAACCCCACACCGAGTACTACTCATGACCAGTTTTCTCTTTGCCGCGTCTGTGCCATAATGAATGCAAATAGCAACAAGTGGAGAAAATGGTTAATATTTTTTTCCATGTTTGTAATAATATATCAGTGAACATACGTCATGATCAGTTGTTAACCTGTTTCAAATTACTGACCTTTGTTCAGAGAAGTTTGATTTTTTTGAAAATACAGGGAGAAAATAGTTTTTACAGCACAGCAAGTGTAAAAGCAGTTATTGATTTAATCCCAGATGAAGGTCATGCAATAAAACCTTCAAATTGGGATCTTTCTAGTTTTACTTTCTTCCTTTATATGAGTTGATAGTACCAGTGTGTGTTAGAGAAGGTGAGAACATGCAGTTCTGGTCACGTGGACTTGACATGGGTGTTAGGCAGGATGACTGAGAAACAATGGTTTTAGGATAGATTTTTATGTATCTTTAGCTGAAACATGTAAGTAGATGATCTATTTTAGATACAGCATTTTGGAAAAATGATCTCAGGGCTGCCTAACTGCACATAAAGAATTGAAAAATTTATGAGCCAGGTAGTTAAAGTTACTGCGTTGTGTAATATATAAAGCTTCTATATACATGTGTATGTGTGCATATATACATAAGTAGTGCAAAAGTTCAACGTCTTTTGACTTTCACTTTGCAATTGGTTTTTCTAGTAACTGGCAAAGGAAAGATCAAGTTTGTTTCTCAAGCTAGTTCCTCAGCCTTTCAGCATTTGTATTTCTGCATACATTTGTTAAAGCAAAGACAGTTTCCATTTCAAGGCAGATAAAAAAATAATAAACATGGAGCAAAGGAAGTCACAGTAATCTTTAGCCAGAATATGTTAATAGGGACTAAATTAGAAATAGATTGAGGCAGATTTGCTGGCTTTTGTTATTTTTAAATTTACATTTTTTGGCCTGTGACAGCTCCTTTGTACTGTTAGCTGGAACTGTAATGAATGTGCTTCCATCACCGTAGCATGATTACATTGCTGAGGCGGACCTTAAGCAGCCTCTTTATCTATGAATTTAATGTTTCCCGTGGAATGACGGATGCTGTGCTTGAGACATCCCATTTCAAATTGTGCATGTGTGACTGTAAAATCTGGTCCAGTCTTTTTCAGAGGCTTCTCTTCTTTTTCTTTTTTTTTTTTTTTTTTTTTTTTTTTTTTTTTTNAGAAATTGTTCATTGCTAGGGACCATTACTGGAGAATGTTAATTAAAATTACATGCAGTAGTGCTGAGGCGAGATGTAGAAGGAGAGTGTTTCAGGAGTGGAAGTGAATGACCCTCTTTGGGCAGAATTGCTCAGGGAGATACAGCCCTCTGAACCCTGCCTCTTCCCCCCATTCCTTCATATCTATGCTTGCCGTGGATGATTGCATTTCTTGTGATATGTACACACAAAGTACTCGGAGAGCTGTGTTGCAATCGAGTTCAGCTAGGTCTTCCCATCTTAACCTTTATATTTTTTTTTTAACTTTGTTTATTGTGTTATTCTCCCCTCTGACTTTTAAACCTTGCTTTCATCTGTGCAGAATTTCTCTTCTGAGGCAAAAATGTCCCTCTTTTCTCCATTTTAATTTAATTTTGCAATTCTTGTCCATTTCTACATCAGTGTTGAGTTCTGTACTGAGTACTTTAACACTTGTTCCATTTTACATGAGTTTTGACTCTCTGGTGGTGCCAGCCTTAGCCTCCTATTTGCCAGCTTTTCTTATCAAACCTCTGTTTTGGCATTTCTAGCCTAAAGATGGGGAGAGCAACATTCTGTCACTACGTTATTTTTGCCTGTTGAAAGGACAATAGACTTTCTAATTAAACTTGCAGTAACAAGAGTAGGTTTGGGGAAAACCTGCTTCCAGTCACCTTGGTTTGCATCTTTTTGAAGAAACCTTTATAAACTTGCCTGCCTTCACATGATGGGCTGCTTTGAGCCATTTTCTGCATATGAAGTACCAAACATGACTTTGACTCTATTAGTCACAAACTAATGATTACACAAATGGTACTAAATGACCCATGGCTGACAAATAGCTTTATCCCTGTTTATTTCTGGAGTGTATGCTGTTGCATTATTCCTTTAGCTTGGAAAATACGTAGCCCTTGCAAGGTAAAGTACTGTGAAAGAATGTTGTATATTTTGAATAAGTTCTAATGTACAGATGGATTCCTTACCAGCATGAGGCACAATATGTCAACCAGTGACATTTTGGTAACGAAAACAAGATGCTGCAGCATAGTTTAATTTTTTTCTTCAAGTTGTCAAATTTTTTTTGTAACAGAGATACCAGTGTTAGCAGTAGGGCTGATCTGTATGAAAACATGCAATTTAAACTCTGAAACTCAGAGCGTCTGCTATGCTAAGCCTCATCTTAACTTAGAGGGAAAAAATGTAAGCTTTGTGTATAAGGACTGAGTGGTGTCTTCACTGGTAGTTGTTACTTTTTTGCTATCTTTGTTGGTCTGTATCATGTAATTATTATTTTTTTTTTTCAAACTACATGCTGAAAACTAGGACATAAGTTGACAGATCTTGAAAGAAGAGAACTACTGGCAACAGCAGCGTCTTTGTATGTGGCTGAGCAACTGAGATCACAGCGATTTCTAGGGACTCCAAGGTAAGTTCATTTCTAGGAACTCAGATGTGCTGATGCATTTGGTTAATGGCATTTTCTAGTACACGAGAGACACTGGTGAGAAACTGCATGGTTTCTTAATATAGCCTGTGTTTTCTAAATTCAAATGAGCTATGGCTTACATTTCCCTCCTCACAAAAGTCATACGCGATTATTTTTATTCTATGTATTAGCAAACTAATAGGCACAAAAATGTGTTAGAAGCCAGTACAGTAATTAATGCACATCAGGAGTTTCATTAATGCGAAATGATGCTACATTAGTAACTAACTGCAAATTGAGCATCACAAATTTCCCATGTGCCTGTTTGAAGTGATCTAAGCACTTTGGGATAATATGAATATTCAGATACAGAGCTTTAAAATGTTGTGGGTTCATGAGTAATTTGCTACTTTGATGAGTAACTTCAATAGTTTAGGGCCTAATTCTGAAAACACTTTCTGACTGTCAAATGATGGAAGAGTCAGCACCTTTGCTTTATTCAAAGTGTGTTTTGGTGGTTTCCCCTGTTCCCTTGTACTTTTGGATAGTAACTGCTGGCAACCTAGATTGGCCAGCCACTGCAGTAGCTTGTGTCAAAATATTAATTTGGGATTTTAGCTTTTTTGAACAGAATGCTTTTTTTCCTCTAGGGTGTTTCTAGCTTTCATTGTCCTCTGGCCTATCATTGCCAATGCCTTAAGACCATCTCTTAGAATAACTAGAATATGTGAAACTTGCTTGTGTGGTTGGTGTTTGCAATGGTTGCAGGCCTTGAATCCTGACGTCAGTGTGACTCTCTCTTCTTACCTCATGTTCTTTAATGTAATTATGTGTATGTGTGAAAGAGAGGGAAGTCTGAATGCAGGGTAGACATCATTCACATTCCATGCCAGTGGTTTGACAGTGTATTCTATTACTGATTTTACAGTGGTCAGGAATAAATCAAGTGTGGTTTCAAAAGTCTTTATTTTTATTTATACCCACAAAGATAAATAGTACCATATGGCATAAAAAAAAAAAAAAATCAGGAAAGAAAGAAAAGAAAAAAAAAAAGAGGAAAGGCAAGCAAAACAGCTTTGTAATACATAGCATATGTAGGGCTAGATCATTGTTCACCTTATGCACCTATAGAGGAAAGTAAAGCACCTTTTTATTTCCTTCTATGAGTTACATCCTCCATAGCAAATGGCATAAGGAGAAGAACAGACACTCGAGGGCCACTGTTGCCTAAATAAAAGATGAATGAAGGAAAAGAGGAGAAAGCCTTGATTGCAGTTTTTACTGGCCAGTGTAGGAAGTTATCTAGTCTGGTACTTCTATAGAGAAGTAATGGATTACTTTGTACTTAGGGTAAGGATAGGGATTGTTATTTTAAACAGTGTTTCTCAAATTGCTATTGCGTTCTCTGTTCTTAACTGAGATTCTTCTTTTTTTTTAACTGGCATGTAAATTTTTCTTACTTTAAAAAAAAAAGAGTCCAATTTTTATTTTTTAAAAAAATGTTTTCTTTCTATTTAAAGTATTTTCTTTCAGTACTAGGCATATATGTCTCAACAGAAAAGACATACTCAGGTATTTTAGCCTGAGATATCAGATGTTTAAATTAAGTGTTACATTAAGCAGTCAATCATGGTCATTTATCTCTTTGTGTTGCATTAGAGAAAGAAACACACCTGGTTTGAAAAAATAAGTGTCTTTTTTTGAGTCCTAGCCAAACTCTCTCACATATATTCCTGCACTGTGAATAGAGAAGGCAGAAGAGTTTGACCACGTGAAGTTTGTAAGACTAGATTAAGGTCTGATTTTTCAGATTTTAATTGGTGAGGCTAACATAGCATTTTTCAGTACAGAGAAAATCAGTTTCCTCTTGCCATGATGGAGTGTACTTCTGTTCAGCTCAGCTTTCAAAGGAGGTCTTTTCTGTGTGTTGAGGCATATGTGGATCCAGACTAAATCCTTTGGAAGCTGAGCCTTAAATTTTTCTCCAAGTGGTGACTGAGTGTGGTTCTTACTCAATAGGTTTCAAATCACATATACTGTTCTGTCCACATAAAATTGTTTGAATCGTAGTAAAGCTGTCTGAGGCCAAGTAAGAACAGTATAATATAAAAAAGTAAGTTCCGGTGAAAACCAAATCTGATAATGATACCCTTTCTTTAAAATAATACAGCTTCTCCAGAAGAAAAGTCAAAGAAATGAAGGCAGAGTGAGGTCAAAGAATTGTGCAGTGTCCTGGACAGTGCTCTCCATTTCTTAGAGCAGCTAATGGACTCCCTCTAGAGGGGACTGAGGACTGTGGAGGGTAAAAGATATTGCTATCCTTCGTGGCATGTCCTTGTCCAAACTGCATCTGACTTATTTTTTTAAGGTGTTCCATGTCATGGGTACTTTCTGAGGAGCAGAATTGTGGCTGTAGAAAGTACATCTTTATTGACATGACTGCAATCTGTTTGAAACAACAAATGCAGAGTAAGAACCCATGCAACTGGCAATGAATCAAAAAGGCCAGTTGTAATCTTGGATGTGGTTCACGGTGGCGGAATTGTGTGTCTGGAATCTGTGTGAATTTTAAATCCATGTTGGAGGAAGCAAGTGAATTAGACAGACTGCACACTCCAAAGCTGGTCCATAACATTCTCCTAAGTGGTTTGGTAAAGTCTATTGATATGTCAATTATTATCTTTAAAATGTCAGCTCTCTGGCACTGTGTATGTTGACAGCAGTTTTTTTCTTTTGCATGTACTGGAAGCAATTGAAAAATTTTTACATAAGGAATTGAACTGAAAAGGTAGTATTTTGAAATCATGAATTATTTCTTCCAAACTTGCCATGGCTGCCAAGTAGACAACTTTTTGCTTAACTTGAGTTATATGCTTATCTTTGGTTTTGGTTTGTTTTCTTTTCTCTTTTGAGAGTCATACTTGTAATACAGATTGTTCCACAACTGCAGGGGTATTTTGGGTTTCCTTTTTTTCCCCTGTATGATTATTTCAGCCCAAACTCAGGATTGTTATTCTAGTCAGATAGATGGAAGGAACCATGCCTGGAAGTTTTCACAGAAACTCCCTTTCATTATCAGGGTTACTGAGGCTGTAATCAGATAAAATGCAGCTGAGCCAGGTTAAGGAATTGTTGGTCCAGCCTTCTCCTCCCTTGGTTTCTGCTTTTCCTCCTTCTCCCCCAGGTATGCAGGCATGAAGGCATGATTTTGTGTGTAGTTGCTTTCTACTCTGGTTCTGCTAAAATGACCTGTATTAGCCTAGAAATAGTTTAATAATACTTTACTTCAGATCGTTCTGACAGAACCAGGTTAAGTACTTGTGACAAGTGAAATTATTCTGGAAGAGCTGCGAGAGTGGGAATGTGTAGCATGGAGGAGGAGGTGAGCAGAGGATGGCTCATGAAAAAGATGCGGAGGTGGGCCTTAGCTCTGTGTCATAGATCAGATTAGTAGCAGCCCCATGACAGGGGATTCTCTGTGCTAAGTGATATTTGCAGGGATGTGACTGAAAATATGTATTTGGGAATCCCCTGAGTGACTGAATCATCAACTGGAATGCTGGAATGTGCTCTGGTGATCATCAAGCTATTGCCTCGTTAAAATTAAACACCCAAATTTCTTCATCTAGCTTCAGTGAAGACATGACCCCTGTAGAGGGATTCTTTGTTGTGGTATTGAGGTTAATACAGGCCACAGGCTGAAAGCTGGTTTGCCTTTGCTGTGTTAGAATAAATTGTGTTATGATTTGGGTGGAGTACCCATAGGTGAGTTTCCACTGTCTGCATTCCTATGTGCCCCTAGCCTCACCGACAGTCTCCTGTAATAATTTGGTAGCCATTATGTACAACATCTGTGGGAGACTCATGCATGCTCCAAGTTACAGGAATATTTACTTTTGTTATGTAACTGAACATGTAAATCTTTCTCTGTATGCATGCAGATATTTAATATAAATTCAACTGGTTGCTATTTAACCATTTTTCACAGGAGGAGATTGTCGTGGGGTGGTTGTTGGGCATTTAATTATTTTTTTAAATGTTTGGAAAGATGAATACCTAATGAAAATGCTTGGTATTTTGTAAGCCAGATACTAATGTGAATATTTCACTGTGATACCTAGATAATAGTGGCACGTGTTTCCTACAGGAAAGAGCCATGAATGATTGATGATGGTTTCATTGTTCAGCTTTCAGTTATTTTACCTAGAACTTTTCCTACTTATTCTGTAGTCCAGCTTATTGTGAAACTGGTGCCACCCACAGCTGCTGAACAGATTTACAGCATCTAGTAAAATCCCAAGGACTTCTAGACGGAACTCGATCTTGTTTCAAGTGGAAACGTATTTTGGCTGAAGTGAATCCAGCTTATTTTACATCTGTTTGATGTAGTTAGCCTTTGAGACTAAAAATGATGTTGTACAGTTAAATTCTCCACATTTTGGCTTCAGACTTGTTTTCATTAGTGGGTTGGGAGGGGAATAGAAGAGTGACTCTCCAGGTGTGGCTACATTGTGCTATCTCATGGGTCTACTAATGTGATGTTTATACTTCTAAACCCAATTGCCTGCAGCACTTCCTATGTGTTGCTTGTGTTGGCTGCTAAGAATATTTTCCTAATTTCTCTATAAGTTTTACTCTTTCATCATTTATGACTTGGTAAAAAAACAATGAGGCTGCATGCCTATATTACCTGGTACTATATGCAAAAAGATGGTAACATGCTGGAAAATATTTTATATTGCTAGCAAGAAGAGCTAGAGTTTTATCTTGCTCTTGTGTGTATAATGTAGAAGACTGGGAATTCTCGAGTTAAACTCCTAACTCTTCTTGTGGGATCTTAGAGAAGTCAGTTGGATTGGTCCTCAGTTTACAAAAAGACAGCTCATTACCAAAGTTTTGTAAATAGTTGTTTATCAACATGTATAAAGTATTTTGAGACCTAAAATGTACAATGCTTTCTAAGTGTAAAATAATACTTTCAGTGTATAGTGGGAAATTACGGCTGAAATTCAAGCAGTTTTTTGTCAAGTTCTGGAACAGCTGGGCTGAATTTTTGTAGTACAGTGGGCCTAACGTGACTGGTGAAATGAAAGAACAGAAACGGATGTACTTAGTTTTTTATTTATTGTAGGTATGTGTTTAAGTTGATTTGGTACAGATATGTTGGTGTAAATCTTCAGCTGATTCAGATGGCCTGCTTTGCCTCCTCATTGCATGATTAGGGCAGTGAAGAAACTGCTCAGAGAGCAGTGGAGCCCTGCACCTCCCTGGCATGCTTGCTTTCACATAAACTACACCTATTACCCTGCTGGAGTCTGGGACAGAGCCAGCTTTTTGCCAGCCTAGGGCTTCCCCATATGGAAGGATGGTCAGCTGCCCAATAGGAAAGCTTTCTAGCTTTCCTGCACTGCTGGAGCAGCACAAAATAAGGTTATGTTACATTAATTTTAAAAAGAAGGAAGATGATGTCAGGAAAATTCACTAGTGTCATCTGAACTGGCATCCTGGAAAAGGGGGCGAGTTCTTAGTTGCAGCACAGTCGTAGGCATTGCTGAATTATATCAGTTACATTATGTGATTGTATATTTTTTCCCCCTTGAACTGCAGTAATAACATGAACAGTTATTGCAAGTACAGCTAAATATTTATACTTTGTTTTACCCTAGAAATACCCTCTAGTGTGATATAAAGATAAAACACTGTTTTCATTTGGTAAGGATGAGTAAGTCCAGCCCAGTTGCGGCTTTCTTCGTTCTCTCGCTTTGCAGTTACGCAGTGATCCTTAGCTCATGAAAATAACTCTGTCTTTTCCTTACTCTTCTGGTCTCCTGGTCAACAAGTCAAGCATTCTTTTCACAATTTAGTGTTATGCCTTTGAAGGTCCTTGATATATTTATGTAACTACTGCAGCTTCAGACGGTTATTCCATTGTGGATGTTTTGTTGTTCCCCATAGACTAACCAAGACTCCATTTTCCCTTTTTTTTGTCTTATATCCTTGCTTCTAATGGACTCTCTTGATTGTGACGACCTTCTTTTGTCTCTTTAGCTGTTACTTAATGGTGTTCTTTTGATGTCTCATAAATAATTACTTGTGTTTTTAAAAAAAATTGTAATTTTTTTGTAATCTTGCTTTAATCACTTCTAAACCAGCGGCTCTCTATAATAGTCAGGCTGTGTTATTTACCCTTTTACCTTGTTCAGCTCTTACCATGGAAAGAGTATTATGTGTGCTAGAGACACATAAGTAGATGCAAATAAATGAAACAGTGGAAATCAACTTTTATGTAAAACATAAATGTTGAAACGGGACATTTCAAGGTAGCATTTATGACTATTTCTGCAGAATCTATTATTTAAAGTTTGATTCAATGAAAATGGAATCAGAATTGATAATATAAGTAATACAAGGTGTGGTGGCTTAGCAGTTATCTGTATATGTGAATACATATATACATATAGATGTTTGAGAGCAGAACCATAGTTCCATCTGATTCATGAACATATATTCCAGAAACAAAACAGTCTCTTATGGGAAATTCTCACAGTCCGTCATGCCTTTGTCATTTGTAAGAAAAAAAGGTGTCCTGGGTAGTCAGGAATCCACTCTTACTTAGTTTTTAGAGCTTATAGCTGTTATGAAATCATTATGAAGGTATGAGAAGGTTGAACTTCACTGAACGTCTCTTGGGAAGATTGCCAGAGCAGTGGTGTGCATCTTGCTGTAGTGATTGCTGGTGGGAAAGCCATTCACCAAAGCAAATAGACCTGGCTAAGTCCCTATGTTTATTTTTCACTTTCACCATGTCTGCTGGGAAAAGAGGAGCTGCTGTAGGAGCCTTATAGCTTCTGTGGCTACAGTTCACTTAACACTGAAGCTTGAATTTATGTGGTATTCACATCTGAGTATTTCCTATTGTGCTGCCATATTCCTGGCCCTTTTTTTAGCTGTGAATCTGGCCCTTTTCTCATTTGTGCTTTGCTTATGACCTTTACTTCTGCAAGATCCAGTTTTTGACATGAGAGATCTCTCTTTGCTGTTACCCTTTTATAAGCTGAAAAATTCTTTCCTGTCAATGTAGATTTATGCCTTCACAATGTAGTCTTTAGTATTTGTCTCTGTGTAAAAAGTGCATGTATGAAACCACAGAACTATCAAGGTGCGTGTTAGTTGCTGTGTGTCCTCTGGTTGTTTTACATCTATTTTTAGCATAACTTTCCTATCTGTATATTTTATTTGGATTTTCAAAGGCAAGAAATGAAATTATGTTGGAGGTTTCTATGAGGGGCCAAAGTTTTTAATTTGGGGGACTCTTAGCTCAGTAAGTGCATGTAACTCCACTCATGTGAGAAGCTTTACTGATGTTTCTTTCCTATGATTATTAGCATAAAAAAGACAAGAATGAACATCAACATCATATCTTGTGAAGTTCCTTGAGGCATTGGTGGTGTCCTGCTGTTTGTTTGTGTCTCATGTAGCTTATTCTGGATGCTGCTGCAGTAGAAACATTGTCAACAAAATACATGGGAAGAAAAAGGCTCTCATTCAACACTGTCTGCATACTTTTACATGTATGTGTCTTGATTTGTCCATTCTTTAGCATGCTTGCTTCATTCATGGTTCACAAAGGCTGCAGTTAAATATAAGATATTGATTGAAGGGATAGATAATTCATTTATACCTTTGTTACTGAGTATTACAATTTTCAACCGTTTCTTTTTCCTTTGATTCAACTGCAAAAGTGGGATGGGACGCAGAATGGCCTCATTATTGTAGGAGTATTTCTCTGTTCCCTGCAATGATTCCAAAAGCTCTTGCACACTTCATCAGTATTATTGTAATTCTTTGGCTGCAGGATATTTGGCAGCTGTTGCACCCCACTGGCAAATCCTATTCAGACTTCACTTCCATTCACCATTGCCATTGGAGAATTGATTTCTCTCTCCTCTGCTCTAACCTTTCCCAATTCATTTTGGATTGTTCAATGTGAAACATTTTAATTTCATATCATACAGCCATTCAGCTCACAATCCTTTTTTAACCTGTCACCACGGTAACAGCATAGCATGCTTTCTTTAGGCAATCAAGTTTGTATTTCACATGCTTAATGTTGCATTAAATGTTTGCGTTTTGTTTAACCCTCTTAAATACTTTGAACTGTGGATATATTTTGCAGGGTAATGAAGCCTCTGATTTCAGTGTCAAATCTTCATTGAAATTGCCTTACTTAAAAAATAAGAAATCAGAAGATGAATACAGTAATGAAAAAAAAAAACAACAACTCCAAATGGCTGAATGAGAATGGCAAAAATATTTTTCTTCTGAGAAAAACCCTAAAACTTCCAGAAGCTTATGTGATAATCTTTAGACATACATTTTTGGATTACTTTTACCTGGAAATGCTTTTAATCAAATTAATACAAATATAGGATTACAGTCATGTTATTGCATGGTTAAGAAGTGATATGTCTGCCCAGTACCTGTCAGCTGGCCTCAAACTGCTTGCCAGATACGTGTATGGAACTGTAGGCTGAATAGCAAGTGATTTATATACATGAAAATTAGAATTTAATGGGATGATGCAGTTGATTAAGTAGAAATAGAGAATTTTTAATTGTGTATTTTTCCTGTATATGCAAACTGTCATAGGATGAACAGCAGACTATATAAATTTTCTTGGAAAAGAGAATAATAGTGGATGTAGAGTATGTTACTATAGATGATTACAAAAATAAAACGGAACAGATATTTTCATATTTGAAAAAGCATTGATTTCTTATAATAATGACCCCACAGAGCTAGACCTGCTCACCTCCTTAAAAGAATTAGAACCAGCTAGATTGTCCACTACCTGTTTAGAGGGAATTAAGTAAAATCTGTGATAGATGTACTCAGAATTTAATATGCTGTGTCTGTAATTATAAGTGTAGTGTAAAAGGCTTTTTATCTGTCATGTTCTGGTCTCAATTATGTATATAACAGATTGGGGCGGGGCGGGGGGGTGATGGTAAGGAAGGGTTTAATTTTGCTATGAACAAAACTTAAGAACGTTGCAAAGAAGCCCAGACTTCACTTGTATACATTGGCTAAAAACCACTCGAAAGAAAGCCCTAATAATGCATTTTAACACTTAGGAATATTAATTGTACAATATTTCTCATTTGAAAAGTATATAATATGTATATAGCATTGTTAAAAAAACCAAACCAAAACAAGCAAATGCAAAAGATTCACATTACTGTACTAGATGGAGTATTTGAGTTTGCATTTGATACAGCTCTTTATGAGGAGGCAGCTGCTTATTACAGGTCAGACTCAGAGAGTTGACGTGGGCAGAATTTTTCTTTCAAGAAAGCATACAGCTAATTACACAATGATAGAAATGCAATTTCTTCTATTAATTTCTAACCTTTCTGTCCAGCTTCCTTTTTTCCCAAGTTGTATTATAAGCTACTAAATACCATTGCCTGCCAAAAGAGGTTTGGCAGTGTTTTGTTACTGAATTTTACCAAAAGGAGCCAAACATATGGTAACAGTTAATTTATTGGTTCTTCAGACCTCAAGGGAACTCTTACAGAGAGCATATTACCTTTTTATCTAACATATTTTAAATAAAAGAACTGTTGGTTTGAAATCTGATATGCCAGTATAGAAGCTGACCTTCGGTTGGTTAGGCTCAATTCAGTCTTGTTTGCACTTTTTAATCTTACCCTTAAACATACAGGATTGAGCTAAGACTTTTTTTTTCCTCTTCAACTTTTAGAGAGATAGGTCACTTCTGCACAGTTTTAGCATGTGTATGTGTTTAAGTGAAGATATTGAAGAAACATTTTCACAAGAAAAATGAGTCCTGCCTTTGTCTCGGGAGTTCACTTGCATTTTGAGATATTTCACGGTATAGTGATTAAAAACCAAACCTAAACAATATTTTTCATTTCCTTATATGTAAGACCACAGACCCGTTTGTTGTGTTGCAATAATGTAGATTTGCGTGATTGTGGTGGGAGAAGTATTTGAGCGGTAACATTGCTGATTGTGCCCCTATGCAGTGTCTTGGAGTTGAATCTTATGCCTGAGATTTGCACAACTCAAAATCAGTGATCTGCTACCTGCATTTGAGGTACGCTTCTTCACTCTGCCTTAGATGCTGTATATTTTTGTCTTTGTAACTTGGTGGTGTTACGTGTCTTAAAAGAAAAACTACATGGATGTGTCATTGTGTTTCAAATGGGATACCTGGGATAGATGGTGCCTGAAGTAATATCCTGATTTCTGTTAGTTCATAGTAAATATTCAGAGACCTCATCAGATGGCTTTTTCTTTTGTGATTATGGATGGTGCCTTAATAATCTTTTGCAAACCATTCTTTAGTGGTTTACTTCTCCATGTAACTAGATGTGGTGCTTGGAATTTGTTTTGGCTATGCTTTCTCTTTAACATGCACCTTCAAAGCCTATGGTGTGAGAAAGACTTGGGCAGGAAAGAACAGCACAGGACTGGTTCTTTTGAAACCAGGGATGTTTACCCATTGACTTAGGAGATGATGATGGGTCTTTATCCTGTCTCTCTTGATGCTTAGTGAAATTAGTGGTGCTGGAGTTAGCAGTGCAATGATACAAATGATACTAGCTTATTGAATTCCAGATTTTCAAAACACTTAAAAATCTGGGCTATTTGCTTTATTTTATCCTTCCTAGGCTTTAAGCCTCTCTCTTTACCAGGCCACACTCTCTCTGACATGTTTGGAGATCTAATACATCTTGATTATGTGGTAATCTCAAGGCTTTGCTGCCTGTTTTTCTACCAGTCACTGAAATGTAAAGCAAGTCCTCATCTGGCTGCATCTAGCCCTTAAAGACCTTAGACAAGGGAAACACTGTAAACTGACAACTTTTCTGTTTGTTTCCTTGAACTAGTGAGAGTACTTTTAAATCCTACATTTTCCCCATATCCCCCTGCAGCTAATCCTTTTTTCTTGTTACTCATATCCTCAGGCATTTTAAGGTGCTTACTAACATTAAGTCCACCTTATTCTTCTATTTAGCTGTGATTTTTTCCCACTCTTTGATCTTGGACAGTGCATGTCTGCCTCTCTTACAGGCTTCTTTTTCTCAAGTCTTAACACCTATTTTAAGTGAATTCTTTCTGAATGGATAGAATGAGTCTCTATTGTAGTGATTCCCAAAATCATGGTAGTCTTAGGACCATTTAAGCTCTAGTCTCCTTACACTGGGTATTGCAGCACATTCTACAGCTTTTCAGCTTCCTCAGATTTTAGCATCTTTTTAAGCATCTTTGGAGAAACAAATGTTAGAGAGGACTGACAGCATTTTGCTCTGTCAGTTTTTAAAAGTTGAGATTGCCACGAGAAATTGCCATGTTCATAGCCTGTAAAGGATGAAGCACAACTCTTTAGAGATAAGACCTGCTCACATCACACAGAAAGGCTCAGAGGGGGCTGTTAATAGTTTGCATTTTAGTGAAATTATGTTTGATATGGATGGGGAGACTTCAGGCACAGGCGACGTGACTGTCATGTATGGAGTCTGTCATTGTGAGCAGGCGAGCATAAAGGAATGGTTGGAGTTGAAAGCAACTTCATGAGAACTATTTCTGAACATCTCAGCTGCCGTATGCTACTTCTGAAGGTGTGTTTTGAAAATCCTTTGGCTCATCCCTTGCTATTTATTTGCTTCTGTGCTGATGATTGGTCGCTTTCCATGCAATTTTCCAGGAGATGCCAGTAGGGGCATAGCTGCAGATCAAAACCAGTGAGGTAATGTGTGTCATGTCAAGTTTATGCAACAGTTTTACTTTACTCTTTCTGTTCAAAATAGCTGGTTTTTTTCTGTGTCAGAAGGAATAGTCTTGATGTTGTTTTTTTAACATCGTCTTGACCACAGATAAGCTGTTCGGTTATAATTGTTTATAGAGTAGGAACATTCACAGAAAAATAGTTTTGTGTGTTACCTCATGAAGAAAGAGAAACAGTACTATATTTTTAAACTATACATAATCAGATTAATTAAATAACAATTGGATGTGCAAGAAATCAGATTTAAAAGAAAAAAAAGTGTTTTCTATAGTCTATAAAATGTAACTACATGGTACATATTATTTATGGGTAGCATTATATATATATATGTTGTAGGTTTTTGTGAAAAATGTTTTCGATCTAGGAGAATTAATAATTTGCTTTGTGAATTACCAAATTACTTTGATTAGTGCTGATTATCTTGACTTTAAGAAAGGAGAAGGAACTTGTAGTTAAATACATGGTAGAAACGTGACTGTGTCCTTGCACTATTCTTATACTTTATTTGACCAGCTACCTTTAATCAGTCAATATTTCAGACCAGATAGATATTTGGGCCATCTAGTACAGCCACTTTTGTGTTCTCATGCTGTATTTGTTATGGTTCTTCTCTACAAGATAAGCAGAAGGTCTTAAGTAGAAGACACACTTTGTGTTAAACTTCACATGCAGTTACTACTGCTTCTTGGATCCATACCATCTACACAGCCTTGCTTCTCTATTTCAACTTTAGTCAGCAGAAACTTAGTAAGACAAATTCTCTTTTATTAAACAATACTGAGCATGAAGAACTAGCTGTTACAAATTACTTTGTCCTTCAGAATCAATCCTAGTTTAACTAATAATTTAGTCTGAAATTCTTTCATTCATGTTTGCTGTGTATAACTTTAGCTAAGTAAGAAGCCTACAGGTATTTTTTTTCTCCTTTCTTTAACTTGTGAGACCATAAGATGAACAATGGCATGTGCCTTACTAAAGGGATGAAAATAGAGACTTATCTTCTTTTTAATACATATGACTTTGTTGAAAAACAATTTCAGCCTAGGTTTCTGTGGCCTGGATTCATAGTGCCTAAGCAATGTAAAATAAATACAGGGAACGAGAGATAGAAAAGTTCTGAAAGAAAGTTCAGTGAAAGGCTGCAAAGAGAATTAGGGAACTGAAGCATCTCTCTTAAGGGGAAAGGCTGAGAGACATAGTGCTCTTCAGCCTGGTGAAGAGAAGACTGAAAGGAGATCTAATCAGTGCTTATAAATTGCCTCTAAAGGATGGGTGTCAGCAGCATGTGACCAGACTTTCAGTAGTGCCCAGTGATTGACTGGACAAGAGTCAGTGGGTACAAACCAGAACAAAGGAAGTTCCACCTGAACATAAGGAAAAACTTCCTTACTTTGAAAGTGAAGTATTGGAACAGGCTGCTCAGAGAGGTTGTGAAGTCTCCTCTAGAGACTTTCAAGACCTGTCTGGATGCATTTCTGTGTGACCTAGGTGATCCTGATTTGGTGTGGGGGGTTGGCCTTGATCATCTTCAAATGTCCTTCCCAAACGCTACCATTCCACGATCTACTTAAGCTAATACAAGTCACTGGAGCTCTGCTATATGCTATAATTTTCTGGACGTGAAGAATTACTACTTTCTAAAGAGATGCGTGTTTTATATTGTCTAATATAATTTTTTATGAACTCTAGGTGTTTTTCTCATCTCCTTTTTTTTTTCTCTTAAACTTACCAGAGTTAGTGGCATTAATTTGGTCCATAGGCATTTTTTAACATATTAGGGAGAAAAAGTAGCTGTCACATTGCTTGTCGGAAACTGACTTGAATCTCACTAGTCTGTGGTGTCACACAGCACTAGTTCTGATGTATGCAATAAAGCATCTTTTTGAAAAGCTAGCCACTGTCTAGGAAAACACATTGTTGTAAATTAATCACTGTTCTTGACTTGCTTCTCTTTTACACTGCAGTATATGGGATGGTTAGTAAGGGAAATCTGACCATCCTTTTCTGGCTCATGTGCTGTCCTGAGTGTGCGTTCTATGTATTTCCTGAATTAAGTCCTGAATTAATATAGAAGAGAAATCACAACAAAACATGTATGATCAGTACAGCTGTGTTACAAAACTGATCTCACTGGGATGAGACGGTTAAGCTCTTGGATATACTGTCTTCATTCAGCTACAACAAAGTTTGCAGCAAGTGGTAAACTTGTTTAGAATCTTCCTGGCAGAATGATTTTTTTCAAAGGTGCTGCACCATGCAGTATTCTCATTCCTTTCAACTGAGAGGAGCTGGCAACTGTCTAAGCACTTAAAATCTAAATATTTTTTTAAAAAGGCAACTGAATAAGAGATTTTGAGCTTGAATTCAAGTATCAGGGGTTTGTTTATTCTTAAAGCCATAGCTCGAGTGCAGTTGCAGAAATTGTCATTAAGATCAAAATCTCCTTATGTGACTAAAGGATAGTTAGTCTAGCTGTCATTAGAGTGTGTGCCAGTACAAACAGATTTCTGATTCGTGATGGGGAGATGATACTTTCACTGTGTGTATTTGACTTTCAGTTAGTTATATAGTGACTCCTGTGAACTGAATGCCCATTTGTGGCTGGAGTATGCTGAATGCACTTCTAGAGTCTGATTTCTGTCTTTTAGAAGCCTGGTTCCTGTGTTCTGAGACTGTTCTGCAAAGCAGCATAAGTGCAAATGATTGATATAATTTGCTTTGAGGACTACTCTGGATTTGAACTAGAGCACTGCTGTTCTCATAGCCACTGTATGGTGTCTTGATTACATCTAAGATACCATACTCTCCAGAACTTCTACTGAAAAAGAGAGTGAATGAAACTCAAAATGCTCATGAAAAGGATGACAGTTTAAAGTAGCAAATGTGTTTTAAATGCAGCTTTACAGCAGATAGTGGCAATTTAGTTTGAGATTAGTAGGCTACAAGTCAGGCAGATTTTGCCACTGGGATGAGTACAGCAAGCCTAACAAGGACTTTGTCTGGATCTTTAAGAAACAGTTGACTATGGCAAGCAGTCATATGTAGGTATAAAACTGAATTACTATTATCAAACCTATGATCAGGTAATCTTCTAATCATTTCACCTCTTTTCATATTAACAGATTAGAGATTGCTTACTGCCTGCTTTTAACGTGCATGGGAAATGCACAATATTCTGAATTTCATATACAATGAGAAATGTCACATTAATTATTATGGGATACAGCCACTTCTTGAATGGAGGAGGTGCAGGAAGCAGGCTGCCCAGCAAACAGCTATTTCCCAATATCATCATGTTATATGAAAGGGCATAACTGCTACTTGGTGAGTCCTCCCTACTGTATCACAGTGATTGTGAGTGTTAGAATGAGTTAATTACTTTGAGGCTATTATTAAATATCTGCATGATAAGGGAATGAATAAGTTTCCTTGATCAAGGAAATACAGGAAAACTGTACAGGAAAAGGGGTTTGTAATTTTCCTTTTGTGTAGTGTATTATTGGTTTTCCCAACTGCCCAAAGTAAACTCTTGTTAAAAGTAAAAGGTGGTAAGAGAGAAACAAAGTTGTGAAATTAAATACTTTAATGAAGAAGAAATAGTCCCAAATATTTTTGATACCGAACAGATTTTTCGCTCTGTAACATTTGTCAGCACACACAACTCAGTGTTGTTGACTGATCTGATTAAAAACACCTGCTTGCAAGTAGTTGGTTCTTTGGTAAATAGTTTTGCTGATTTAGGACAGATGGTTTGAAAGGACAGATCAGAAGAACAGACTTGTGAATAATATAGAAAATAAATGTCTTTTCTCTGTACTCATGAACACATAATTTGAATCTTCCTTGCTTCCCATTTCACAAGTGTGTGCAATGAGACAAGGAGGAACATCTCTTACCTGGCATTAATGCTTGTGATATTTTCTTTTTCCAAAATGCTAAAGAATGCCCTGACATGTCATAGACAAGGAAATGAGCTTCACATATCATGTTTTACATTTATTTATTTGTAATTGTCAATGTGTGTGCTGGCATTGGCTGAGGGACGATCAGTCCGACCCTGTAGCTCCCAGGATTGCTTTGTGTTTTATCCAGTTCCTTAAATGCAAAGTGCATAAAGATTTCCTGGTGTAGGACCAAACTCCATCTTAGATGATGCACCATTTGGCTGCAAAGCTGCGTTCTTGGCATCTCTATCAATCTCTCATTCCTTCCAGCCATCAGCAGGGTAGCATGGTGAGTCTGAGGCCTAATGCCTACCTGGACCCTAGCTTTTCTTTCTCCTGAGTGATGGAAGGTAGATGTGAACCCTTGCAGGCCAGAGCAGACTGATAACCCACATATTTCTTTCTCTGAACATAGGCACTGCAAGCATGAATTTGTAATAACAAGATGGGTGCTAGCATCCTTCTTCCTTTACCTGATAGATTTAAAGTTGTAAGAGTCTTAAAAGATTTTTCAGGAGCCTTAGTATTGTTGATGTTTGCCGGTATGCTTGGAGCACATTCTCCTCAAGGCTACATCGGCAGCCTTGGCAGAGGATTCCCCCCCCCCNCCCCCTGCCAGGCTGTTGAGAAAGTGAGCTGTAAAACAGTGTGCTTAGGGTGACTCTTTGCGGGACCCAACTGCTGCACACTTAGAGACCTTTTGAGTGGAATAGGGTGAGCCAGGGTGAGCTCAGATTGCCTGCAGGGTTCCTTCTCAGTTAAATGAAGATGGAAGGTGTTGAGCTACACAGTTAGATCCGAGTAGCTAAATTCACCCAAGATTTATAAGAGTTTCTTTATTTAGCCTTGATCTGGGGTTCTGATGAAGGCACTGGAGGTTTTCATTGAGTGCTGGATTACAGGCCCTTATGTCAATGCAAATCACCCAAAAGGCTTCTGTTAAAGGAAAGGGAAGCATCCAGATGTACACAGTTTTGAATCAAAGCACAGTGCTCTCAACGGCGTCCTTTTAAAGCAATGATTTTTATTTTATAGTTTACCTTCCATGTAATTTATTTTTTCCCTGTGGTGACTATTCAGACAGAGTACATGTCTATAAAGATGCATATTTGTTATTGATCTAAATGTAATATGTAAGAATATGTAATGTAAAACCATTTTGACATAACCATTGAGTAATTCTTTTAGCCTTTGTCTGATCAGCTGGCACACAAGGCTGGTAGAGGTTATTATTTTGTATGCCACACGCAGAACTGTAATTTACTGTAATGATGGTATATTTTCATGCTTTTGGTGAAAGGAGTATATGTATACATATGCGCAGAAAAAAGGAAAATCCACTTTTATGTAAAAGTGCATACAGTACGTATAGATGTATCAATATGAATATCTGTAGAAATTGTGTGTGAATAGATGCAGAAAATACTTCAAATTGCTGAATAAAATATTCCCAGATTCTTAAGTTCCTTTGACATAATTTTTAGTTCTTAAAATAATCCTGTGAAAGTGCTGCTTTTATCTTTTCTATGCAACAATGAACTTTTATGTTGGAAAGTGTTGAAAGTACTTAGATAGTAAAGCTTAGATTTTTGTTTTGTTTGGCAGTACATTTCTGTTTAGAATTCTTCTAATCTATCCATTCCCTGCTTTTATATTCATCTGATAGTTCAAGGTTCTGTGAAGGATATTTCTTTGTGTATGAACTTACTAAACCAATAATTCTTAAAACTGTGATATTTACTTCCCTTTTAATTTTTTTAGCATCATAAGTTAGACTCTTGTTTTAATTGTTAAATTTCTGTTTGCCTTTCTTGATTTTTTTTTTTTTTTGGGGGGGGGGGGGGCAGAAAAAAAAAAAACAATTTATATGGTAGATCTAAAGTTTCATTAAAATTGCTTATGCCCTGTCCCAGGCATTTTAAGTGGGCCATCTGTCTAAACATCTCTCCATTTTTTTCTGATCATTTCCTCGACTTATTCATGAGCCATGGGAGGGCTCCTTTGTAGTCTCCATGTAGCTGGTTCAGTCTACCCCCACTGAATACATCTATGTGCTTGCATAACATATCTTTTCACAGTGCTGGAAATTCTCTGAACTTCGTTCAGATGAATGGCCCACTTTCTGAAGGTCTTTTTTTCTCCCCCTGCAAAGATTTGTATGCAGAAACTGACCTTGGTGGCTACAGAATCCAGCACATTATTCTTGATCATTTTACAGGCCACCTGCTGTGAAAGTTATGATGAAGGATTTCTTAATGATTCTTTGACCATTAACATTGTTTTAAGTCAATATTTCACTTTTATTTAACTGCTGAATAGGTAATTGCACAATTGAAAAACAGCTTTATGGAGTGTCATATTGGAGAATTTATTATGATAGTTTGGGATTTCTATGTGTTTACATAAAGTATTATGGAGCAAAAATATCAGAAGAGAATTTTTAAGCTTCTCCCTGCCCCCTCATGCTAGAACTCACATTTTGAATTGGAAGTTATTTAAAAAAAAAAAAAAATCTATACTCAATTTCCTGATGCTTTAGGAGCTGGCAACATTTATTGTAGCTCATTACATCATCAACATTAATCAGAAGAGGGGAGTTTATTTGCCACAAACTGCAGAAAATTGTAGTTTTATTGAGTTCCTTCTATCTGATTGGTTGATGACAATCAAAATGGATGGGCTGGGGCACAGTTATTACTTGACTTGCTTTTGTGAATGTCTGTTTTCTTTTGTTATTTAGTTTTGACCAGAATAGATAATAGTTTACCTAGTGTCTGTTTTCCGTGAGCACAGTGAGCATGTGTCGATCTAAAGTTTTTAGCAGTTGCCTTCTTTCCTTACTGAAAACTTGCAAAGAAGGCAGGGGCTATGATTGCTACATTATTACAAAGTATCTCCCTCCCTTTCTTTCATTGCAGTCGGGGATCAAAGGGGTGTAATACACTGTGCAAAGTATAAAATAAATTATGGGAGCATGACATCATCTGTAGTTGAACAAACAGTGACAGAGGTAGAAAATAAACAACTAAGCAGGCAAACACTGATTTTAATTTTTTTTTTTCTCACACCATTTTAATGTTTTTATAACTTAAGTGTTTTAGAGTAATACCATTGTGACTTAGAGCTAGGCCATCACTGTACACTTTGTGCCCTATTACTTTTGATACTTCCCTATAGAAGGCAATATGGAGTAGTGAGATTCAGAACTGCCTGTTGCTGTGTGAAGGAAGTTCATAACACCCTTCTCCACCTGCCTCCTGTCGTTGCAGCTGCAGTGCTACCTTTGCTCTCTCCTTTCCTTTGTGTGTAATACTCCTGGCAAGGGACAATGGTGCACAACCTCACTGTATCCCTGCTTTCAGTACACTTGGCAAGCATCTTGCTGCTAAACCTGCACTACTACAACCAGTGGTCTTTATATTTGAAAGAAGTGATGTATTTGATGGCATGGGATTTGCCAAAATTGGGAGAACAGAGAACATGTTCTCTATGAAAAACATATTATGTGGATTCTGAATCTAGAGTTGAAGTGCCTTAAATTTTTCATGTCTTTTGTGATCGTGAAAATGACATTATTTGTTCTTTTGGTATTTTTTTTCCCTGTAAATATAATATGTCAGATCTTAAAAGTTGCACATTTTTTATAATAGCAAGAAGTTTGGGGAGTTTTCCATGTACTAGTTGAAAACAGAAGTCCAGATGTTTTCCCTTTGGAGGACTTAGAAGAAGTCTCAGCCAAGGAAGCAACCTTGGCCAAATAGAAAGATTATTTCCCATGCACAGGGACTTCTCAGACATTTAACCCTGCTCTCCCAAGGAAAAACAAAACAAAACAAAACCAAACCTCCACAAAACAACAACAAAAAAATATCAAAAGCTTGATAGAAACTTCTGCCTTTCTAAAGTAGTTCACAAACTTGAGCAACTTCCTTTACATATCCAAGAAAATTGAATCCTTACATTTGGACTTTGTGATCCTTACTAAAATGAGCAAAACCACTTCTGATTCTCATCAAAATAGAGTCTACTACAAGGTAATTTATTTGAGAGGAATTTGATTTAATGAACAAAAAGAGGGACTTTCATGACCTTATGTAGCTGTCTTATCAGTGTAACCATAAATTACGGTTACAAAGCCACAGGTGTTTGATAAGCAAAGCTGAAAAATGTTCCTGTGCAAATGGATCTATCAGTTTCCAGAGGAAGGTACATCTTGCCGTGTGCTTGGTATTAGATGCTGCTCTGGACCTTGCCCTCTTGACCACCAGTGGTGCAGAGAGAGGAATTACATGCCTTTGTGGTTGTTTGAAACCCAGGCAAAGCAGTGATCATAGTCATGCCTTTCAAGAGGCATGCATCCTGTTTGGAGATACACTTGACAAAGCTCAGCAAGACAGGACTGAACAAAAATAATCCCTGCTGGAGAACAAGACTGTCTTTCCTTTGATGGCCAGCAGCCAAATTCATGAGGTCACTTCCAGTCAAATGCAATATGAAGCAGGGCCATGCCGGCAGGGTTATAAGGAGTCTTGTGCCACCAGTGAAGTGAATCTACTCAGCTGTGTTTGAGATGAGGTCTCACCAGTTATACAAGAAATATGACATTTCTATAAACCAGTAAGTCCTGTTGGTCATTGCAGTGGAGTACTATGGAGAATTTAGCCAGGCTCTGCCAGCACCCTGCCTGTGTTCCTCCTTACTGGTGCTCTGATACCAGGAAGTGCAATGAAAACATCTCTCAGCTTGCTGCCTGATACCTGTGCAGGAAATTCCTGTTCCTCTTCTTCAGGAACTCCTGTGTCTGTTGCGTTTCCTATCAGCCAGTCTAAATGTTTTGGTGACATGCAGGAATTTCAAGTCAAGGTGCTGAGAAATGTCATTGCACCCAAAAAGCCATAGATACTTCCTCAGATTTATTGTTTTGACAATTGTCACTGTATATTAAATGCAAAAAGTGGCACTTGGCATCATTAGTACAGGAACAGGTTATTTTTCATGAACTTTGTGTGTAGTGATAGCTAGAAGTGAGATAAGACATTTGGTGAAATCTGGTGTAGGCCTTACTTGGCTTAGGTCCAGAAGTAACTAATGATAACTATGCATTTGTTTGTCCGGCTAATATATAAATACTGCTTTCATTTCCTCTTTTCAGGCATGTTGCAAGGCATGATTTTTTGAAACTCCTTACCTAATCAGGTACCTGAACAGGTTATTTGCTTAGATTTGAGGTGTCTAAAACCCCAGTCTTGAAGTAATTGTCAAAATCTTTATCAAGTCCATGTGTTATCCTTGGTTTATCAAATAATTTCTCTGCCTGTCACATCTGGAAGCTGCACAGGTGCTTCTCCCTCTTGATTCTGCAGGGAGAAGCACCTGAGCAGGTGCTGGGGGAACCTGAGCACTGCCTTTGGGCAGACGTGATTCACATTCTCGGGAGGAGGCATTTGGCATAATGCAGGAATTTATTTTCAAGTTTTAAGACTCTGAAGGCTGCATTAAAATTGTGTAGTGAGCTCTATAATGTACAACGCATGGGTATTATAGCAGAAATTAGCATTAAGAAGAGACCTAAAGGTGATGAACTTATCTCCATGGATTTCTTACAGAGAAATAATTTCTTACAGTGTGTAGGAAAAGCTGTACCAATATAATGTGTCTGTTTTAATGGAGTTCAAGTTCCACCTTTGTACCTTCTCTTAAGGCTACATGGTGGTTGCTGACGCTAATACCACTCATCAGAAAAGTTGTAGCATATCTTTGGATGCCTGTCGTTACAACAGATGAAGAGAGACTTGAGAAGTTAAGGACGAGGAAAGCGAAATCAAATATATGTTTAAATAAAATACTTGCTTCACTCTAAACTTCCAAGAGTGGAGATTCAGGCCTCATTCTTTTGCTGTCAAGTGTGCTTCTTTAAAGTTGGAAAAGATGCAGGCTTCTTTCATTACTTGACAACTGGCACAGCCACGGAATGCTGCAGGAATAGATATAATCCTGCATGTGGGCTGTGATGATATATACTTTTTTTTCAGTTTCCTTGAAGGGCTTTGTGGATGAGATACTCTAAAATGTATATTAATTACAGAATTACTTGTTTGGCTGAATCCTTTGTCTGTAATTGGCCTTTAATTAAGGTTTACTAAGAATGAGATGAACAAAATGGTAATTATGCTTTGCCCTGAAAAGGAATGCTTCAGCTATCAGTGTTGCTATTCTCCTGCCAAACCACTTTCTCATCTGGTTTTCGTCCTATTTCAGCTAATTTTGGAGCAAGCACTGGCTATATTCAAGAGTCTCCTATGAGCTTGTCAGTGTATTCAGTGTGTCAAGGCAAATCTAGAAAGAAATTAGAGTATATTTCCTTCTTAATATGCCATTTTACAGAAAAATGCTTATAGGGTTGTTTTTTGTTTGTTTTTATTTATTTGTTTGTGGTTTTAATTTTTTTTCCTTCAAGTATGTTCTCCAACTGTGTCGATAGATTAAAAATAACTTGCAGCATTCATGACCATCCTATGAGGCAAGCACTTCTTGTTAAAAAGGAAGAAACATGAAATCTCAGATAAACTCTTCTTCTGCCTATCACTTTTTTAGAATTCCTCTTGCTAAGTCAAAGAGAAGTAGCTGGGAGCTCTCTGTGCGTCTAGGAGATGGAGTCTACCCTGTTGCAGTTTCAAAGGATGTCTCATCGTTTTCTGTAAGTTCTGCTCATTTTCTAAGAAATTTGATGTGTTGAATCAGTGTATGTTATCCTTCATGCCCACTAAAATTCTCTGTCTGTTCAGTGACCAAATGTAGATGTGTGTTTTGTCTTTGTTAGGCATTGCTATGAATTACAAAATAAGACTCTCAATCTTATTTAAATAGTACTAGTGTTCAAGCACTCATGCCCGTGGAACATTTTTGTGTCTACTAGTTTATTAGATTAGTTTTCTAATTAACTAGCTTAAGCTAGCGATTAAAAAGCAAATCAAAGAACCCAGTGAGTTGAATGTGTAATCATACTGGCGTGAAGCTATACTCAGCACCTCAGTGGCTAAACTCTATGTGGTTATAGTAAATTGAGAGTGTTTAAAGATGTGCCTTGGTCACTTCAGATGAGTGTGTATGAACTATTGTTTTTACATATATTCTAAGATAATTATGTAAACTTTTCATGCTGTTAGCATGACAGGGAGAAAGACTGACCACGGTAGCAGAGAAATGGCAGGGCTGTGTTGAGTAGTTCAGCTGTTCAGCTTGACAGGGCTCTGGGCAACCTGATCTAGTTGAGGATCTCCTACTCACTGCAGAGGAGGTTGGACTAGATGACCTTTGGAGGTCCCTTCTAACCCAGACCATTCTATGATTCTAATAAAGGGAAGATGGAAGATGATTGTTTTGGACTGTCGAGAAGGTAGACTCATGGAAAGAGCTACTTTTCAAGTCTGCTGATGGTAATTAACAGACAGACAAAACAGATTTTAAAAAAATTATTTAATTGAAAAAAAAGACCAAACAGTTGATTTGCATAGTGTCTGTTGATGGTTAGGCAAAAGTCTTCAAAAGTGTCTAAAGAGGTCAGTCTTTCTTAGAGTCATTGAAAAGTAGGGCTGTGAGGAATCCCAGAACCCTTCTAGTTTATCTCTGACAGCTGTTTGGTCTTCTTGTGTGTCTTTGTTGAAGAAACTTCAACATCATCTGCTCCATGATTTTTTATATAGTTGTGAAAAAGGGGAAACATAACTCCCATTTTCAAAAAGGGTAGGAAGGAAGAGCCAGGGAACTACAGGCCAGTCAGTCTCACCTCTGTGCCTGGTAAGATCATGGAGCAGATCCTCCTGGAGGCACTGCTGAGACAGGAGAATAGTGAAGAGGTGATTGGGTCCAATCAGCATGGCTTCACCAAGGGCAGATCCTGCCTGACAAACCTGGTGGCCTTCTATGAACAGGTCACAACATTAATAGATGAGGGGCAAGCAACTGATGTCATTTACCCGGAGCTGAGCAAAGCCTTTGACACTGCCCTGCATCACATCCTGGTCTCCAAGCTGGTGAAACATGGGCTTGATGGGTGGACCACCAGATGGATAAAGAACTGGCTTGATGGCCGCACCCAAAGAGTGGCTGTCAATGGGTCCATGTCCAAGTGGAGGCCAGTGATAAGCGGGACCTGCAGGGATCAGTCCTGGGACCAGTCTTGTTCAACATCTTTGTGGG
>VWZI01014771.1:153538-198985 GCA_013396835.1 Psilopogon haemacephalus
ATGCTGGAGTGTGTCCAGAGAAGGGCTACAAGGATGCTCAGAGGGCTGGAGCACCTCTGCTATGAGGACAGACTAAAAGAGTTGGGGCTGTTCAGTTTGGAGAAGAGGAGGCTCCCAGGTAACCTTATTGTGGCCTTCCAGTATCTGAAGGGGGCCTACAGAAAAGCTGGGGAGGAACTTTTTAGAATATCAAGTAGTGACAGGACTAGGGGAGATGGAGCAAAGCTGGAGGTGGGGAGATTCAGATTGGATGTAAGGAGAAGTTCTTCACCAAGAGAGTGGTGAGACCCTAGAATGGGTTGCCCAGGGAGGTGGTTTAGGCCCCATCCCTGAAGGTGTTTAAGGCCAGGCTGGATGAGGCTGTGGGCAGCCTGATCTAGGGTAGGGTGTCCCTGTCCATAGCAGGGGTGTTGGAACTAGGTGATCCTTGTGGTCCCTTCCAACCCTGACTGATTCTGTGATGTTCACATCTATGTTGCATTCAGCATCATGGGATTTCTTTGGAAAGAGATATTTAAATTAAGGTTTCACATAATGAAAACAGTATTGTCTAAGTGATGGATTTTTTGTTTTTCTTTACTGAAATTTCAGTGTAAAAGACATGATTGTTGGAAAAGGTAATCTTTTTAGATGTCTCTTTTCACTTATATGAACTGAGGTAATGAAAACATAGTGCTTTTTTGAAAAAAAAAAAAAAAAATTGTTGGCCTAACTGGGGCAAGAAGATGCCTGTAGTGGGTTAGAAGTTACCTGCCCCCCACCTTTTATAAACCCCAGCTAAAACTCAGAAAACACTGGAAGTTAATAAATGAAGCTTTATATTTACAGCAATGCACAATATACAAGCAAATATTTACAAGATATAACAGATATTTACAGATATATACAGTGAAAAGGTAATACAGACACCACACACCTCCCGGAGACCAAAATCCCCAAGAGAGGGTAACCAAACCCCCCCTACCACCTTTCCCCCCCTTCCCCAGCCTTATTTCACCACCTGTTGTTGCTGCAGATAAGCTGAAGATCGGTCAGAGGGATTAGTAATAGGAAGGAGTTAGTAGTTTTACTCTGAATTAGCTAAAAGACAGAGAGACAAAGGAGAAAGCAGCCACAGTGCTGAACAGACAGAAGCCCTCTGCTAATCTGGTTGTTTTGAGAACAGTTCTTAAAACAACTTTTTTTTCTTTCTCAGTGAAACTCGGTGAAGTGACACACTATGTTTGTACCTCTCTCAGCCAATAGTCTAATTTTTCACTCAAATCCTCCAAGTAGCTCAAACCAACACAACGCCTGAACAATATTCCATTTTAATACTATCTTTCTCTCTGTCACATCATGAATATACAACATACGAATAGAGAGCAGGGATACTTTCTGTTCCATGTGAATCATGGCTGCGCCATAAAAGGGACATGGAAATGAGTCACTGTGGTCAGTGGCTTTCCAAATTTTCTTGCAGGCGCGCTGATTGCAGTGCGGAAGACGGTGGTCATTTTAGTTGTAGTGTTTCTTTTAGAAAGAAATCCACGAGGTCTTGAACAGCTATTTACTCAGTACCTGATACATAGCATTGCTCAGTGGCAGTGGCCCTCAGCCTGCTTGTCAAAGGGTGCTTCAGCAGAGAAGGCCATTTCTGCAGGCAGTTTTTTAACTGAATTGACTGCCCTTACAGGCAGTTTTACTGAATTTGCTGAATTGATACAACCTGTTGGTCTAATAGTGAAACGCCTCTGCCCAACTTCAGCCCAATTTAGAGTTGGTCTGGTGCTGTTTTGTGTGATAAAGACTGTCCTTCCCAGTAGTAGTCATTGCCCCCAGTCTTTCTGCCTTTTTATTGCAACTATCTAGCAGTGGTCAGCTTGGAGCTGCCTGCTGCTGTGGGGACAATACAGGGAAACTGCTGGCTACTGTGGGTGATGCATAGGCCTTTTCTGCTGCAAGCTCAGAAGTATGATTTCCATATCTGGACTTTCCCAAAGTAGTACTTTTGTTCAGCTCAACTGATGACACAGGCAACCATTAGTGTGCATATGTGTGCATGTGTTTTTTGGGAGATTTACTTCAGTTTTGTGTAGTTACCTGGGTGCTCTATTGTATTGCTTACATAATTCAATAAATATATGCCTTTAAATGAGAATGAGGAAAACTTACAGATGGAGTAGGTTTGAGCATCCTTTTACACTTCTGTCTTCATTGTTCGGGAAGATAACTGAATGTATAATCTTGTATATGAGTCAGTCCTAGATAGGACTGGCAGCTGAACAGCCAAACTCTAAACAACACTGTGTGTTCTCCAGGAGGTAATCTCTGAGAAGTGATGCTGAACATGTAATGCTGTTGTTTCTGGTCTATCATTTTAATATGCAGAAAACCATTCTGACCCATTCCACAGGACAATCCTGTCTCTCAGTTTTAATGGGACTGCTGAACAGTTCTGATGTCTTGTGGCAGTATAAGCATTACAGCTACTACAAGCTCAGTTTAACAAGGCATGTGTGGAGTGTGATTTCTTGTCCTTTGGTTTGGTATCCAAACAGTAACAAATGCAAAAGTTTCTTCCTGTGTCTTTACATCCTTACAGTATGCTACTGCTGTTAACTTCTCACTTTAGGTAAGGAGGCAGGAACACCGCTGGGGGGGCTGGGTACTCCCCAGTGTCATGGGTGAAGGGATGAATAAGCTATGATAAAGAAGCAGAGGTGCCAGCTAGGGCACCTCTGGCCCTAAAGGTTGGACCAGAGAGATTTGCAACAGAAGCTCTTGCAGTCTAATCAAGCTGTATACTTGAGAAGAGATGATTCCTTATTTATCTGTGTCTGGAGAATTCTTTAACTGGTGAAATAAATCTCATTAGATGGATTTCACTGTGACCAGATAAACCTTAAGGTGTAGTGTATTAAAATTTAACTTCTGGGGTACTATATACCAGGTTAACTGTTTTTGAGTAACAGTGTTGCTTGGAGTTACACTTATTTTTCATATTTTATATTGGATAAATACAAAGGACATGTTAATCTTTATTAGTAATTTTCTTTTTGCTGTGATTGTGCTGCAGACAAGAGAATATAGTAAATACAGCACAGTAAAAGATCTTCTGAAGTAAAAAATCTTCTGAATTATTATTCAAAGCTTTATAAGGGGAAAACAGTTGCCTTAAGAGTTCAAAGAAAAGCCAAAGACTAGGAAAGAGAAGTCTTGTTTCTGATTAGTAGGTATAACATGCCATAAGAAAAAAAAAAAGGGGGGGGTGGGGTGCGGAATTCAAAGCTTTCTTTATTAACTTTGCTGTCAGAAGCACAAGTCTCACTTTTTGAACTTCTGCATTTACTTTTTGCTATTAAGTTGGTGTGACAAGGGCTTCTGACTTTGTGGGTTGTGTCCCCTTGTGGCTTGTGACAAAGATAGCTGAATCTGTGGTGCAGTTAGATAGCCCAGTGGGAGGGCCACCTTCACATTCCCCTTCTGAAGTTTACTCCCGCTGCAAACTGTGCATTGCAGCAGCAGTGTTCGCATCCTGATTTACTTTGTTTACCACTGGGACTCTTCCAGCACTGATTCCTTTCTTTTTTTTCTTAAGTCTTTTACTCTCTCCAGCCGAAACCTCACCACCTCACAGTGTGCAGTGCTTTGCTCTCTGTGCAGGGAGTGTGAGCAGCAGGCTTCTTCATGGTTCCTGCTGTTCGCAAGCAGATAATTCGTCAGCATCTTGGTCTATGGGTCATCTGTGGTTTTCTTCCTTTATCATGAGAATCTTAATGAATTGGGCAATGTTAACTGCTCTTTGCTGCTCTTTATTTTCCAGGATTTTGATTTTTGTAACCATCTGGTTTTAACCACTTTATTTGTAGCAGAGGTCTTTGATGCAAGCTGGTGTTAGGCAAGATTAGAGGCCTTGCTTCCCCAAACTGAAGCAGTGCAAACTAAACCAATTTTTTTTTTGTTAAAGTAGAGGTTAAAAACTTTTGTGAATCCTAATTTCATATTTTTTTCTGGTAAAATGGAATTAGTTCTATTGTGATTCTAAAGCCAGCAATGCATATGCTAATAGTGAAGTTTGTACAGAATTAATGTACTAGAATTTTCAGTATCAGGCAGTTGTTTCTGGTGATAATCTATAAACATAACAAGAAACACTTTGGCAATTTAATGATTCAGTGACTTGAAAATTAAAATTCAGCAGTTTCAGTGAGATCTGCTTGCTTACATACCAAACCCTTGCCAAGTAAACTAATGTGAATGTAGTTTATTTTTTTTTCTTTGTTATTTGTCCTGTCTATTAATTGCTAGAAAATCTTTGAGTTAACCACTTGTCAGATGTATCCATTTAGAAGACAGATGATCAGGTTCTGGGCTTTGATTAGTAGTATTCTTATTCCTTTCATCAATGGAGTTAAAGCTTGCAATGAAGATTACTGCTAAAATAGAATTTGAAGGAGGAGTAAAACTAATGTAAAACAGCAGTAAACATCCTGGAAGAATAACACCACCACCTCTGGAATCTTGATTTTTTCAGTTTCAGGAGGAATCTTTTTTGTCTTGCTGTTTTTGATTGCCAGTCTAGCTAGGAAGTGTGCTTAGTGATTTCATTGCTACAAAGACTCCAGTTTTGCTGATGAATGTTGGAGTCTGTTTTTTCTGTTTAAAACTTGATTATTCTGTTCTACAAAGTACCAATGAGTGGGAGACACAAAAGCAAATGGGATCCTACATATATTGAGCAAACCTGGTAGCTATGTGATTTCCTTGCACTGCATTGAACTGACCCTTTAAAACTCCAAATATCAGCCACCTGGGGTGCTCTGGATCCATGTGTTGGTGGCTTTGTTGCCCATTTGCAGACAATGGAAACTGGTTGCTTACAGACAGTGTAGACTGCCTTTGCTAGTGGTGTGCTGGATGGGACCTGTCCTCAGCCACATTGTAAGCAGCCTCTTAGCCACCAATCTGAGTAGGACTTTGGAGTCACAGCCATGAACCAAACTTTCTCCTACATGGAGAGATTTCATATATGTAACAAACTTAAAACGTATAATAAAAATAATAGTAAAGGATGTAAGTGGCCTTAAAAAGGGAGAACATTAATGTGTTGGACAAGGCATCTAACAATAATTTCAGTTTCTTGCAGCAACCACAGTGTAATTCCATTCAACAAAAGAATGAAAGGTAAGTAATTATGTGACTGTAGTGTAGTCTTTTCCTGGCTATAACCCACCTTCCTTCCTTCTTTCAGTATTCAGTTTTATTTTTCTGCTATGAATGCCATTCAAATTAGACACTAAAGAATAATTTGTATAAATATGTTTGTACAGGACAAGGTGCAAAAAGAATGACTCATCTCAGTTTTTGTCTACACCTCTGCTTTCAAAAAAGCAATGGATGAATCCTAAGGCTCAAATGATTAATACCAAACCCAATGAATTAGACTTCAGGAGATAGTCATGTTTCTTTTTGTTAAAAGTTCATTGCTGTCTGCATAGGTTGAGGACTTAATTTTAATTCAGCAGGGAATTTGTAGCTGTGTTTTATGCAACAAACTATGTTATTGAAAAACTTTTTTTGTATAATGCATTTTCTGATTCTTTACTGTAGCATAGGAATCCTCTGTCTTGAGAATTTTTAATTGTTGCTTTGGCTGACTCCTCTGCAATTCATTGTTGTCATTCTCCTTTTTCCTGTCTGAAAACAACCATTTCTGTTAGGGTTCTTCATCTCTGTAGTGGATGAATACCTTCCCAGGCCACTTAGCCTCATCTTCTCATCTGTTCAGCTGACAAAGAATTTCCAGATGTTTTCACTTATAAAGTAGCTTCTTATCATTGAAGTTGTGGTGAATGAAAGTTGTTTGGTTTTGTTTGCTTTTTTTAATGTGTAAGGTGAAATAGTTCAAAAGTTACTTTGAGCAAATGGAAATTTGATACATTTCCAGAGGGACCTGTATAGGTCAAATGCTGAATAAGAGGAGTAGAGAAAGCTTAGTTACTTTTTTTGAATTGCTACTAGAATGGGTTTCTATTTCCACAAAATACTGATTCACTTCCTAAATTAAAATTTAAGGACAGGCAAGTATAGTACAGATGTGAAAAATTTATGAAGCTGGTTCAGCCCAATGAGAAATAAATTAATGTTTTAGAATGATTTTTTTTAAAAAAACCCAGTGTTTCCACCCCACCTTTTTAATGAGAAGTACAGAGTTTATTAGATGTTAGTGTAGGTGGAAAATTGGCCTGTGAGATTCTTAGTATTTGCAAGAGAAAACCTATTGTGTAATACATCATTGAGTGCATAAAAATGTAAATCTGAGGCACTACTGTCATCATTATTTGAATATATCCTGTATCATCAGCATGGAGTAGATAAGTAGTTATCAGTATGCTTCAATTTAGTTAGTGAATTCAAGTATATCTAGTTATGATGTTTTCAATTAAAAGTAAAATGTAATAAGCATTTAATTAGAACTCTGTTTGTTTGTTGTAAGTTTTATGAGGGATAATCTGATTTTTAAAACTACTTTTGGAAATATTTTCTTTTTATTGTAAATTCTCCTCATGGGGTGAAAAAATGCTAAAGAAGACATGTCACCTGAAAATCAAACTATATGTAGCTGAAGTATGCAAAGCATCAAGTGTAAAAATGAACAGTGCAATGTAAAATCAAAACAATGGGTACAGAAAGTTGCAGTGAGGAAACTTAGACCACATTTAATTCCTTAAACACAAATGGTTTTCCAATAGTCCATGTAGAAGAATGACATTGCCCAGCCCTATCAGTAATGATATTGTTAAGAGAATCAATAAAATACCAGAATTATTATTACTAGTATTTTACATTTCTGGTATGCCTCAGGCACATATGTTAACTAATTGGTCATATAAAGCAATTATGGGGGCTCTGTTAATAGGGATGAAAAGCAAATACCTGTAGGAATTAGTAAAAAGGTGAGTCAGTAGTGATACAAATTAACATACATCCCCAGTAGCAGTAAATGAAGATTTCCTGCTTTGTCTGATTCTAACAAAATACTGTTATATATTGGAATGTTAGATTGCTATATTTATGGAATAAAACACATGGCTACTCCAATGCCCAGCATTAATTTGAATGAAAGAAAGATGCGAATTTGGAGGGGACAGATCAGTTAGGTAATCCTTACAGCTGCCTTTTTCCAAGTGGCTTATATTTTATTTGCAGAGTAGCAAGCATTATAACAGGTTGCTCAAGGCCTCACACAACCTGGCCTTGAACACCTCCAGGGAGGGAGCATCCACAATCTCCTTGGGCAACATGTGCCAGTATCTCACCACCCTCACTGTAAAGAACTTCCTCCTAGCATCCTGTTTAAATCTCCCCTCTTCAATTTAAACCCATTACCCCTCATCCTGTCCTGTCATTACAAGACCTTGTGAATAGTCCCTCCCCATGTGCAACTGAGTGGATTAAACTCTTCATTACCAAGTTCTGTAGGTTGTATAGCTATAGAAATTCTAAAAGTTGTTTACCTACTTTTAATCTGTTAATCCAGGTTAAAATCCAGAGTATTTTCTGTTTGTAAGACTTATGTGTTTTGCATAATGGCATTTAAATGCAGTATAAGGTAGCCCTGTGGCAAGGGCAGAACCCACAATTTCCACCCTCACAAAGCACTACTGTTGTTACTGGGCTACTTTTTGACTGATTCTGTGGCTTTACGAATCTTGCATTATTTCCTTTACAGTGGCAGATTTGATTTACTGGAAGGGTAGAGGCTGCCCTGTCCTATCTTGACAGGGTGGGGACTGTTTCTCCTGGGAGACAAGCACTTGAGTCCTTCAATCTGAGGACAGCATTGATCCTTGTGTTCTGGCTCCGTGGGCAAGTGCTTTAATTGCTATCTTTCTATAGCTGCTGACATTGTGTTTTTTAAATGAAAGTGGCCTTGGCCTCAGTATCTTCTTGTGAACTCAGTGTTTCTGGTATGCATTTCCACTCTGTTCCCTTGAGTCTCTTACAGAATTTCGATGCTGAAACACATTAGATGAGATAGAGGTAAAAATGCTTAGGTAAATATTACTCATATAATATTTGTATGTGCTTGTGTTGTGTGCTGGTGTACTTAGCAAAAAGAGAGAGTATCTGAATTGCCTTTTTTTAATACCCCACTATTATAGCAGTAAGTATGTGTAAGAGACTGGTACAATAGGTGCATATGTGCAGAGTTTGTGTCTCTGATTGATTAGCTTATTCACACATTACTCCATAAACATATAGAAGAAATATCTGTAAGATTAGCAATTAAAAATGATGTGAAAAACAATAAATGAATTGTGTAGTTTTAAATATATACTGTCCCCTCTTATGTCAGGGCTGTGTAATAGCTTGGTTATAGTAAGTTTTGGAGATTCATAGTTCTATGAATATATGGTATATGGTCTGGAAATAGTATATGGCCTACAAAAAATGTTTCAATAAAAGAAAACAAACCAATGAAAGGTCTGAAATGCTGAAATATAAAGTATATAAAAGGCAAGTTTGTGGTCAGTTTGGATATTTATTTTCCCTGTATTAGAATCAGACTTCATTGTTTTAAAGCGTAGTTCTTAGAAGTCAGGGAAGAGTTTGGTTTTTAATGATTAATTCTAAATTTTGCAATGAAGACTTTTCTCCACACAGGTGACTGGTTTCATAGGATTAATTCCTGTGATATGGAAATGGAATTCAATGAACAACAGACCGAAAAATAAATTAATGATCTGTAGTGTTACAGAGTAATAGCATAACATTTTCTTTCTCCAGAAAGTGGTGTTTCTGTCATAACAGCATTTAATGCATCCTGTCACCTTTTCAGTCCTTCTGTGGTCTTTTGGTGTAAGACTCAAAGCTCCCTGGGGACTGGTGGTTGTCTTCAACTCATTTGTGTACCATGCACCACAATTAGTATTCCTATCATTATTTTCTAGTTTCGAAAAGCAGTGCTCACAGAAGTGTCACTTACATACTTTCCTTTATTGTTGATTGTCTGTTCAATTAAACTGGGAAGAGAAAATTCAATCAAGTCTTTGCAACCCTCAAAACCACCTCCAACTTCCCAACCCCCTCTCCCCAAATTTTGTAGAATGAATAGATGAAAAAATGTTGTGAGCTCCTCCTGCTGGTTCAGCAGTAGCAATAGTTATATTTAAAAGCATGCTAATGTGATGTTAAGAGGCTGGTTTATTACCACAAAAGTCATGGTTAACTCGGCAGCTCCTGGATGGTGTTTCATCTTTAATTCTGTTCTGTGAGCAAATCTCAGCACATTTAATATTCAGTATGACACTCTACTTTGGGATCTCTTGATGCTTTGGCATAGGGGGAAACTATAAGGTCATTGCTGCTTTGAGTTGCTTTCATAGCTCTCAATGTCTTTGCTGCTTTTTCCCCCGTTTAATTTAATTTTTAAGTAAGCCAGACTATTAACATTACTTTAATGTAGCTTTTATGGCTTATGAAAAATAATGCTGCTCTAGTGGATAGATGTGCGTCAGCTGTGACTAAATGTTTTGATGTAGTCTTCTTAAAAGATAGACTAGAAGAGCTTTCCTTTGAAATATGTGAAGCAGTTTTAGACACAGCTTCTCAGATGGATCTAATTAGTCTTTCATACGGACTGGATGTCCGTTTGTTGCAGCTGAATTCTCATTTCGTTCACCCATAACTAGAAACACCTCGCTTCAAACATGTTTCTTCAAAGAAAGAGGGGTTTAGGGTTCCATGTTTTACTGCTTTTTGATGTTGGTTTCCCTTTAACTGAGAAGACCTTATGTTTATACAACTGTTATTATTAAGAAAACATAGCTTTGTTCATGAGAGTTCAGTCAGTTTCAGTGTTGCCTATTGGTAGAAGTCAGATCTGTGGAATCTGACTATATGAGGCTAGTGGAAGAGCTGTATGGCTAAGACTATTAGGCTTGTTGTAAGGAATTTGAATGCAAAGAGGATGTTCTAATAAACCCTGGATTGTGTGAATATGAAAACTAAGATTAGAAGAACAAATGATCAGGCTCATCAGTGGATAACAGTCCTATTTATATTTATGTATCATAGTCACCAGAGGCATTGTACTCAGTGCTGTTCCCCATTTAGGATACATTTATGTGACACGCTTCAGTATGGTACAAAGGAACCTGTGCTAACTAACCTCGCTTGGATAATGCTGTGTTAATTCACCTCAGTTGCTCCTGGTTGAATAAACTTGTTCAGAGCTGGCACGTGGAGCTCCATGTCATGTGCCACATCACGACACTTCTACAGTGAAGAATATCATGAAAGCTTCAGTGGTGTCTGATGAATCACTGTGAAATATTCAGTGAATGATACATGGATACTGCTATAGTTGATGTTTAAGGAAAATGAATGCGAGTAAGGTAAGGTGACAAGATACTTGGCCTATGCCTATTCCCCACTGGCAGCTTTGTGATCATGATGTCCTTTACACTAAGGGAAGTTAGACTGCAGAAACAGGCTGATGTTGCTGGGGAGCTGACAAGTAAAGCCAGTAATGTAGATAAGCTGGTTTTGCCTTAGAGATTGCCATTCAGCTTTTCTTCTCATTGTCAAAGGCAGGGCAGTCCAGCCCACCTGTCTCATATGTGTCACTTAGGGCATGCTGATAGGAATGTGTGATATGGTGGACCATAAGCAGTCTGGCTTTAGTGGAACTGGCTGTCTTGTTATGTTGTCCCTTTACTTATCTATATCAGTAACCCCAGGAGAATTTCATGTCTGCTAGAAAACTCACACTGCAATACTTTTTCCTGGCCCTAGCCTTACTCAGCCATTTCCCTCATGTAGTGGGTTAGCAGTTACCTGCCCCCTCCCCCNAATCCTCTGCTTGTCAACAGGCAGCTTCATGTTCCCCCTTTGTCCTGTCAGAAAGCAGGTCAGGGTCTGCTGTGTAGCTGCTCACATACAGCCCAGCTGCTGGGTGACAACCAAATTTTCTTTGTCTGTTCAAGAGCTGAATGGGGGCACTAATTTAAAAAAGATTTTACTAAGTTTGATTAATAACCCACCAGTCATTGAGTTCAAAAGTTGAGTGTGTGGTGGGGAGTTAGAGAAGGAACTCAGAAATAGCACATTTTTAATTTTTATTATTTTTTTTAGGTCAGACTAAAGGCACTGCTGTTGAAAGGGTTAAAATAGAGAACAAGGTTGTTCTGAATGTAAGAGGAGGGAAATGATTTTAAATTATTAAAAATTAATTGCATCTCTCTCTGTGGATCATGCAAAGAATAAAGAAGGAACCTGGTTTAAGTAGTCAAAATCTACTGCCAGTAGTTTATTTCATTTTCCAGTGAAAAACTACAAATCTCAAGGACATATTTAAATTGAAATCTACTGCAAACCAAAATACACCTATAGCTTAATAATTCTGAGATTATTTAGAATAATGTTCTATGCACCAGTCTTTATTTCAAAGGCTGTTGCTGTTCCAAAATCACTTAGATTTAAGGAATGCCAGATGTTAGGTGTGTATTTTGCAATACAGTTAACTCTGGCTAAATGAAGGATCCCTTCACTGTGTTATATAGGCCACCTCTGGCCTATGTTTTATTTCACATAGTTTGTGTAGTGTTGGGGACTGTTGTCAGTAGACCTTTGTTTCATTTGTTATGGACATGTAAAGAGAGAAAATGTGCAGATGGAGGGTAGGAAGAGAGAAGGGGCAGTCTCATGGTTAAAGGGGAACATGTGCTACTTGTGTCCTTGGCCCTGCCCAAGTCTTTCAGAGGTGCTATCCAAATGTTTGAAAGCTGTCAGTTCTGTATGATCTTCATTCTCCGGCCCTCAGACTTCGCACTACAATCATTCATGGAAATGATGAATACTTGGGGGGGATCTCTGCTGTCACAACAGTTAGTTGCAGAGTAAAGTACTCTGCAATATCAGTTTCATATGCATCATCTCTACTACTACATCATCTGTGATCTGTTATGTGTCACCTCTAGTAGATGGTTGAGATAATGAAAAAGTCATGAAAATAAATGGATGGAAGAGAGAAATGCAATGTGCTAAGGGAAATGTGAAAAATGTGATGAGGGAAACAATACTTCTGTCTATGGACTACGACTTGAGTAGCATGCAGTGAGGCTACCTGAACAATTTGGAGACTAGTTTCGTTAATGAATATGGTTCAGTAATGTATCTGCAGGATTCTGCTTCTCAAAGGGGTCCTTTGAGAAAAGGCCTGGGGAGGGGCTGTGGTGGTTTAGCAATTGCCCCCCCTTCCCCCTCCCNTAACAGATATTTATAGATATATACAGTGAAAAGGCAATACAGAAACACCACAGCCCTCCCAGAGATCGAAATCCCTAACAGGGGTTTCTAACAATCCCTACCATCTTTCCCCCCTTCCCCAATCTTATCTCACCACCTGTTGATGAAGCAGATAGGCAGAGGTAGATCGGCCAGGGGGGTTAGCAGTAGGAAAAGAAGTTAGTGGAATTATTGAGAATCAGCTACAAAAGGCAGGGGAAAGGAGCCATGCAAGGAGCCACCCACAGCCCAGAGAGGTCTGAAGCAGTCTGACTTATCTATATTTGGGTTACAACTGTTAAAACAATTTTTTTTTTCTTTCTCAGTAGAGCTCTAAGGGAAGTAGCATTGTCAGTGCTTTCCTCTCAGCCTATAGTCTAATTTATAATTCAAATCCTCCAATTAGTTCAAACCAGCACAGGGGCTTTTTTCAAGGACTTGTAGTGATAGGATGAGGGGGAAAGGCTTCAAGCCTGGAGAGGGTAGATTTAGACTGGGTATTAGAAAGAAATTTTTTACAGTGAGGGTGGTGAGATACTAGAACAGGTTGCCCAGGGAAGTTGTGGATGGACCTTTTCTGGAAGTGTTCAAGGCCAGGTTGAACAGGGCCTTCAGCAATATGGTCTAATGGAAGAGGTCCCTGCCCCTGGCAGGGGTTTCGAATGAGGTGATATTTAATATTCTTTCCAACCCAAATATTCTACTATTTGAGAATCAGTTTTAAATTGCTGATAAGACTGCAATTTTCTGCACAGCACAGTAATAATAATGCACAGTAATGGTCATGAATTTAATTTTTATTCCAGACCCCATTTCTAAATGGTGCTTAACCACACAAATGTTGTGCTGAGTGTTTACCTCTTTTTACTCAGTTACTAATGGGTCATATTTAATATCCCATGTCTTCCTTCTTCAGGGCCCTCAGTGTCCAATTTTTATTGAGTTTTGGATTGTTTCTTTCTGCTTTCTTTGTTGTTTGGGTTTTGTTGGGTTTTTTTGTGTGTGCATGCTTCTTTTGTTTTTTTAAAAGAATTGTTTAGAAACAGAAGTCTTGAGGTACTCCTCAAGACTCCTGTTACTAACTTTGTGGTCAGACTGGTTCCAAATAATGTTTCTCAATATGATGGTAGGAACTTTTATATTTTAAAAATTGCTTACATATTGTTGTTTATTCTGCTGTTTCTTCCTTTGGGCCTCAACCCTAGAAGCAGTATGTGTTGAAACTACAGAGGTGACAGTCTTATTAGGCTGATACTAGATGTGGTATTTGTTTACAATCCAAAGCCACAATTTCAGGGGGATCCCCATGCTGGTATGTGTTAAATACAAGGAAGTGCTTTCCAGAAAAGTATCTGTTAGTGTGGTGATCTACATAGATACAGGATTAGTTTTCTGAAACAAGTAGACCTCCAAAGTTATGCAGTTATTACAGGTACATTCCAACAGTTTCTCTTCCTAGGCAGGTTTTCAAGCCTCTGTTCCAAATCGTAAAAGAGTTGTTAAAGCTTTTCATAGAAGATCAACAGACTTTAGTAACCGGGCCAAAAATGTATTCTCGTTCTGTCAGAAATGGCTACATATTTCTCTGTTTCCCCTGTCTGAAATGACTTCTAAGTGACTGCTCCACCTAAATAGAGTTCATCTGAGTAGTAATAAATGAAAAATAAAGTGTGATGATGGGAGGAGTCTGACAGTGCTCCTCCCTTCCTCCTCATGCTGTAGCTGTCTGTCCTCCGTGAACCTTTTGGTAGGATTTTCTTCTGCACCTCCTATGCTCCTTCTTTCTTCATTCCAAACTTATCTCTCTGTCGTGGCTGCCCTCTTGTTTCCACCATCTAACCTCTATCAGCTGTTTCCTTTATTGCTGTAATCACTGTGTATTTTCAACAGTGACCTGTTTGTCACTGTTGCAGCAGCCCAGCTGTTCAATGGGAGCAGACTGGTTTACATGCTGACTTTATCCTCTTTTAATTTAATATTTTCTCCTAGATGAGAGCAGAGGAGGGAAATAGTTTAATGAAAGGTGCATATGGTTAAGCTTGCATTTATATTTTGAAGATTGTGACTTTTTCATAGGGTTAACCTATGGTGAATGCACATTTTGAGTGATTCAGGGATTTTTAAAATCATCTGCATGCTCAAAGGAATCCACATTGATGGCCAGTCTGCATAATAGTAACAAAATGGTTTGATTTGGAAAGAGCCTTTAAAGATCATCTAGTCCCACCCCTCCTGCCATGGAGGGGGACAACTTTCACTAGATCAGGTTGCTCGAGCTCCATTCAGCTTAACCTTGAACACTTAATAGGCAATAAGCAAGAATGAAGACCAGTTTTGTTGTTTAAATATAACAGTAATAAATTAAGAGAAGGATAAAGATGTATAGCCTGTCCAAATCTCAGGGAATTGAGAGCCTGGGCCTCTTTTGTTTGGCAGTTAAACAGACCAAGAACAAAATCAGACAGAATAGGGTGGTTTTGAATAAGAGAGCGGCAACTCTTAAGATAAAATGAAGAGAAACAGACCCTTTCCCTTAAACAGTTAATGGATTTTTCCTGGCAAAGGTAAAATTTCTGGAACAGGTGTGTTAACAGGAACAGAGAGGAAGGGGCCAAGGGATTGTCATTGTCAGTTACAATCAACCTGTCTGTCAGTCTACCCAGCTGAAGTCTGTCATGAGATTAAGTCATATTGGCCTATGATGTGGCTACATCTGCAATCGAAAGTGAACCAAACGATTTAAAGTTGCTCAGGCTGAGCTTGTGCAGTGTGACTGCTCATTACTTGTTTTATTGTAATTTATGTCATAAATCCCATCCCAATATGTGATTCTGCTTTGTAAAAATGTGCTTGAAACAACCGAAGTGCTAGATGACCTTAAGAATGAATGCTTTTAGGAGCATTACTGAGTGGGATCTTCTGAATCTGTTCAACAGCTCACATTCCCAGCAGAGGCTGTTTCAATAGCTAAGGGTGTGCCCCAGAAAGTTCAGCATTAGTAATGCTTTCCAAACTAGGTGGGAAATTATTTTGAAAATGACAATAGGAAGTATGTTTGATGTTACACACAACTGACGTTTTTCAGTCATTTGGAGCTATTAATCTGCTTTGCTAGACCTGCCTAGCTCTTTCTTTGGATATGTGCTTGGTGGTTTTTATGTTACAGCTGAAGTTTTTAATGATGTGCGCTAGTTTGTCATTTTAAACATGTACATTATGTTTACTTATGATGTACTTAAGCTAAGTGATTAACAGATTAAATTACTTCAGAGTATAAATTCTCATTTGGTCTTCTGGATTCTGTTTTTGTCTCTGTTGTATGCCTTCCTAATTACCAGCATATAGAAGTACTTAAAATCAGAATTTTAAAGCAGTTATTATTAATCTTCTCTAGATCAGAATTAAAACCAACATGGGCTGACTTACTATATTATTGTGTCTTCAAAATAAGGTAATGTTGTATTTTCTCTTTCATTTAGGCCTAAGTAGATCTTAAAACAATTTTTTATTTAATATTTAATATTTAAAATCCCCATAACATAGTTTGACATATTTTTCAATTAAGCTATTGTTAATTTTGGTTTTTCATTGTGTTAAAACAACATTAGCCAGCATTTAGCTCTGAGCCTGTAGCAATGGTGCCTGTCATTGGTACCAGAATTGAAGAAAGCTAAATGTGAGTTGGCAATTTGATCTTATCCCTAAGAAATATCAGAAGAGTAAATAAAAAGCTCAGATAACTTTGGGAGCAATAAGATTTAGATGTAGCCTCATGACTTGGGGTAATCTCTGAGTATATCTTACTGTGTTGAATCTTATTCTTATCAAGTAATGGCATTAAAACCAATCTGTGCAAGGCACGTAGAAGATTAATTAACATTGGGAAGAAAAGAGACATCTGAGCCTTTCACCTGTAAGGTACCCTTTATCTCCAGCTGAGTTTGCCAGACTTTAATGCTATTTGTCATCTTTCCTAACAGATATCTTGATCTTTTTTCTCCACACTGCCCTTTATACTTTGAATGACTCCTGGAATGCTGGTACCATGTATTAATCTGTTATCCTCTCTCACTGAAGGCTTCAAATATGCTTGACTTATGCAAAAAAAATTAGACATAATCACTTAGCTGGTGTATACTTTCTTTTGCAAACAATTAATTTAAGGGAGCATTAACAAAGATAAAATGCCTGTTCCCAAGTGTAATAACATCGTACATACAGAGTTTAAGGCCTATCTATTATGATATTTACCTTCTTCATAAATAGCCATTATATGGAATTTGTTACTTCCTGATTTTCTGCTGAAGCAAACACATGCGAGGATGAGCTTCAATCTGTTATTTGGTGCATCTCTGTGGGTGAACTTTACCCATGCAAGTTGCCATTTTGGCTTGCCCTGTTTGATTGGACTTGAATTTAGAGGTCTTTTCCAACCAAAGCAATTGTATGATTTGAAGGAATGGGTTATTTAGACAGCGACTCTTCTGATGAATGGGTTCCATATACACATTAGGGCATGATGCAGCTGTCTCTTAAGTTATTTAATTTCTTCCTGATGATAAAGATAGAATATGATTTGCAATAAAAGAATGGGAGGGATAATTCTGTTTCTGCCTATATTTTGCACTGATATTTATTATGTTTTTTCTATGTGTATATTCACACTTATTTTAGGTTCTTCAGGTATTTAAGTACACATTTAAATATATGCTTCATATTTAATAATATTTTATGACATTATGGGAAAAGCATAGCATTATTACGGATTTGTAGTATTTCAGATCTCTTATTTTCTGTCTTTTTTTTCCTGGTTGCACATTTTGGCTTTTCTAAGAAAATAGGTTTTGTGTAAACAATCTCTTGGGTTAGATAACCTTGAGCTTCATTTCAGTAGGAATTCTGCCCAGAGTTGGATGCAATCCTTTAACTTATATGGAAACCTTGTCATTAGCACAGTGTCCTGTGGAAAAACTAAGATGCCTTTTCTTGCTGTTCCAGTGTAAGGCATCTGCATTTAAAATGCTGGAGATAATTTCTATTTTGACTGCATGCAACCGAGGCTAAGAAGCATTTCTTGAACTAATGGTGATGGTTGAAGTATATCATATTTTAAGAGAGGTCATTTTTCTGACACTAGAGATGGGACACTTTTTTTTTTTTTTAATTGTTCTGGGCTTGAGGTTTTTGTTTAGCAAATTTAAGAATATTATGATTTTATTGTTCTTCATTAGGTTGCATAAGGGGCTTTTACAGATGTGGGGTATTGACAGCTCAGTATCAGATCTGATGCAATGAAATGGATTGTTTTAGGATCATGGAAAGCTCTAAAATTCTTGCACTGTTACCGAAGCTTTGTGGTACATCCAGCTTTATAATTTCATTGTCCATTTTACTGGTTATGGGTGATCAGTGGTTTTAATTGCATGAGAAAGTAAATGTTCTTTTAATTGTTTGCTGTTTGCATACTGGTAAAAAGATTCTGATGATACCAAAGTCTTTCTCTTTACTGAGGAACTGCTAATGATCTGGCACTTGTTCTGTCATGGATCAGAGTGTGATTGTCTGTAGGAAAAGCCTGCCCAAGGTTTCTCACCACAGAAACAAACTTTTTTTTCCCAGTGTGGTCTAACATCCAATGTCTTGTGGGAACTATACAATTATAGATTAGAAGTATATACAATGCCTACCTTAGATTCCTAAATGACAATGAAAAGAAAGTCCATTTTAATATTTTAATTGTAGGTAGTGGACTCTGCTGTCCCCATGCCAAAGATGAGATGTGTCCTTATCACTGAAAGAACATTTCTGGTGGCTTGTGGCTGTCCCCTAGTGTCAGCATCCATACGTCACTTTGCATGTATAAAAGTAATGACCCTGTTGAGTGCCAAGTGCATTATCACACTTGCCATCCCCTTCTCTGGTCTGACTTGAGTCCAGGAAACTGGTTACATCACAGTAAGTGTTAAGTTACAAACTTCTCCTTTTCTACTTAAGTAGCAAGGTTATTTGAGATAGTTTTTGTTATCTAAGGTTGAAACCAGAGTGAATGTGTAACAGGAGCTGCCAGCTTTTCATGTTAGGGAGCAGCCCTATGCAAAGAGCATGGTTTATACCAAATAAAAAAGGGAGCTTTACCTGATTGGGTTGAAGGATACCACAGTCATTATCAAGTCTCAGAAACCTTGTTTTGAGGAAAAGTGTGCTCTTAATGTGATTGACAACACAGCAGCAGCATCTGTGTAAATGGAACAGTCATATAATTTTAAGGAAGGACAAAAGGTACCTTTTCATGAAGCAAAATCTTTGTCTATGAACTATTCACATCAGAAGCAGGCAGATCTCCCAGGCAAATGGACTCTGTGCTGAGAAACTGGATTAACAGGACTGGAACCGTGTTGTGGCTTCATTCAGGAAACTCTTAAGCTGTTGGAAGCTGACAGGGAAGAGAGAGTGCTTTGTTTCCAGGGGCATAGAGGGCTGGCAGGTCCCTTCACTACAAGTGGTATGGTAACTGTGGAAGTTGCTGCTAAATAAATGTCTAAATAAAAACAAACAAACAAACCAAAACACTTTTATTTTTAATAGAAGATCTGGGAAATGGAGTAAAAATTTATGCTTTGTCAGTAGGAGCACTGTCTTGTACTATCCCTGTAATTCTGGCAGCAATTCATAAGACCAAAAAAAATTTTTTTCTTATAAGATTGCTATTATAGTTCTTGTGACTGCCTAAACTTAAATTAGAACTAACCTATTATAACTCGTGTCCCAGCAGATGCTTGTGGATGTGTGTCTCAGTTCAGCCATGTTTGGCTATGCAGGTCATACTGAATAGTGATCGAACTGAATAAAACATAGATTCCAATTTTAAGAGCTATAGTAAAGGAGGATACACCTCAAGGAAAAAAAAAAAAAATCAGTAAATAGATGTGTGATTTGACATACAGTTTGGAATTACATAAAAGAATTAATTCCAGTTAGTCCTGGTTTCCTTACATGTGGAAAACCATGGCAACAGATAAAGTCAAAGCAGTTAAACCAGTGTTCCTATCGATACAGATCTTGACAGTCTCCTAATTCACAATTAGGTTAACTAGGTGAGTGATGTACTTGGAACCTGTGTTCTGCCTAGTTGTGCTGCTCTGAAGATGTAAGGTTTCTGTCTGCGTAACGTAACGGTATGAAGGATTTTGCATGTCTGAGCTTCATTAACTAAACTAATGCCTTCAGCAAGAGTACATATACAGCATATGTGTCTGTGCCAAAAGTATACCCTCTTTTTATCACTTTTAAGGGAGTTCTGCTGTCTTTTGCCTGAAAACAAAATGTGTGAAGAAGAAAAAATTGCCACATACTTGATATGAAATACTGCGATTTTTCTTTGAGCAGCAGGTAGTGTAATGGCTTGATACCTTGGAAGAACTGGAAAATTTGAAAACAGAAAACCCTCTTTGTTTTACGTTTTCTGGCTGCACAGAAGAAAAGATGTACGAAAAGTTTCCATTGTGAGTTTCTGAAATTCTTTGTATCAGAAAATATCAGTGTGCAGGACTGATCACTCGTAATGGCATCAAACCCAATTCAATCTGAACAATCCCTGCTCCAAGATCAAGAAGATACTACATTCCTATAGAGGAATTTGCAACATTTGATCATTTTGATATTATTAACAAACAGAGAACCTGTAAACTTAATGCAAGACGTGGCAGCTTCTTGGATAGAAATTTTGTCAGGCTCCAGGGATTTTAAGAGTTTCTTTTCATTAATCATATAATTCTGAATATTCATTTTTCCCGGTGCTACTTGCTATTACTAGACACCACCTTTATTGTGATTATTACAAAGAAGCTCCCTGCACTGAAGATCAGTGCACAGCCAGGTAATTACATTTTATATCTATGTGTACCATCTTTGGTTCTTTTTACAGTCAGTCGGTGCTTCAGTACAAACCAGGAGGGCTTCCTTAATGTTTTACCAAAATCTCAAATTTAAAACTATCTCTGTGGAAAAAGTGGAGAACATTTGTTACCGAAGATAGGAGTTAACAGGAAACCTGAATGATGGGTGCTCTGTCTCTAGGGGTCTGTTGCCACAACTTGAGCCTGTTGGAATTCAGTTTTCATAAAATTATTATTCAGGAACATGCCAATTTCTTTCTTCAAGACTGATCACAGAATCATAGAATTGTTTCGGTTGGAAAAGACCTCGAAGATCCATCCAACTGTTGACCTAACACCACCATGGCCATTAAACCATCTTTTGAAGTGCCCTGTTGGCACATTTTTTAACATCTCCAGAGACACTGACTCCACCATTGTCCTGGGCAGCCTATTCCACTCCCTGACCACCCTTTCAGTAAAAAAAAAAAAAATGTTTTCTAATATTCCATCTAAACCTCCCTTGGTGCAATTTCAAGTAATTTCATATATCCATTTTGCTTTACTGTGCCATCATTTTGTAGTTCTAAAAGAATCAGTGTTAGAATCTAGCATTTCATTGTGAGTTCAAGGCTTCAACAGTTGGTCCTGTTGATAGTTCCAGGTATTTTGACCTTTCCTAGATACTTACCTGTGAACTGTCAAAGATATATGTGTATGACAGTCTTCATAGCTAGCAATAATGTTTATGATTGCTTTGAAGATTGGTGTAGATAGGCAGGTAGAAATGCTTTGTTTCCTAGTATTTCTTAAGAGCCAAAAAAAAAAAAAAAGTTTTTTTTTGGTCGAATTCAGTTCTCTGTGATGAAGGGTTTTGAGTAGTTATTGTTTCTTAATATAAATCAGTAAGCTCAGGGATACTTAGGTTCTCCTTTCTGCTGACTGAAAAGACAACAGACGTTTCAATTTACCCATTACAAAGTTACCCTCTCCTGCTTCTCTGGTCCTTCCCCAGAATTTTTCTGTTAGTATGCAGGCAAAGCACTGAGACAGAGGTTAGAAAGCACCCATATTGTGGTCAGTGTTTTTCATAACAAGTGGTGCCCTTGCTGAGTAATCATCATTTGTGCAGGCCAACACAAAATGTTCATGTTACAGGGAAAGCTTAATTTGTGGATTAGGAGAGGAGATGAGTGTAGCCAGATGCAAAGGCTCTGTTTTAATGAAAATAATCCTAGCAAGTAAAAGAATAGGTGGGAGAAGACCTAAAGCTTAAGACCTTATTTTCTTAGTATTTTTCATTTTTCTTTGAAGAAAGAGCATTTGACTATCCTTGGCCAGTAGCTGGGACATAAAGAGGACAGTTGAGTTTAGTGCTCTAATCTTGTCCAGTATTACCTTAATTGTAGTTGATTGTGTGATGGTAAACATAACTAATGATTCACTGTGCATGCCAAAAAAACAGTCTAGGTCTGTAGAAGACCTCGGTGTTATATACACTGTTGATCTTTAATTCCTAAGATACCTTTGTCAAGGATTAACCTTTAGTGTATCCGAAAGATTTCAGGTGTTTAATTTTGCTTTGCCAGTGAAACTATGTGGAGGGTTGGTTCTTGCATGTGCCTAGAGTTTCCAGTCTTGCTTGGGCTGAAGTGTTTACATCTCTTTCCTACCTAACTGTTGCTGCTAACATGATGGATTGAATGTTCCTTCACCTGCCTCGTTTGGAGATCATATAGTACCTGTGGACTAACAAACACTACTAGTGCCTAGTTCAGCATGAGAGTTAGCAGCCACTCACATAGTGGGGAGCAATTAAACCCCATTTTTTTGTTGAAGCTCTACTGGTGCAGTGAGGAATAAAATGTTCACAAGGCCAGAATGCCCAAGAAAGGAACATAATTGGAGGCTGGCCATGGAGCTAGGAGGCTGGGAGAAAGGGAGCCTCATCCCTGGCTTCTACTTCTGAGACTGCTCAGAGATTTTATCCAGTGAGTGGTTTTGATACAACTGAGTAAACACAAAATTTAGCCTAGATTATGTGAATAAAGAACAGTATGGTAAGTAAAATAATTTTTATGGGGATTATATACTTGGGTATTACTGTCAATTTATGAACATAAAACTTATGCTTGTTCAGTGTTAAGTTTTAAGAATTGGCTGTATTAAATGGCTTTTATTTTTCCCTTAAAAAATAAATATAGCTTCTATTCAAAATACAATTTAGAGTTTTATACCAGCTAAAATCAACTGATCCACTTGCAGACTTTCTGATTCTAAAAGGACCAGCCTTTCCGCAGAGGGATGAATAATGTAGGTTAGCTTGTTTCTGTGGGCATTTATTACAGCCACACAGAACAGTTCCTGGAGAGGTTTTCTATTTTTTATTTAGCAGCAGTGAAAATTGCAATTATTCTATTTACTTGGCTTGCCACTATGGCAGAGAGTAATTCTTTGGACTGTGAGGAGGAAATGTTTGTTTTCACTGGCTGTTCCTTGCATATGCTGCTCCAGTTATAATTAAATATGAATATTTACCCATAAAATGGAGCATTTTTCAAGTTCAGTTTAACTGATTTTTAGGGTCCAAGATATAGGCATACTCAGCCCTTCTAGTGTTTTGTGTAATGCTCTTCATTATACAGAACTAATAGACAGAGTAGTGAATCAATAAAATATCACCATGCCCATCAGATGAACATTATGGCTGTAAATTCTTCATCAGGAAGAATCTGTAGGGGAAAAAAGGAAACAAAAAGCTAGATCAAAAGCGATGTGGAGAATTAATGTGGAGAAGATGAAAGGGAAGGAAACGAACAATAGGGTTGATGTAAGTGGAGGATTAAGTAAAGCAGAAGCAATCATTTTTTATGGGACAGATGAAAAGAAATTGAGAATAATTGTTACGGGAGGTGCAAGTAGTGGCAAGTTGAAAATGACATCCATTTAATGACCGTATGAAAACTAGGGCTTGCCTGTGATTTGTGCTATCATTCATTTCCAAGAAGTAGCTTCCTAATAGCTCTTGTGGTATCATGTGCCATTCTAACAATGACATTCACAAAAGCTTACTGGATTCTTTTGGAAGTTAAAATACCATGGTGGCGTTATTCAACATTATTTAGCTCCAGATAACAATTTTATTTAAAATATTTGAAGCCAACCGAATCTTCCATTCACATCTGCTGACCTTTCATACACACAGTAGGTTAACTAGCTTGCTTAAAAGGCACTTTCACAGACAACTCGTTACTTGGCACAACTGATAAAGTGTAATGAAAAGTTCTGCAGCTTACTCCAAAAGTTCCTAAAATACAGGGCAAACTGAAATTATCATAAGGGCAAAATTAGATCTGTTTTTAAACATAGTAAATGCTGTTAAATAATGTTTTAAGATTAAGGAAAGACTAGCTTACAAAACCTTGTATAAGGTTGAAGCTGTGGTAGTTTGAGGGATCCTAGGTCCCTCTTAAACAAAACCACAGGCACAGAAACCCATCCCAGGGGGATGGACCTGCTCATCCCAGGATATTGTAATAATTTTACTCTTTTGCATCTTTCTGGTATCACAGCTTAAAAGATAGTGCCTGACTTGAATCAGGAATGGAGTGTTACTGCATCTCATCTCTAGCAGAGGGTTAAGGAGCCCAGACCCTGGCTGTCAGATCTTGGGGTCATCCCAGTCCCCAGTGCCGCTGAAACACATCTGTATCCTTATGCTTGGGACAGACAGTGGAGGGAACTCTGAAGGGACAGTGCTGCCTTTTTCCATGGGTCTTTATCCCACAGCTAGTAGGGCAACCATTGACTAGTGAGATGGAAGTGGTGTTTGTTTCCAAATTAAGTTTCTTTTTCATTGGCTTAAAGGGTTCTTTATGATTAATCCTCATTTCTCTACTTAATTGTATCCTATTATTCACACCAGTCAAGAGCTGTGATGGCTACACTTGAAGGAGATTTTTCAAATCGTTATTGTCATTTCTGCCTGTCCTCCATTTGCCAAAGTCTGTCTGTAGGTCCTTTAAAGCATTGCACGTGGTGGTGTTGAAAGGGAAGACAATTCAATGGTGTGGTGTTATGTAGGTCTGTCACTAATAATTTGAACACTAACCCTTTCAACTTTGTGCTGATTTTTGTAACAGTATATTCCAGCCCTCCTTCAGTTGTCGTTACTCTTTCTGTGCTGTCCTCAATTCATTGCCACCTTTTGAATAATGAGACTTTTGAGTTATGGGTACATGATTGTACTAGGCTCTTTATGGTCTTCTCCCTATGACTTATGTTATGTTATGTTTGATTTTTAAGATGCAAAGTTAACTTTGTTAGTGTAGTTTTCTGGGTAGGGCTTCTACGTAGAAATTTCCCTGCTCTGAGATCACATGCCTTGCTTTTTGACCTGGACTTACAGATCCAGCTGACCTAACACCAGCTATGTGGACTTTTTATTAAGTCTCAAATGATTTTTTTCATTTGCTGGTGTTTTCTTTTAACTTTACCACGTTTTCTCCCCAATATTTCTAAATTGCTTTTGGATTATTTTTTTTGTAATGTTTTTCAGCTTTTAAACACTTCCTTTCTGTTTCTTTATTTTTCATTTCACCTACTTCTGCACTAGTACTGCATTACATTTTCCTGTTTCTGCACTTGCTTGAAACTTGTCTTCAACTCTTTAGTAACATTAGGAGTCTTAATTTTTTTTTTTTCAGCTTTTCTTTATTTCAGTGGCCATCTTATACATTTCCCATGTGAAATGCATTGCTTCTTCGGGTTTTAGATGCAGCCTGCTGAAAGCCCTCATTCACCAAAGATTGTCATGTGCAGTTATATTTTCTGAATTAAAGCTTGTGCCAAGCAAAGTCTTCAATATGGTCTTTTTGTCTTGTACCTTCCGGTCTCTGTGATGCTTCCAAATACTTCTTGCTGTTACGTTGTCAACATTAAATCTTGTTTCTTAGTGAGAGGGGATGAATTTCATACTACTTAAAAGAAGTGAAAATCAGTTGATTGCTTCCCATATATTACATCATTGAAGGGAAATGCCAGTTGTTTCAGTGCCATATGTACATATTTTTTTTTTTTTTGGTAGAATCTGGTTGAATGATTTAGTCTGGCTTTAAGAGCAGGGATGCCTCTGGCAGAGAGTTGACTGTAAAAAAAGGAGCTGAATTAGTTCAGAGATGTTGCATTCCCTTCATCAAGCTCTCCTCTTATTTCTTTTAAGAGAGGGAACTTACCTTACAGAGATTTTCCTATTCTTTGATCCCTGACTGGAGCATCTCTGTATTCTGGTATGGGGACCAAATTAAATGATAGAGTAATGGAATCATTATATGAGTGTGTGAGGGTCCCCACCTGCTACATGGGATGTTTTCTGTAACATTAGACAGAGCCCAGACAGGTTCATTTAGCTTGGGAATTAGGCCTTTGCTTGAAAGTGCTGGGGAGAAGTAGGAAAATGGTAGTATCTCTCAGGGCTGCTGAGCCTTTGACTCTGGAAGCATTGTGATCTGCAGATGAACCTGCATTTTCCCATTTCGCTGATGTTTTCTGGATACATTGGAGGATATGAAGTGATGGCTGTTAGACTGGATAAAGTATATTAATGGAATTTCTGATAGCTCACAAAACACGTTTAGAAATAGCACCCCAGTACAATACTGTGAAAGATAAGCCTGTTGTGACAAAACACCAAAAAAAGAAATCTGTAAGTTTCCTGTGGTATTTAAACCAGCAAATGCAATAGAAATGGTCATGTCAGGATGCTTCTCATTGCTACCTGAGAAGCAGATCTCATGATTGTTTTGTAGTCACTGTCTGTTTTCTTCTAATTTAACATCTTCTTGATATCTAATTAATATCTCTGGAAATTCAGTTTTGTAGTAAATATGCAGCTTTAATATGTGATGATTGCATGTTTTATTTAGGAGAGTGTAAAACTTATCCAGTTCTTGTTGACAACTGTTAAAAGATGTATATTTTTTATTTGCCCAAAGTCTGAATATTTATAGGTGATTAAAATAAAGAGGTTATTTAGCAGGTGCTGACCACATTTTCGTAGTTACAGTATTGTAATTGTTTCATGAGGTTTCTTTGTTGAGGAAATTATCTTTGTTTAATGCTAAAGGATGTAGGTAATATGTCTCTATTGCCAAATTATTTCAGGGTGTGCACTGTACTTTTTCCCCTACGATTACGCAGAATGGAAAACAGAATGTGCCAAACAACTTGTGGAACAGTTCCCATATCAACTTTTATGTGACAAAAAAATGTAATTAAGATTGTTCAACCCAGAACATAAAAATGAATTTAAAGCAAGTTATATTTTTGAAGGAAATATTGTTTTTCTTCAATTCACCATGCTAATAGAAACAGTTGAATTTACCCAGACAAGAGCCGGTAGCAAGACACTGTCATCTTTTAAAATTTAAGTAGCCAGAACCACAAGGAAATACTGAATTCAAAGAGGTTTTTATTCACAAACAGTGGTTTTATGCCTTTTGAGAGAATTCATGGTAATGACATTGTCAACATAAACAATGCAATCCTATTAACTGCTAAGGTAAATAGCATTAGACGTAAACATCTGTTTTACATTGCTACATGTTTGTTCTGCTTATGGAAATGCTTCAAAACTTTTGAGCATCTTCTCTTTTGTGTAAGTGCCTTGTGACTCTTGTGATACCTTCTCTCTACTCTGCCAGCTCTGTATCCTTACGCTTTGTGCACTGGCCTGTGTTCTTCCCTTTTCTGTTTATTACCGACACCTCTGGAGCAGTGACATCCTTACTTCCTTTCCTGGGATTACTTTAAAAGCTAAAGGAGGGGTTTCTAAAGAGGAAATATGCCTACTATTACTCCTGGTAATTCTTTACAGTTCTCTGTTTTCCCTGCAAGATGGCTGGTGTGTTTTGATAAAAATATTGTCTTGGTGCTTGTCAAATGTGCCCAAGTGTGATGATTCAAGTGTGTTGTTTGGGAATGTTGGAAGGGATTTGTTTAAGCATCTGATGCTCTTACTTATGGCCAGCTTTTTGAAAGTCAGGTAAAGTGCTTTAATTTGGGAGTTATTAAATTTGGGAAACTGTATAGCTGGTCTAGATGTTATGACATGGTTTTTTTTTTTCTTTTTTTTTTTAATCCAGTGGGTTGATACAACATAGGAAAGTAGCTTTTTGATCAAAGGGCATACACTGGTTTACAAATGGTATCAAAACAGATTTGGCTTTAAAAGAACTGGGCTTGATTCTCTGATACTTTTATTGCCATGAAGTATCTAGGGCAGTTTAGGGAAGGTAAGCAACAACAGATATTTTCATGTAAAGCTTTTAGTTTGAGTACTGAATAACCTTGGGCTGGGGATATTTGAAGGACCAGTGTTGACCTATATCCTGTTGTGACAGCTGAGAGCAGCAGGTTGGAACTGCTGGATGAAATCCATACCCAGTTGCCCACTGTACTTTCTTCTTGTCACTATACAATGTCAAATCAAAGACACTTTTTAACTGTTGCTTATTCTAGCTCTTTACTAATTTGAAAAGATAGCTGTGCTGTCATGGCAGTACAATGGGAAAAGTAATCGGAATCAGTGGCAGACTGTCCAGTGTGAGGTATCCACCCTACATAACTAGGTTAAGGTAGATTACAACTTCCAAATATAATGAAACAGTGGGGTTTTTTCCTCCTTAGCTGTTTTAGAGTCTTCTGATTTCTTTTGGTCTCTGTATCAAGTTGTAAATGATGTGTGAAATAAAATACTTCTCAGTTAATGGCTATGATCCTCATGATTTCTAATGCTCTTCAGATTGCTGTGGTATGCTGTGTTTAGACCAGACATGGAAGTCTGTCTTATGCATAATTCTCAGTTTAGAAAGGAGATAGAAAGAAAACTAGTAGGAACATATTTATTTATTTATATTGCTGGGGATATATGTGTGTATGTTGGTCTGTCTGTCTTTAAATTAAAAAAAAAAATAAATTAGATATCTGGGTAGTTGTACTAGTAGTTTGTTGATAGCCAATATTAATTGTCTCTTCTTTCTACCAATTAAGATAACAAAACTTAGAGACTTGAGTTATGTATGGCATGTCAGCAACACATTGGCAGTCAGGGCAGGAATTCATTAATTCATGACTCTAAGCTTGACATCCCACTTCTGGTGGTATGGTCTCTATTTAAAAAACAATAATCTGTCTTAGCTTGTGCATCTTTATTACATAACTTTAGCTGAATTAGTATATATATTAGATGAATGCTTAATGTGAAGAATTTCTGTGCCAAAACATGTTCTTTGTCTAAAATGATAGTATGAGTTTAGTCTCTCATGTTTTGTAGTGGGACTCTTTGCTGTGATAATGTCATTTTACTCAAGAATTCAGCCTGTCAGATGGTATAGAACTGGGATCCCTCTGTGCCTCTGAAGTGAAAGAATGGAAACTGCTGCTGAAAGTCATTTAAGAATCGATTTTGCTTAGTGATATCAGTGTATAGGCATGACTCATGACTGAAAAGGTACTAAAACAGCAGTGTGTACCCTATCAGTATCTATTTTACCAATGGCATAATCCTGGCATAATGCTGGTAATGACCCAAATTCTGTCAGTGGTCTCTAGCCAGACCACTTTTCAAGAGACTAAATAAGAGCATCCTCAAGACATAATCCTGTTGGCTAAGGAAGGTTGATGTGTGATGCAAATTTTGAAGCGCTCTATATGCACAGGATAGTAATACTGCTTGAGCCACCTGCACCATTTTCTACCAGCTACAAGCAATACAAGTAGCTGGGCTGGGGCCTGTTTAGACAGATAGGTCCAAGGCATTTATCTTGATAGAAGAACTGAAGAAAGGAGGGAAGACATGCTCACTTTTCCTCTTTTACACTGTTCCTGGAACAGTAAATACCCATATTGTTCAAAGCAGTTGCACTTTTTGTGTCTGAGACCATTGTCAGAAAATGTCCATGATCTTTAATAGATTAATTTCCCCCCGCCCTTCCCCTTCTTGTTTCTTCTTTTTCAATTTCAGTGGGCTCAGGCAGATTACAAATAGGGGGTGTCATCTTAGTAATGACTCCACAAAGATAAACGGAACTAGTGAAACAAAGCATTAGCCACAGTGGAGTGTTTTTCTTGTATACAATCTCTTTACTAGATTTTACGGAGAGGATCATGTCCTTGGTGAAAGCTTGAAGAAAGCCCTTGCTGAATAGAGGTGATCTAGGCCATCACTTCCCTTTCTTGTTTTAATTCTGTTGCTGTTGAGGAGCTGATGCCTGTTGTGTGGTCCTCTCCTTGATCTATAGGCTGGCATGTTCCCATTTATGAATCACAGAACTTTAGAGATTGGAAGGGACCTCCAGAGATGATAAAGTCCAACCTCCCTGCCAAGACAGGATTCCCTAGGGTGGTTTGCTCTGGAACACATCCAGGCAGGTTTTGAAAATCTCCAGATTCTGCAACCTCTCTGGGGAGCCTGTTCCAGTGCTCTGTCACCCTTGCCTCATGTTAAGGTGAAACCTTCCATGTTCTAGTTTGTAGCTGTTGCTCCTTGTCTTATTGCTGCTGAGCAGCAAAAAGAGATTGGCCCCATCCACTTGACACCCACCCCTCAGGTATTTGTGTACATTGATAAGATGTCCTCTGTCTTCTCTTCTCTAGACTAAACAGCCCCAGGTTTCTCAGTCTGTTTGTAGGGGAGATGCTCAAGTCGCCTTATGGCTCTCTGCTGGACTTTTTCCAGCAGATCCCTGTCTTTCTTGAACTGGGGAGCCCAAAATTGGACACAGTATTCCAGGTGGAGTCTCACCAGGGCAAAGTATATGGGGAGAAGAACCTCCATAGCCCTGCTGGCCACGCTTTTCCTGATGTACCCCAGGATGGCATTGGTTCTCTTGGCCACAAGGGCACATTGCTGGCCCATACAGAACTTGCTGTCCACCAAGACTCTAAAGTCTTTCTCCACACAGCTGCTTTCCACTAGGGCATCCCCCAGCCTGTACTGGTGCCTGTTTTTACTCCTCCCCAGATGGAAGACCCTGCATTTGTCCTTACTGAACTTCATGTGATTAGCCTTCATCCAGCTCTCCAGCCTGTCCAGATCTTGTTGGATGGCAGCACAGCCTGACAGGCTGTCGGCGATCCCCTGCGCCCCTCAGTTTTGTATCATCAGCAAACTCAGTGCTCTCATCCAGGTTGTTGATAAAGATATTGAACAAAACTGTACCCACTACTAATCCCTGAGGAACACCACTGGCTACAGGCCTCCAACTTGACTCTGTGCCATTGATGACAGCTCTCAGAAATCTATTGTGGACCCAGTTTTCAATCCACCTCACAGAACTACCATCTATGCCACAACTCCTGACCTTATCTATGAGGATGTTGTGGGAGGCAGTACCAAAAGCCTTTCTGAAGTCAAGGTAGATAACATCCATAGGCCTTCCTTTATCTACCCCTTTGGTCATGGTATCATAAAAGGCTATCAGATTAATCAAGCAAGATTTTCCCTTGGTAAATCCATGTTGGCTACTCCTGATAACTCTCTTTTCTTCCATGTGGCTAGAGATGGCCTCCAAAATGAGCTGCTCCATCATCTTTCCAGGGATGGAGGTGAGGCTGGCTGGTTTGTAGTTGCCTGGGTCTTCCTTCTTGCCTTTTTTGAAGACTGGAGTGACACTGACTTTCTTCCAGTTGTCAGGCAGCTCTCCTGTTCTCTATGAAGCGAGATGTGGCAAAGCAGCTAATGGTAATTTGCATGTGTAAATACTACTTAAAAGAAAAGAGTGATGATTGGAATGCGTGCACATGTGTTTGCTTTATTCTAGGGGTTAGAGGCTGTTTGCTCTTCTTATGGTTTAAGGACTGCCCATTCTATGAATGTCCTTAATACTTTAAAAACTTGAAAGAAATGATGGCACCCCACACAATGTCAAAATGTGCATTTGAAGTAAAAGCCCGGCAATTCAGATCTTCTGGTCTTGTTCATAGCAGGTAAAAGGCTGCCTTGATGACACTTAGAGCAAATGAATTTCTCTCCTGCAGTCATGCACTGAATGAATTGCTTGATCTAGTTTGGTACAAAAGAACATTATCTATAAATAGTTAACAGAGCTTTCTTCAGGACAAGTGATCTATAGACTGACATGCTCTCTTGGGGTCTTTTAAAAAAGTAAGTGCTCATATGAACAAAAGGAAAGTTTGTTAAAAAAAAAAAAAAAGCCTTTTTAATGAGATTGAAACGCACAGATTTTAACTTCCTTTTGAAAGCATCTGACCAGCCACTTCAAAAATCCAAAAAGCTGACCTTACAGTCACTTGAAGAAAAGAAGGTCAGTCCATTCATCTGATATGAATGTTTTGTCAACAATTACAAGCTGAAAATGCAAACTAAAACAAGTGGTTAATTGGAATTGCTGTCATATAAGCATCAGTGAATTCAGTTTTTATTTGATAGCCATTCTTCTGGGCTTAAAGGAGCTTCTCTTATCTCTGTGACATTTTTATGAGTCTGTCGACACACTGCACCATTGGTCCTGGGGTCTCTCTGTCCTATTTGCTCTTTCATGCACTTTTTTTTTTGGCAGCTATTCTCACAGGTTTTTAGACCATTGCTAATTATGATAAGCAAAACTTCTAAGAAATTTTAGTGTGCTAAGGGAAGCATCCATCTTCCAAGTTTCTTGATGTAGCATTCTTAGAAGAAAGCAGAAAAAGTAGTTATCTATGGAAACAAAAGGAAGAAGCCTTCCTTTTTGTGATGTTTCCAGCTTTGATTCTTTTTTCACCGACATGAGACCAGTCATCTTGAAAGTGGTGTCAGTCTGGATTTCCGTGAAAAAAGCCTCTGTATGACCTATGCAACTGAAATGGACTTTTTAATGGCAGTATTGTGTGCAGGCAAAGGATCTGGTGCATGCTGCTGGTGCTAATTCTGTCAGTGTCCTCAGATACTTGTTCTTGTGTGTATGCACCACAGCTAGCATAAGGATCTGTGTGAGGAAGAACACTGTGTGCAAATATTAGTGGGCAGAGCTTAAGGAGCAGATATGACTGTAAGCACTTGGGGGCCAGAAGGATCTTTCACTAGAATGGGGAGAAGGCCATCTATGTTTATAGATTTGCTATGGGTTTTGGGAGAGAAAATTATTCTGTGTCTACAGAGAAGCTAAAAGCCAAGTATCCAGACTAGGAAATCACTTGGCTAGTGGCTTGATCAGTAAAAAAGATGTAAAATAATATGATTGGAGTATGTTACAGACCACCTGATCTAGGTGAGGAAGTAGCCTAAGACTTTAAACAACTGGAGGAAATCTTTGTCACAGAACATAGCCGTCTTAGGGGACCCTGACATCTGCTGGAAGGGAAACGTAATGGAATGCAAGGAGGAAGATTTCTGAAGAATGTTTGAGATAACTGGTTGATACTGGTACTGGTGAACTGGTGTTGACACAGCCATATCTGTGATTCACTGGCAAGGAAGAGCTGATTGAAGCAATGACCTTGGCTGTGTCAAGTTTGGAATAAATGATTTGAGCTCAGGATACTGAAATGAGTGAGGAACAAGATTAGCAGGGTATAGACCCCATACTTGAGGCTAATGGACTTCAGCTTATTCTTCATTTATTTGGCAGGTAAGAAGAGTTCCATGGTCTACTAATTTAAGGCTTATTGGAATATTCTGATAAGAGAAATTGGTACGTTCCTGAAAGTTCAGTGCAGAATATAACTAAATTAGATCATTGGTTGTAAAAGGATAGTAATAATAAATTCTTTATCAGTCATTGGTTTGCTAAGAGGTATAAAAGCCAATGTATAAACAACCTCGTCTTTCTTAGATGTTGGGCACTGGCTCTCCCTCGCTGCTCCTTCAGTCCACTCTGATCTCTTCCACTAACCTTGACAGACCAAATAACATGTGAGCTGGTTTTTTTTCTGTCTGTGGAGACAGAAGGGGCATTGGCCCCTTCTGAGCTTTCTTTGTTGGGGCGGTGGCGGGGGGGAGGAGAAGATTTGATTTCTGTATTATTTCTAAATTGTATGTAATTGTAAATACATGTGAATATATTTTGTATTCATGTTTGTAAATTTAGCTTTGCTGTAAATATAGCTTTATATTCTCGGCCATCTGGTCTGGTAAATTTTAAATGGAAATGGGGGGGAAGTTTCTAACCCACCACACATGGGAGACAGCTCTGAAGAGAAAAAGAGCTCAGGAAACTTGACAGGTCTTTAATGACAGCATCCTCTATGTGAAAGAATACTCAAGATAGTATGCAACTTTATCAGGAAAACAGCATTGTTAAGAACAGGTGTGTGAAAAGGCAGCATATGAGAGGTAGACCAGGGACAGAATACAGAGGAGGAATTTAGAAGAATTGTCTGGTCATAGATGCATCGTGTTAGGAAAGCCAAAGTTTACCTTGACAATTGTAAGGAATGTTAAGAGCAACAAGAGCTTCTACCACTACATTAATAATAAAAAGCTGAAAAACAAAAGTGCTGCATAAACAAAGGGATCACAAGTGATTTGTTAGCAGCAGACACAGATAAGCATAAGAGACCTAGTAATTTTGTTTGTTTTCACCAGCAAGGTCTCCCAGGCCTCTCTTATTAGTGAAGGAGTTCAGGGAGGAGGCAGATACAGATCAACTCAGTGACTGAGATTCTTCCGACCCATGGAAATCCATGGAACCAGACAGACTGCATCCAAGAGTGCCTAGACAGCTGACTGATACAGTAGTAAGACTGCACTTCATACATTGGAAAGGTCATGGAAGTTGAGGGAGGTTTGTCATTACTGGAGAAAAGCAAATGTGGAACCAGTCTTCAGTAAAGGCCAAAACCAAACTCCATGGATCTACAGCCTGGTCAGCCTCACCTTAGTCCCTGGGAAATACATTAAGCCTTCTTGGAGTACATTTCTGGGCATGTAAAGAAGGTGGTAGGGCACAGCCAGAGTGATTTACTGACAGCTAATCAACCTGGCAGTCTTGCATCATAAACCAACAGGATTTGTGGACCAGGACCAGCAGTGAATGTCATTTACATTGACTGCAGCAAGTCTTTTGACACCAGCTTGCATAAGCAGCTGGATAAAAAGCCACTTGAGTGGTCAGACTTGGTGAGTCATGGTTAATGGGTTGTGCTCTACTCAGAGGGTAACAAGGGCCTGCAAGGGTCTGTATTGTAACTGGTGCTGTTCGACAACCTTATCAGTGACTTGGATGAGGCAATGGGAGTTCATAGAAGACACAGGGTGGAGGAAGCTGCTCAATACAGTCAAGGGTGATGCTGCCACCCAGTGGGACCTAGACAGGCAGGAGGAATGGGCAGATGGGAATTTTCATATAACTAAACAGTCAGTGCTCTTTCTTATGGACTCAATACCTAGATGTGATCTGAGTTTTGAGTAGAGGAGGCTTCCCTATGCTAGCAGACTGCTTTTGTTAACAGAGCACAGGACACTGTTAACTGCCTTTACTATTGACTTATTCATGACCAGCTGACATGTCTGCCCACAACTCCAAGTCTTCTCCACAGAGCTGCTCCCCAGCCAGTTAAGTCCCAGCCTGTATCATTACAATGGACTCTTCCTTCCCGCATGCTGTACTTAACAATTTACCTTAAATTTCACCAAGTTTCCACTAGCTCCTTCTTGCCTGCCTAGACTCTCCCAGATGGCAGCCTTGCCTTAGAATGTGTTAACTGTTTGCCACAGTTTTGTACCATCTGTAAATGTGATGAAAGTACACTGTGTCACCTCTTCCAGGACATGACCCTGAAAAATGTCAAATCATACCCTGGGTCACTGGCAAATACCATCCAAAGAACGGGAGAAAAAACATCCAAGAAGGAGCTTACCTAATAAGAACTGCCCACATGGGAAGTTTTATGGGTTTCTTTGCATTTATGAACTGCAACATGTGAAGTACTATTTGGTTGGCATTATTTCCTAATGTGACAGATATGACTCCCTTTTTATGCAAGGTGCTTAAGAGCCATGTGGGGAGTTGGAGAAAATTGTATAGGAAGGCCCAATAATTACCAAGACAACTCTGCAGATGACCACAAATGCTTACAGCCTCCAGGTGGCTTGTAATCATCATGATATGGAAGTGTATTGTGGTTATTAGCTTTGGGAATATACAGAGAGATGCAAGAGAGTATTTGAGCTCTCCTGCTGATTGGGAAAGAGGATATTTTTACATTAAAGGCTAGCAAAATATTTTACAAAATGCCTGAAAGCCTTAGATTCATCAGCCCCATAAGGGCATTTCTCTTATACCTAAGGATACATGGGACTGCAAAAGGTAAGGGGTGATAGCTTTGGTACAGAACAGTTTGCAGTTGCCTTTTCCATGCCACGTGCATCACCATTAGCTGGACAGTAGATTAAATGAGATTTTCAGGAATTTTGTGAAAACTGTGAACTAAAATCCGCTTTGTCCAACTCAGTTTGGCTTAGTCCGAGATCACTGCACACTATTGTCACCAAATACTACTGCTTACAACTGGATCTTCTGTTGTCGCACTGTGCTATGAATCCTCTGTGCAAAAAGCAATACCTATCCCCTGACTGACTCATAAAAATAATCTCCTTGCTGTTTTGGCATGGGTTTTGCTGTTTAGCTGTAATGGAGGGTGAAAAGACTTCTGCCTGCAACAGTTACTTCTTTAAGAGAAAAGGACATCTTTACTTGAAAGCTTGAGTCAAGACCTCAAATGTGTGCTGCCTCACTTTTACAATAGTAATGCTTAATAGTATTATTCCTTCCTCTAAGGTTTCAGTTTGTAGAGTTCTTGCTGCCTGCTGGATGTGCCTTAGATTTACAGTTACATTAATGCCAGCTGAAGGGATTGGACTCTGTGACACTGAATAGTCATAAATGTTCTCTGAATAGTAATGTTTAATGTTCCTGAAAGGTAATATCTTCATGGACAGACCTTTTGATTAGAGAATGATTTCAGCAAAGCATATCTGCAGAGGATGACTTTTCACTTGGTTGATCTGATTGACTAGGGAATGCCATCACTTCTGCTACAGCCAAGAGGTAAAATTAAGGAGTGTAAGGAATCAGGTAGGGGTGGCATAACTCAATCATTAGACGAGGACTTAACTCAAAAGCATCAAGTTAAAATCAAGTTAAGCACCATGCTGGGAAGCAAAATTGAAGCCACAGGATTAAGTAGGCAGACTTAAGTTAGTCAGACTCAGGGCTGCCATGAGGAACTTCAGGCATAATGTTTTGAAGCATCAGGCAGGAAACAAATGCTTGAGCTGCCCTCTGGTCTCCTGGAAAACCACCTTCATTTCCAGGAGAAAAGAAATGACATGTGCCAGATGTATGCGACACTCTGCATTAGTAAATTAACAGGGCTGTAACACTCAGGCTGGTGCTGCCTCCTTTAATTGCCTGACATGCACATGGAATGCCAAATGAAGTTCTCTAAAGGAAACTGAATGCAGATTATGCTTTGCAGCTATTTGCACTATTGGTTAGTTCGTACCTATCATGCTGAACATCAGGAACTCAATCCACAAGAGGTGAAGGGGCTGATACTTGTATTGTTCAGGTGCATGCCAGTGAAAGTCTGTGAAATTGTGACAGTAGAGTAAGCTATTGACCTTTTTCCAACATCACGTCTTGGAGTTGTCATTCTTCTTTCTGAGACCTCATTTACAGTAGCTTTTGAATTGGAATTAATTGTAAAGGAGGACCATGTGTGCTTTTGTAATTTATGCCCTTTCAGAGGGACAAAAAAAATGCTATTTAAAAAAACCCCTAAAAATCCACCATCGAGCCACATTGATGTTGTGTAGCAATGGTTCAAACAACCATAATTACCAGAAACAAACCATGAAATAGTCTGTGTAACCCATCGTTAGTCGGCACTGTGTCCGCCTTCACACCTCCAAGACTAAAACAGAAAGGCCCTGCTATTACTGCAGTATTTGTTAGGTTCTTTTATTGTATCCATTGCTAGAGGATGTATGAAGGAAATGCACATCTCTAACAGGTTCTTCAAACATATTATTTATTCCTCTACCTCCACCACCTTGCTCGGTTGTTGACTGCCAAGCTGCAGAAGAAAGATCTGCTTTGTTAGGTAAAGCATTGGTTTGATTTCAACCTCCATCTCTTTTTTAGTGCGGGAGTGTGCTTGTGTCCCTCTCCACCCCATAACTGTTGTTCCCTTGTATGTAGTGGAAGTATCATACTATATGGTAAATTTTTTGCCCTCAGTCCCTGTTCATCTCCTCTGGTGTCTTGACATTCTATGGCTTGGGCATCTAATAGCTTTGTCATCCTACCTATTGGAGCACAGATAGCCAAATTCCTTATGATCCTCTTGGCTTCACATCATATTACCCAGATGTATATACTGCAGTGAACCCACAATCCTTTATTCTTTCTTGAGTGGGAAAAGCATCATAGAGAATATATTATCTGCTACTTTTATTATTGCCATAAGCTGCCAGAGTGCTCACAGACTGCCCCTGTTCTAGCATCTGACTGCTTGCATTTCTTATTTCAGGGTGGTTTCCACTGGTAATTTTTTGATACTAGGGCCATCTGGAATCAATGGTGGCTAGACTTGTATAGACCTTTGTGAGGGATTTGAAACAGATCATTTGCCTCTGTAGCACACTTTGTTTACCTTTCTTTTGTTTGTATGTACAATGTTGAAAAAGCTAATGGTTGCATTGAGTTTGTTGTGGAGATACCAGCTTGCATCCTGCTATTGGAGCACCCTTTGCTAGGGCTATAGATACTGACTACAGATTTTCTGTGAGGTTGTGTTTTAAGTCCTGCAGTGCAACATGCATGATGTACAGCTGAAGGTTTTCTGGTGGCCATTGGCCTGCTGTCCTTTCCTACCACCTCTTCTCCTTCCTTGAAAACAGAGTGCATGATGGTGTCAGGCCTAGCCTCCAGGGCAGACAATCTTTCTTTGGTTATAACTGTAGTGACGGAGTGTTTTTAAAGTAATTGCCTTACCAAAGTTCAATTGGTAGTCAAAGAAGTTTGATACAGAGCATGGGATTTGCTTTTCTGAATTTGGAAAAGTCTTTTTCATATGTTTCTGCTGTTCTCAATGCAGATGGTTTATGCTGATTCAGGATTTCTGAGACCGAGCTAGGTTCACCAGTGTGTTTCAGCTGCTTTGCAGTGCTCTGGCAATGCAAACCAGCTGCAGATCTCTTTTAACAGAAGCCAGGTTTATGGCTGTTTTGCATCATTGGAGCAGTGTAAAGTACCTGAAGCATGCTAGCTAATCTGGTCTGTTGGTAGAGCTGTTATAAATTACTTGTTTTTCTTCGTGTTCTTTACATGTAACTTTATTTATAGGTAAAGCTGGTAGAAACTGAGCAGGTTGTATCACTAAAATGCTCTAAATTAAGTCTATAAAATGGGAAGGTTTTTTTTAAGCCTGAACTTTTTCTTTCTGAAATAAACTTTTCTGAAATAAAATTATCAAATTACACATTGCTCCTCTGCCCTTCTCTGTTACGGATTTATTTTAAGTTGCAGTTGCCCTGTGCAACTTAAGATGAAATCATGATTAGTCTGAGATCTAAACGAGCTGGCCTTATAAGTTATATTGTACAAATTTTAGGCTCAGATTTTATTCTGAATGCAGTAATTTTCCTCTAGTTTACTGCAAATGTGTGCAATATTTGTCATTATCAATATTGTTTGTAATTTACTGATGAAAATACTTTGGTCAGTTTAAAAGAGGAAGGAAATCAACCAACTGTGATTCTTTTTTTCCTTTTGTCTAGAGTGAAATATATAACTGAAATCATATTTACCTGCCTTATGAGTGTTCAAAACATGCCACAAATACTAATTATTCATTATGTTAGTCCACGTATAGTAATTTTTTTCTTCTTTCTATAATCCATCTCTTCCTCTGAGGTTCTTTCAGTATTGAATATGTGATGTGCGTTTTAAACAATTTTATACAATAGAAGAATGACAAAAGTGTCATTAGAGCTACATTTTCTTTAGAACTCAGGATTTTTGCTCTTTACCTGGAAATATTTTTGTATAAATATTATGGGGTGATGTTTTTTAGATAAACATATTGACATCCAAGTCAGAAACTGTATTCCTCTGATCATCTGTATATTGTATATCGGAATGAAACATGACAGAATCTGCAAAGTTTTTCTAGACTTCAAGGCAAAACACTGAAGAATTAATTACTGCCTCATATTAATTAAGATAACAATGCAAAACCCTTCATTAGAAGCATAGGAAAAGTTCTTCCTTGGTCCTTGGAGAGAATATTATATGCAAGCCCTGTTGTGTGGGTTGCAAGGTGTCACTGGAATTTATATGCATTACTTGTCTAATTGCAGTAAATGTAGCATGTCCAGATAGGTTTAAAAGTTGGATGGCTGTTTGTTACTTGCTGGAAATCACTTGAAACCTTGCTACTCGGAGGCAGCTGTTCACAGGTCCTTCACCTCTCCCCAGAGATAGCTGGAAGACTCTGTTGTTGGACCCTGTCTTTTATGGCAGAAGCAGTAAACATGACAGGTTGTTTGGGAGCCATCTGTTTTAAAACGGTTGCTGCTTTGTATGCAGTAATGAACTTGAGATCAGTTTTCTGTCTGTCTTCATAGTAACAGCCTTGTTTGGTGTCACAACAGGTGGAAGTTGATGGGATGAAACTAAACGTGACCAGCGAGTGGAACCTGGCTTCACCCTTACTGTCTGTCACCATTGATGGTACTCAGAGGATTATACAGGTAAACTCAGAAGCATTTCCTTTTATTAGAGCTGAGATAACCAAGAAGGCTTTGGGTATACAAATAGTACTGATATTTGGGGTCTAAGCTTGCTACATCATAAAAATTACATGATGTTGTGTGAATAACATTATGTTTCTACTAGAGATTCATCGAACTTGTCTCAAAGTTACTCAACTAGAATTTTCAGTGTATTTTTTTTAAACAGGGGTGGCTTATTTATTATTACCTCAGTTTCTAGGATGTTGTGAGGAGGTGTAGTTTCTTTATCACTTAAGAAGTAAAGAATTAATTACTGGGGAAAAAAAACCCAACAAACCACCAACAAAACCCAACCAAAAGTGACATGAGGTCCTTCAGTAAAAGAATTCCCTTCCTTGGTTTTGGATCAGGTGGTTTTTCCACTTAGGCCTTTGCAATTTGAAAAATCACAGAACAGTGTCTCTCCCATGTAATATGTTTGTTTTGGGTTATTTTAATATGCATGTATTATGATTTGTGACATGGTTTGAGAAGATAAATGTAGAAAACATCCCAAACTTACGGGGCTCTAAGAAAAAAGGACTTAAAAAAAAATAATAATGTTGTATATTCCTTCCTTCTAACCACTAATGTGTTTGAAAATAGCCCCACAGGGGTGTACCTTTAACTGCCTCGTAAATTTGGTGAATGTAATGCCAGTCAGGATTTATCTGTTGACAAATGATTGCTCTATAAATACCTATTTATCCTGGCAATAGTGAAAGGAGAGAAAAAACCCAAAAAACTTTTGAAGTTCTTGAAAGTGCTTTTCTACATCAAACATTTCTTGCATATTTAATGCTGATACAATGGTGACGTTTTTGATAATTTGCAGTGAATTGTGTGAATTACCAAAAAAACCCCAAACACTTCTGCTAAGTTACCCAACTATTTTTGCTTTGACTGAATTTTAAACACTGTAACTTGAAGAAAAAAAAATCTGTATCTTTCAAGGCTAGTATTGAGTGAAAGTGGAGTGTTCATTATATGTCTGGGTAAACGCTGGACTGAAGTTTTGTAGATTTCATGGAAGGTTAATCCCAGCTGCAGAGCTTGTGTATATCCACAATAAGGTTGTATTTTAAAATGTTTTTTAAAAATATTTTAATACTGGTACATTTTGGTGCTATTTTATAAAATGCAGTCCTAATTTTGAAGAGGAAACAATACCAATGTATGAATGTATAAAATCTGTCTAGAAGAAGAGCTGTGTGTTTAGAATGGACAACTGTCAAGAAGGCCTCATTGTACACTGTATCATAATTATATGGCTGGATCTTAGACTATAACTAATAGTAGTTAGACCAGTTAGCTAAAAGACAACTATCAAGAAGACCTCATTGTAAACTATATCATAATTATATGACTGGATTTTAGACTATAATTAATGGTAGTTAGACCAGTTAGCTGGAAGTGTAATATTTGAACTGTCACATAAAATTAATTTCAAAATTAATGATTGCGAGATCAGAATGTGGTTTCTTCTAGGAGCTGAGCCATCAGTGGCGTTACTTGCACTCCCTGAGTATGATCAGACTGTATGAAGTGCTGCAGGGCTAGCCACAGCAACAGGGAATGAGCTGTCTGCATGGTCTCTATCCAACAGAATGTAGAATAAGCACATATGTTGTTTCTTCTTCAGACTTTATCTGCAAGCCCTAGCTTTTAGCAAAGAAACACAGTAACTTGAGAAGTTATTAATTTTTTAGTGTATATATGTAAATTTATGGGAACCTTAAACTTGACCTCTGATATCCACTCACTGGAATCTAAATTGGTTTTTTGGTTATGTATTTCTACAGAGTTGCCCCACTGGAAGAACCAAATTAGAAAAGTGTATTCCTGTAGGTCAATTTGTCTCCAAAAGCAATTGACCCCCAAGTCTTGAAGTATCTTCTTTCAGCAAGACTTAGCCCTAGAGCCATTTAAGCAACAAATATGGATGAATCGAATAATTCCAGCTGTGCTTTATTAATTTTCAGCCAATCTAATTTCTCTTCATAGTTGGTTTCATTCTTCTAAACTTGCTGAACCAAATACAGTCCTTGTGAACATTAGATGTCTTTGAAGGTTTGATTTATGCACCTTCGGCTCAATCCTGCAGCCTGGCCCCAATCCAGCAAAGCACTTAAGCATAGAAGCAGGAAATAAATAATTTTAAAATGTTTTGGTTTAAAATGTATTTATGCAAATTATAGTCTAGACATTCGAATTGTTGCACCTCTGTCACACATTTTAAAATAAGTAATTAAGCATGGTCATGTATTTCCACTCCTTTGGTGAAGGCTCAACATGTAATAGAGCAAAGCAGAGCAACAGCCCTGCCACAGCGTTAAGAAGGCTTGCAAGCTTACAAGACAGGCTTTCAAGACTATTTCTAGAGAAGAGGACCCAGGAATACATCTGAGTGCCTGAGGAATGGTATATACCCTGGTCACAGTCTGCCTAGGGCATATCAGGGCACAACTATGATGTGCAGCAGTCCCCTCCCTCCCGCTTTTGTTTCCTTTGCGAGGAAGCCCATCTGTGTGCAGCAGATGGGCTCTGTGGAGTGCCTGGCCGGGTCCTCAGATCAGAGAGGGACTAGAACCCTGGGGGATACTGCAAGTCCGTTCGGCTGCAACATAAGGGCTCTGCAGTTTTTGTGCTGCTTTGGGTTACTGTGAATTTCTTTACAGTGAGATTGGTAAAATATTGGAACATGTTGCCTAGGGATGTGGTTGAGGCCCCATCCCTAGAGACGTTCAAGATCAGACTTCATGTGTCCCTGGGCAGCATAGTCTAGGTGGAGGTGTCCTTGCTTGCTTCAGGGGGTTGAACAAGATGACCTTTGAGGGTCACTTCCAACTCCATGCAATCTATCAGTCTGTGAAATCCATAGGACGGTATACAGTGTGATGTAACGATGAAAACTTGGGAAAATCTGAGCAATGAATTTCTGAGATAGTCTCCAGGAATGAGGATGTTCCAGTGAGTTCTTTGAGGGCCAGGTAACACACTCACACGTGGGTACACCCATCCGGGTACAGTTTCAACACTTTCTTATAGCTTAAACACTAAAACCATAAGGAGAAAAATATACTGGAAACTACAATACTTAAAGTTCAGATACTAAAATCATAGAAAGAAAGGTATATGACAAGGAACACTGAGTAACTCTGTTGATCAACGAGCAGGTTATACTCACCCTATCCAACTGACCAGCTAAACTCCTGAGCTGTGTAGATGGCAGGGTTGGCTGGCACTCATCCTCTCAAGGCAGATGTTCCCACCAAGAACTGCACCATCATGGTGGTCCTAACTGGTGCCACTCCAACACAGCCACTTCGGCACTCGGCGTAACTGGGTTCAGAGTTCTGTGACGTATATCCAGGATGTCCCAGAAGACCAAAAACAGGAGAACAGAGCTCCTCTTTATTCTAGAATCTGTTACAAATCATCTCTCCCTACTGCTCATGTGCATACCTGCAAGCCCTGCTTCCCCTGGATTTTATCTCTCAGTAACCCAGTGATTATTGGCCTGTTGTAACTTCTAGTCAAAAGCATGCTAACTCTTACCTCTTACAGAGGATGTGGGCAGACCCCGTAGGACATCTTGAAATACACAGATTCTGTCAGGTTGGGTTTTTTTAATTTTTTCCTGTTGTTGTTATTTATGGTAGTTCCATGGCTAATCCAAGTTTCTTATAATTTTCTCCACTTATGGTTCAACTCTACCTCTCATTTGGAGAGTCTCAATTTATTGGACTGTGAAGCATAGGATTTTGTTCACTAAGCAAATTAAATTTGTGTGTGTGGAAACACTTTGCCCAAATGGTTTCCCCTACCTGTTTCCAAAGATGTTAGTGACTCAAAATCTGACTTAAAGCTAGGTATTGTGAATTTGGACTCTACTGAAAATCAGAAAAATAACTATATGGATGTGGTTGCCATAGGCTTTCCTGAGGATTCAGGTTTGAAGGGATTGGCTGATACTTAATTGAAAAGATATATTTAGAATACATTTATATATAAAGCATTATTTGAATATGATACAGCCTTCCAGGAAATGTTTAGAGCAAAAATAAACAAATAAAGGAGGTGCTTAATGATTCCTGTGAGGAGAGGCAAAGGGGAGGTTGGTTGAGTTGTGGAAAAAAAACTGTTAGAACTCCGTCTGAAACTGGAAGGGAGAATGGTATCCTGGAATGTAGTGACAGTTGGAAGAAAGGCATCAGACGTATTTTGGGACAGTGGGGGACATCTGCCTGCCATGTACAACTAAGCTGAATTTCAGTGAGCCCTGTTGTCATCTAATGACCTTGCCTCTCCCCCTTTGCATATAGAATCCTAAAATTGTTTCTGCTGAAAAAAGACCTTTGAGGTCATTGAGTACAACTGGTATCTAACTCTACCAAATCTGGTGGCAAGCCCTGTCCCTTAGCATCACATCTCTACACCTTTTAAACTCCTCTAGAGATAGTGATTAAGCTGCCTCCCTGAAGAGCCTATTCTGAACTTTGTTAACCCTGTAAGTGAAGAATTTTCTTCTAATGCCAAATCTAAACCTCCCCTGGTGCAACTTGAGTCCTATCACTTGTTACTAGGGAGAAGAGGCCAACACTTACCTCAGTACAGCCTTCTTTCAGGTAGTGGTAGAAAACAATAGGGTCTCCCCACAGATGCATATTCTCCAGACCCCACCTCCCTCACTTGTTCCTCATAACACCTGTTCTCCAGACCCATTACCAGCTTTTGTTGCCCATCTTTGAACATGGTTCAGGACCTCAATGTCCTTGTAGTGACGGCCCCAAAACTAAACACAGTATTCAAGGTGTGGCCTCACCAGTGCCAAGTACAAGGGCATCATCAGTTCCCTACTCCTGCTGGCCACACTATTCCTGATACAGGCAGGATTCTGTTGGTCTTTTTGGCCATCTGAATACACTGCTAACTTATGGTCAGATGGCTGTTAACCAGCATCCCCAGGTCCTTCTCTACTGGGAATATTTCCAGTTGCTCTTCCTCAGACCTGTACCATTGCATGGTCTTGTTGTGACCCAGGTGCAAGACACGGAACTTGGCCATGTAGAATCTCATACAATTGGTCTCCTCAAGCCAACCAGGACCCTCTGCAGAGCCTTCCTACCCTCAAGCAGATCAGCATTCCCTCCCAGCTTAGTGTTATCTGCAAACTTACTGAGGATGCACTCAATCTTCTCCAGATCACTGATAAAGATACTAAAGAGAACTGGCCTCAGTACTGAGCCCTGGGGAACACCACTTGTGAGCAGCTACCGACTGGATTTGCCTGCATTCATCACCACTCTTTGGGCCTGGTCATCCAGTCAGGTTTTTACCCTGTGTAGCACACACCTATCCAAGCCACTAGCAGCCAATTTCTCCAGGATAATGCTGTGGGAGAGAGTCAAATGCTTTACTGAAGTCAAGGTAAATGTTATCCACATCCTCTGCCTTATCCACCGAGTGGATCACCTTGTAGAAGATCAGGTTTATCAAGCAGAACCTGCCTTTCATGAACCC
>VWZI01014772.1:8996-26365 GCA_013396835.1 Psilopogon haemacephalus
CATAGGCACACAGAGAGGTTGTGGCTGCTCCTTCCCTGGAGATGTTGAAGGCCAGGCTGGATGAGGTCTTGAGCATCCTGATCTAGTGGGAGTTGTCCCTGCCTATGGCACAGGGTGGGTGGAACTGGCTGAGCTTTGAGGTCCCTTCCAACCTAAACCATTCTATGACACAAAAGACATCCTGTGAGTGTCCCAGCAGGTCCATCATTAGCACAGCCTGTCTGTCACAACTCCCTGTGGACCCTGTTGCTGTGGTGGGAGCCCTGTGGCTAGGACTGCAGTTCCCAAAGCAGGCAAAAACAAGGCAGTTAAGAGTATGAGAAGAGAGATGCTGAGGAACTGGATGATCTTTGAGATCTCTTCCAACCTAAACCATTCTATGATTCTATGGACACATACAAAAATCAGCTTGCCAGCCACAGGAACACACAAAAATCAGCTTGCCAGCTGTGGACACACAGAGAGGTTGTGGCTGCTCCCTCCCTGGAGGTGTTCAAGGCCAGGCTGGATGAGGCCTTGAGTGTCCTGATCTAGAGGGAGGTGTCCCTGCCTATGGCACAGGGGGGTTAGAACTGGATGACCTTTGAGGTATCTTCCAACCTAAACCGTTCTGTTTCTATGGACACACAAAAAAAATCAGCTTACCAGCCATGGCCACACACACAAAAATCAGCTTGCCAGCCATGAGAGAACAGCTGCAATTTTGTTTCATTGCTAAGCAGCAAGCTACAGTCTTACAAAAAGAAGGAGCTGCATTTAGATTGGACAGCACCAAGAGATTCTTCCCCATGATGGTAGTGAGGTTCTGAAATAGGTTGCCCAGAGAAGCTTTGGAGGTTCCAAGCCTCGAATTATTCACAGCCATGTTGGATGGAGCCTTGAGCAAGCTGATCTAGTAGGAAGTGTCCCTGCTCATGACAGGAGGGCTGGAATAAGTAGGTGGGAGGTGTCCCTGCCTATTGCAGGGGGTTGGAACTAGATGATCTCAGAGGTCTCTTCCAACCTAAACCATTCTATGTTTCTAACTAGATGATCTTCAAGGTCCCCTTCCAACCCAAATCATTCCATGATTCTATGAAGGAGACGACACAAAACACAGGAAATCCAAAGCTGTTGGTTATTTTTTACTTGAAGACTCTCTGAAACATTGAAAAAAAAGGAAAGAAAGAAAGAAAGAAAGAAGAAAAAAAAAAAGAAATATTATTACAGTTAATTAATTCCTTTTGGAATAAAACTGTACATGCTTGGTCAGGGGGACGATATGAAAAGGGCAAATTGACTCATACAAAACTGATAATTCAAGCATCATCAATACACACAAAGGACAGGCTCTGAACATATTCATCATTGTATCACAACCCTCACTCAGCCTCAGCAAACATCTTTGGAATACAGAATTTAAGAAAAAAAAAAAAAAGAAAGAAAGAAAAATAAACAAAACTAAACTTAAATATTCACAGGACAACCCCCAAAATATGATTAAAACCAGGAAGATTTAGAGAGATCAAAGATGGGCTTCTCCTAGATCAGCAAAATAAAACTTGAACTGACACTGATCACAAGCCTGGCACGAGGGCTGGATTCCAGAAACTGGGCAGCAAAAAAAAAAATGAGGCTAAATCTGGAGGTGGCTGTGGAATTTGGTTCCTTGCCTAAAGCAGGGAGGCAAGTAAGAAAAGGTGGGTGTGAAGAAAGCAAGGTGCTAGGAGGTGTTCAAACAAAGGTCTAAGTTACAGCAAGGGGGGAAAAAGACCCAAAAAAAAAAAAAGTTTTCTTCTTCCAAAACAAAAAAGCTTTTGTTCTACTCTCCCTACATTGCACCAAGAGTCTGAAAAGTAACTGAACACTTAGAAAACTCTGTAACAGCTACAGTTAAATATATGCCACACAGTTAAGCCCAGACAGCTCAGCTTTTAGAACAGTCCAGCACACAACAGCATTTCTGTTTCCCCTCTCTCTCCTCAAGCCTCTCCGAGCTACCAGGCTGTGCCGTTTGTCAAAGGCAGCTCTGCTCCCTTCTCCTCAGGGCAGTGCAGATTTATTGCTTTGTTTCACTAGTGACAAAAGGTTAAGAGCTAAACTCCTAGAGAATTTAAGGCAAGTCCCACAAGACCAACACTGGAAGGGCATTTACAGCACACAGTGGACTTCGTTCCAACGCTAGGAGAAGTCTGATAGTTAAATAAACTCGGATTTAAACCAAAAAGATCCTTTCAAGCATCATTTTGTTTTTATTCGTAATATAACCCAGCACCCAAGTTGCAGCTCGTTCCAGAGCAGCAGCACTCAGAAAGTCAAAAGGATGAAGCTCCAGGTCATCCTACATAATTCATTCTTACTCACCCCAAGCACTTTTGGAAAGATTTGACTAACTGAAACATTTTCCATCCCTATCACGATGAATTATGATCTATCAGCTGCTTAAAATGGCACCTCAGAAAGCAGCAGTCACAACTGACAAAACCCATCCTGGAATCTTAATATCCTTACAAGCCTCCCTCAAGAGCTCTGAATGTTGTTTTTTCCCCAATGGTTCTTTCAGTTCCTACAGGCTTCATTATTAGCTTCTCATCTGCTGCTCTGCCTTCATAATCTCTAGGAGAACCTGGCTTTAGGAAGTGAAAACATCATCAAGATCATTTCTCTGCTTGTGGTCTTAATTACTCATCCTTTCAAGCATCATTTTGTTTTTATTCCTGATATAACCCAGCACCCAAGTTGCAGCTCGTTCCAGAGCAGCAGCACTCAGAAAGTCAAAAGGATGAAGCTCCAGGGGTCATCCTACATAATTCATTCTTGCTCACCGCAAGAACTTTTGGAAAGATTTGACTAAGTGAAACATTTTCCATCCCTACCATGATGAGTTATGATCCATCAGCTGCTTAAAATGGCACCTCAGAAAGCAGGAGTCGCAACTGACAAAAGTCACCGTGGAATCTTAATACCCTCACAAGCTGATTTCCCCTCAAGAGCTCTGAATACTGTTTTTCCCCAATGGTTCTTTCAGTTCCTACAGGCTTCATTATTAGCTCCTCACCTGCTGCTCTGCCTTCATAATGGCTAGGAGAACCTGGCTTTAGGAAGTGAAAACATCATCAAGACCATTTCTCTGCTCCTGGTCTTAATTACTCATGATGATGCTTACTGTGGACACAGATTGATCAGCTGCCAGCCCTGCAAAACTACTCAGATGAATAAAAACCAAAACAACAAAGAAACAACCCCACCAAACCAAAACCAACACTAAAGAGCCACAAACTACAAAACTGAAGAGGAAAATAAAATTCATGAGACTCATCAAAAGCCCTAAACGTGCTCAGCTTTAGGCTGACCCTTCCTTGGCCAGACTTCCTTAAATTAAGAGAAGGGATATGGAGAATTCTTGACAAATGATGCAGGATTAACAAACAGTCCCAAGGTGCATCCTTTTTATTTCTACCCAAATCCCATACAGAACACAGCAGACCCCAGGGGTTTGTAAAGGAAGATTTTTTTTTTTTGGTGGGGGAGTGTTTTGAGATAACAGAAAATCAACTTTCTGTTAAAGCCATGAAGAAGCCTTTCACTCTCAAAGCAGCTACAGCCTCTCCAAAGAAGCTACAGCCTGGCTGCACTTGCAGTCAAATCTGACTGAAGAGAAATTACTGATGCTAGATTAAAAATGAGCAGAGCCCCTGCTGCCACAAAGCAGGATAAATGGCTCTGAAGTCAGCAGAGAACCCTGTGTGTAAACTATTCCCACTGGAGTCATGGAGACAAACAAGATCTCACAGTACTGCTTGCTGGTTTGTTTTGTTTTGGGGTTTTTTCCCCCCCGCCCAGAGAACTCCTCTGCCAAGTTTTCTGAAGCCTTCTTTAAACAACAAAAAAAATCAATGCAAAGAGCAGGTTTCTGGTCAGCCAGAGAATCCAACACCACCCGAAGCACTTGTGGGAACTTCCATCTGGGAGGATGGCCAAGAAAAGCTCTCAGTCCATATGGCAGCTTCTGCTCTTCTAAATGAAGACAGCAACCTTCATCTCTTTGGAAGAAGGACTTGGGGAAGGTGGGGATAGTAGCACTCATTGTCATAGCAGGCAGCAATTACCACATCAAAAGCCTGGAGTGTGTCCCATAACTGAAGGAATTTCCCCCACCCCTCTACTCAGCATTTCTTCTGAGCACAGCTAGGTAGGATTTATACTGAGAAACCTTCTTGAATGCTTTTAACAGCACAAAGTTAAATGCATTTGCCTCGTTATTGTTCCCTAAACACTGGTTTGCATCCTGTTAAAAAAAAAAAACAACAAAGAAACAAACAACTGAAAAATAAATTCCTATGGAACAAGGTCGTTCAAGAAGCTACACGGATTACTTCTTGGCACTTCTCTGCACGCAGCCAGGAGAAGAAGTTGCAGCCATTTGCAACAGCATGGTTTAAGTTTGGAATACCTGATTCCTGCCTTTTATTGTGTCTGTGTGTGTCCTCACTTCATGAAATGCCTCAATATCATCACAACAGGAGTTGCTCTTCTCTTCGAGCCAAAGGATTTGATCTACCTCCTTTTGAGTTGGTGACTCAAAACACTACCTCCTATGTGCAAACCACAGCTAAGATTTATCTGCAGCAGCAGCAGTCACTGGGCGCTGCCTGACAGCGCTGGGTGATGAGTTTCTGTCCAACGCCTCTTTGCCCTCTGCTTCGTCGTCTGAGAGATCTTCCTCGTCTGCTTCCTGCTCCTCATCCAGCTTCTTCAGCAGCTGAGCTGACTCTGGAGCTAGCTTTCCTTAAGGGGAAAGGGAAACATGCACAAATAAATAACCATTACCACGGGAAATACTTCTTTTTAGCATCACAGAATTGTCTTGGTTGGAAGAGACCTTGAAGATCATTAAGCTCAACCATTGTATAGAATCATAGAATGGTTTAGGTTGGAAGGGACCTCAAAAGCTCAGCCAGTTCCAACCCCCCCTGTGCCATAGGCAGGGACACCTCCCACTAAAATAGGTCACTCAAGGCCTCATCCAACCTGGCCTTCAACATCTCCAGGCAGGGAGCAGCCACAACCTCCCTGGGAGGGCACACACAAGTGGTTAAGTGATGAAAGTCTACAGGTACTCAGATGTGAATGGATTCATAGAATGGTTTAGGTTGGAAGAGACCTCAAAGATCAGCCAGTTCCAACCCCCCTGTGCCATAGGCAGGGACACCTCCCACTAGATCAGGTCGCTCAAGGCCTCATCCAACCTGGCCTTCAACACCTCCAGGGAGGGAGCAGCCACAACCTCCCTGGGCAACCTGTGCCGCTGTCTCCCCACCCTCACTGTAAAGAACTTCCTCCTAACAACGCCTCCTAATAACTCCAAATCATGTCCCTCAGTATCACACCTACACAGCTTCGAAATCCCTCCAAGGACGAGGACTCCACCACTGCTCTGCAAAGTCTCTTCCAGACCTTGACAACTCTTCTGAGGAATCATTTTTTCCCTAATGTCCAACCTAAACCTGGAGCAGTGTGAGGCTGTTTCCTCTTGTCCTGTCAACTTGTTACCTAGGAGAAGAGACCAACCCCCACCTGGCTCCAACATCCTTTCAGGGAGTTGTAGAGAGCAAGATCATAGTGTGGTTTAAGTTGGAATGGACCTCAGAGATTATCTAATTCCAATAGCTAGATGGTTTTCCCAACTCAGCCTCCTTTCCTCCAGGTTCAACAATCCCAGTTCCCTCAGCTGCTCCTCACCAGACCTGTTCTCCACACCCTCCACAAGCTTTGTTGCCATTCTCTGGACCTGCTCAAGCACCTCGATGTCTTTCCTGGAGTGAGGGGCCCAAAACTGAACTCAAGTGTTTGAAGTGTGCCCTCACTAGTGCTGAGAAGCTAGCACAGAATTTGAATGCAATTACTCCAGGCAGCACTTTGCAGTATCAGTCACTTAAGCTGCCACCTGAGGTAGAAAACTGTCACTAGCATGAAGTTACGCCAGGTCAAGGATTAACAGATCACAAACCACAAAGACAAAGGAACATAAAACCTCCTCCAGGTTTGGAATAAAAATGAGTCAGGTTCCTAAAAAAAAAAACCCCAAAAAAATGTCAGCATTCAAATGGTTGTTCCATGCCTTTTTTTTTTTTTAAAAGATTACCTTTAAAAACTTCCCGAGGCTAACCCTGAGCTCAATCACTTATTACCCACAGAAATGGAAATTCACTTCAAATCCTCATTTTGCCCCAACCAAGCAACACTCAGAGCTCCACTCCCAACTTTCCCTCCCTGCAGATGTGGAATTACATCTCTCGCAGGTAGGAAAATGCTGTTAAAAAACAACCAATGATTTTCCTCTCTCCTCACGAAGTGGTTTGAGCTAAACACAACCCCACTTTTAAAGCCTAAGGGCAAACAGCTGCAGGTGAAGCAAAGAATCCATCTCCCCTACATTAAACAAACTCCTACACGCTATTTATACACACTTTTGACCTTCCTCTTCTGCAGACACAAGCTCCACACCAACATGGATCAAGAGAGATTTCCCAGGTTCACTGCATTAACAAGTAGAGAATGGACTTACTTGACTGAGGGTACTGTGGAGGCCTCTGTCTCTTGGATGGACAGATACAGTCTGCTAAGAAGACCATCATCTGAAACCAAAGAAAGACAAGTTGAAACCACAAGCAAGCTGCACTACACTCGCAGAATCATTTAGGTGGCAAGAGAACATTAAGATCATTAAGTCCCAACTATTCACCCAGCACTGCCAGGCCACCACTAAACTATGGCCCTCAGCACCACATTTATAAAGCTTTGAAATTCCAGGTGGGAGTAGGTGGGAGTAGGTCAGAACTTCCTCCTAATATCTAGCCCATACCTCCCCCAGCACAACTTGAGATAGTCTGAGACAGGGAATGGCTTTAAGCTGGAAGAGAGGAGGTTCAGACTGGATATTAGGCAGAAATGGAGACAATCTGAGACAGGGAATGGCTTTAAGCTGGGAGAGGGGAGGTTCAGACTGGATATTAGGCAGAAATGGAGACAATCTGAGACAGGGAATGGCTTTAAGCTGGAAGAGAGGAGGTTCAGACTGGATATTAGGCAGAAATGGAGACAATCTGAGATAGGGAATGGCTTTAAGCTGGGAGAGGGGAGGTTCAGACTGGATATTAGGCAGAAATGGAGACAATCTGAGACAGGGAATGGCTTTAAGCTGGAAAAAGGGAGGTTTAGAGCAGAATACAACAGAATAGACTAAGTCAGGTTGGAAGAGACCTCCAAGATCATCCAGCACAACCTAGCACTTAGCTCTAGCCAATGGCACTAAGTGCCCCATCCAGGCTTTGCTTCAACACCTCCAGGGATGGGGACTCCACCACCTCCCTGGGCAGCCCATTCCAATGCCAATCACTCTCTCTGGCAACAACTTCCTCCTAACATCCAGCCTAGACCTCCCCTGACACAACTTGAGACTGTGTCCCCTCGTTCCGTTGCTGGTTGCCTGGGAGAAGAGCCCAACCCCACCTGGCTACAACCTCCCTTCAGGTAGTTGTAGACAGCAATGAGGTCTGCCCTGAGCCTCCTCTTCTCCAGGTTGCACACCCCCAGCTCCCTCAGCCTCTCCTCACAGGGCTGTGCTCCAGGCCTCTCACCAGCTTCGTTGCCCTTTTCTGGACATGGTCCAGTACCTCAACATCTCTCCTGAAATGAGAGATGGGGACTCCACCACTGCTCCAGGCCTTGATGACCCTTCTGGGGAAGAAATGTACCCAGATGTCCCAACCTAAATCTCCCCTAGTGCAACTTTAGGTCATTTCTTCTTGTCCTATCACTTGTTATCTGGGAGAAGAGACCAAGCCCCACCTGGCTCCAGCCTCCTTTCAGGGAATTGTAGAGAGCAAGATGGCTTCCCCACCTCAGCCTCCTTTTCTCCAGGCTCAACAACCCCAGTTCCCTCAGCTCCTCATCACCAGACTTGTTCTCCACACCCTCCATCAGCTTTGTTGCTCTTCTCTGGACCTGCTCCAGCACCTTGATGTCCTTCTTGGAGTAAGAAGCTCAAAGCTGAACCCACTATTCAAGGTGCAGCCTCATCAGTGCCTCCCACAAGGTGATAATCTCTGCCCTGGTCCTGCTGGCCACACTACTGCTGATCCAGGCCAGGATGCTGGTGACCTTCTTGGCCACCTGGGCACACACTGGCTCATTTTCAGCCAGCTGTCAAACAGCATCCCCAGGACCTTTTCTGCTGGGCAGTTTCCAGCCGCTCTGCCCCAAGCCTGGAAAGTTCAATGGGTTGTCACTTGAAAGCAGGACCCTGCACTTGGCCTGACTGCACCTCATCCCACTGTCCTCAGCCCCTTCATCCAGCCTGTCCATGTCCCTCTGCAGAGCCTCCCTACTCTCAAGCAGGTCAACTCTCCCTCCCAGTTTCCTGTCATCTGCAAACTCACTGTGGCTGCCCTTGATCCCCTCAGCTGAACCCAGTACTCAAAGTGTGGCCTCACCACTACTGAGTACAGGGGGGACAAGCACTGCCCTGGTCCTGCTGGCCACACTATTGCTGATCCAGGCCAGGATGCTGGTGGCCTTCTTGGCCACCTGGGCACACACTGGCTCATTTTCAGCCAGCTGTTCAAACAGCATCCCCAGGTCCTTTTCTGCTGGGCAGTTTCCAGCCACTCTGCCCCAAGCCTGGAAAGTTCATGGGGTTGTCACTTGAAAGCAGGACCCAGCACTTGGCCTGATCCCATTGTCCTCAGCCCATTGATTCAGCCTGTCCATGTCCCTCTGCAGAGCCTCCCTACTCTCAAGCAGGTCAACTCTCCCTCTCAGTTTCCTGTCATCTGCAAACTCACTGTGGCTGCCCTTGATCCCCTCAGCCACATCATTGGTAAAGCTATTAGAGGGAAATGGCCTCAGCACTGAGCCCTGGGGAACACCACTGGTGAGTGGCTGCCAACTGGAGTTAAGTTCATTCTCCACCACACTTTGGGCCTGGCCACCCAGCTTGTTTTTAAAGCCAGGGAAGCCTCCACCCTTCTAAGCCAGTTTCTCCAGGAGAATGTCGTGGGACATGGTGTCAAAGGGTCATAAAGTCCAGGTAAACAACATTCATTGCCTTTCCTTCATCCACTAGGCAGGTCACCTTGTCATAGGAGGAGATCAGGTTCATCAAGCAGGACATGCCCATGCTGGCTGGGCCTGCTAATCTGGTTGTCCTATATAAACCACAGGCTGGCACTTTGGATGATGTGCTCCAGGACGTTCCCCAGCACTGAGGACAGACTGACAGGTCTATAGTTACTTCCAGCCATTTCTGGCCGTTACACTTCTTAACCACACCAGTCAGCTGGGACCTCTCCAGTTAAGCACAGCTGCTGGTACATGATGGAAAACAGCTTAGAACCATAGAATCAGTCAGGGTTGGAAGGGACCACAAGGATCAGCTAGTTCCAACCCCCCTGCCATGCCCAGGGACACCCTACCCTACATCAGGCTGCCCACAGCCTCTGCCAGCCTGGCTGCAAACACCTCCAGGGATGTGGCCCCAAACACCTCCCTGGGCAACCCATTCCAGCCTCTCACCACTCTCATGCTCAACAACTTCATCCTCACATCCACTCTGAATCTCCCCACCTCCAGCTTTGCCCCATTCCCCCTAGTCCTCTCACTACCTGACAGCCTCAGAAGTCCCTCTCCAGCTTTTCTGTAGGCCCCCTTCAGATCCTGGAAGGCCACAAGAAGGTCACCTGGGAGCCTCCTCTTCTCCAGAATCAGCAGCCCCAACTCTTTCAGCCTGTCCTCATAGCAGAGGTGCTGCAGCCCTCTGAGCATCCTCGTGGCCCTTGGTGAGCATTTCACCAGCTACCTCAGTACCTCTGAGTGGATCCCATCTAGCTCCATATATCCATGTGTCTCTAAGACCACTTAAACCACTGACCAGTGCCACTTTTTGATTAATTTTGCTCCCCATCTAGGGTGCTGGGTACCCAAAGTAAAAATGCTTTTCATAGAATGAGTCAGGGTTGGAAGGGACCACAAGGATCATCTAGTTCCAACACCCCTGCCATACCCAGGGACACCCTACCCTTGATCAGGCTGCCCACAGCTTCATCCAGCCCGGCCTTGGCCTTAAACACCTCCAGGGATGCAGCCCCAACCACCAGCCTGGGTTTTACTATGAAAAGCTGAGGCAAAGAAGGTGCTGGTGTAATACCCGGTGGCACTAAGCCACTCTTCTTTCAGGTGCTTCACTTACAAGTCCAAGGATCAGTCCTGAGAACAGAGTTGCCAAGGCAAAAACAGCATAGGAGCCCCAGACTGGTATCCCAACATTCTCTGTTAAGTAACCATGGCAGTGCTGGAACAAAAGAAAGGAGAATCCTTGTCAGAAGAGCTGAATGTTATGCCTGTCAAGATGAAAATAAATCAAAGCAAAGCTCTAAGCACATACCCTGATCCACATGGACAACTGAAACAGAGCTGACATGCTGCTCATCCTGAAACAAAGAAAAGAAAGGAAGTGAAGATTTCTTTAAGTCAATCACACAGCAGCAACTTCTGGTCTGCCCAAGTGGTCAATTATTTAGTCTCATTCTGAGCACCTTTCTGCCCCTCTCTGTTTCTCTTCTAACATACTTTGATTTTCTGTAGTGTCTTTTACTTCAATAGCAAGCTACTTTCAGTACCACCATCACCCTGGGCAACACTCCAAATCTGGACAACTACAAATTCACAAGATTCCTTGACTAGGACTTGCTGATACACAAATTTCAGTTACTTCTGTTTATCTTCTGCTTGGGCCAGCAGTGTAAGAAACAAGCTAGAGCTCTGTCCAAGATACTGAGAAAAAGAACAAGCTATCATGGACAGAGGCATTGAGTGCAGCCTCAGCAAGTTTGCTGATGAGCCCAAGCTGTGTGGTGCAGCAGCCAGGCTAGAGGGCAGGGATGGCATTCAGAGGGACCTGCACAGGCTGCAGAGGTGGGCACAAGCCAACCTCAGGAGGTTCAACAAGGCCAAGTGCAAGGTCCTGCAGCTAGGCTGAGGCAATCCCAGACACAAAACTAGGCTGGGCAGGGACTGGCTGGAAAGCAGCACTGAGGAGAGGGACTTGGGGGTTCTGGTGGAGGAGAAGCTCAACATGAGGCAGCAGTGTGCACTTGCAGCCCAGAAAGCCAAGCAGAGCCTGGGCTGCAGCAAGAGAAGTGTAGCCAGCAAGTCGAGGGAGATGATTCTCCCCCCTCTACTCCCCCCTGGTGAGATCTCACCTAGAGTACTGCATCCAGTTCTGGAGCCCCAATTACAAGAGGGATGTGGAGATGCTGGAGTGTGTCCAGAGAAGGGCCACGAGGATGCTCAGAGGGCTGCAGCACCTCTGCTATGAAGACAGACTGAAAGAGTTGGGGCTGTGCAGTCTGGAGGAGGTTCCTAGGTGACCTTCTTGTGGCCTTGCAGTATCTGAAGGGGACCTACAGAAAAGCTGAGGAGGGACTTCTTAGGCTGTCAGGGAGTGACAGGACTAGGGGGAATGGAGCAAAGCTGGAGGTGGGGAGATTCAGAGTGGATGTGAGGAGGAAGTTCTTCAGCATGAGAGTGGTGAGAGCCTGGAATGGGTTGCCCAGGGAGGTGTTTGGGACCACATCCCTGGAGGTGTTTACAGCCAGGCTGGCTGAGGCTGTGGGCAACCTGATGTAGGGTAGGGTGTCCCTGGGCATGGCAGGGGGGTTGGAACTAGATGACCTTCAAGGTCTTTCCCAGCCTAAATCATTCTATCAATCTATGAAATCTCTGTGATACCTGAGACTGTTCAGCCTGCAGAAGAACAGCCTGAGAGGGAAATCTGTGACTTGAGCTAGATTGTCTGGTCCTGCTGTGGCAGGGGGGTTGGACATGATGATCTCTTTGGGTCCCTTCCAATCCCTGACATCCTGTGAGCCTGTGATCAATAGCTAAAGGCCTGGGTTCAAAAGGATGGGGCCAGACTCTTCCCAGTGGTGCCCAGCAACAGGACAAGTGGCAATGGCTACAAAACGGAACGCAGGAGGTTCCACTTCAACAGGAGAAGAAACTTCTTTCCTGTGTGCCCTGGAGCCTGCTGCCCAGAGAGGTTGTGGAGTCTCCTTCTCTGGAGAGATTCCCAATTCAGATGGATATTGTGATCCTGGGCAAGCTGCTGTGGGTGGCCCTGCTTTAGCAGGGGGGTTGGGCTGGATGATCTCTAGAGGTCCCTTCCAACAGTCTGTGATAGAGTCCAGCATAATTAGCTCAGAGGCATTTCAGCCATGATTTCTGACTAACAATAAAGAAAAACATGAAAAATTGAGCTCATTCACCTCAATCAAAGGTATCCCAAACATGCTTCATCCCTCACAGTTATTCAATGACTCTGAAACCACCACAAAGCAGAGGCACCAAGAACTGAAAGCCCAAAGGAGCCACAAACCCAGGAAGAATTCTAAAGAGCATAGGTTTTTTTTTTTCCCCCTCAGACTACAGCCTCCCCAAGCCACTTATCTTTCAATGAAGCAACCCTCCCACTGTCTTGAACTTTGCTTTATAGTACAGGTGTTTTCTTAAATGCCCAACCCACACACAGCAACCACATTGCTCCATCACTCTCAACTTCTTACAGGCAATTTCCTAGAATTCAGCTGGGCAAAACATCTTTCTACTGAATAATCACAGAATCAGTCAGGGTTGGAAGGGATCACAAGGATCAGCTAGTTCCAGTCCCCCTGCCATGCCTGGGGACACCCTACCCTACATCAGGCTGCCCACAGCCTTAGCCAGCCTGGCTGCAAACACCTCCAGGGATGTGGCCACAACCACCTCCTTGGGCAACCTGTTCCAGGGCCTCACCACTCTCATGCTGAAGAACTTCCTCCTCATATCCAGTCTGAATATCCCCACCTCCAGCTATGCTCCATTCCCCCTAGTCCTGACACTGTCTGATAGCCTAAAAAGTCCCTCCCCAGCTTTTCTGTAGGCCACCTTCAGATCCTGGAAGGCCACCAGAAGGTCACCTGGGAGCCTCCTCTTCTCCAGACTGAATAGCCCCAAATCTTTCAGTTCTAATGAAAAGAACTTCAAAGGTGAGTAATTGCTGACAACAGTTTAGCACAATGCAACCACTTACAGCTCTTGGAAGCCTTCAAGTGAACCTTGCTCAGGACTTTTTTGCTATGTACAACCACAAAATATTTAATGTTGGAGAAGACCAACCATTCACTAACTCTGATAAGTCTGGTGCCAAACCATGCTCCTCAGCACCACTTCTCTGACTCTTTTTCAGACCTCCAGGGATGGAGGTCTCCCTGGGCAGTTTGTTCCAGTCTTGGAGAACCCTGCAGGCAAGAAGTTTCTCCTACTGTTCAATCTAAACCTCCCCTTGTGCCACCTGAGGCCTTTCCTCTTGTCTTACCACAAGAGAACAGACCAATCCCCACCTCACTCCAACCTTTCAGGGAGTCGTAAGAAGCCAGGTCTCCCCTCAGCCTCATTTATCCAAGGCTGGACAACCCCAGTTCACCCTCAGCTGCTCCTCACCAGACCTGTGCACTAGAGCCTTCATCAGCTTCACTGCCCTTCCCTGGACACACTCCAGCACCTCAATGTCCTTCTTGCAGTGGGGAGCCCGAAACTGCAGGCAGTACACAAGAATGTGATCTCAGCAGAACTAATGAAGAGTCACCAGCACTGCCCCACAAAAGCTGCTTTGCAAGCTGTGAACTAAAATTGCCACACGTAAGGAGCTGTGGCATGCCCTTCAAGTGTGTTCACCTGACAAGTTCTTGTAAAGATCATACTGAAACTTACAGGAAAGAGGAAGGACCAAACCATGAAGAAACTGGTTCAATAGATTTCCACTCCTGGTCACTGATGAAATTGATGAAATCGGTTTTAGTTCTTGCACCCTGGTATCTCCTGAACTCTCCATCTTTACAGCTGTAAGAGAAATAAACCAGACATTTGTTTTTAAGCAGTCCAGACATGCAGCAATTCCTTCCAGTCAACACTTCCCTTCCCATAAGCTTGATTAGTTTACATTTGTGAATTCTCTTTTTGTTTTACTTTGCTTTATTTGCTTTACTGTGCTCCAAATATCTCCTGGACCTCCCAGTGTCTCCTGGACCTTCCAATACAAAATCGTATAGAATCACAGAATGGTTTAGATTGGAAGGGACCTCAAAGCTCAGCCAGTTCCAAACCCCCTGTGCCATAGGCAGGGACACCTCCCACTAGAAGAGGTTCCCCAAGGCCTCATTCAACTTGGTCTTCAACACCTCCAGGGACGGAGCAGCCACAAACTCCTTGGGCAACCTGTGCCAGTGTCTCACCACCCTCACTACAAGCTACTTCCTCCTAACATCCCATTTAAACCTCCCCTCTGCCAATTTTAACCCCTATCTCCTGGGCCTCCCAACATCTCCTGGGCATCCCAACATAGAATCATATAGAATCACAGAATGGTTTAGGTTGGAAGGGACCTCAAAGCTCAGCCAGTTCCAACCCCCCTGTGCCATAGGTAGGGACACCTCCCACTAGAACAGGTCACTCAAGGTTCTCATCCAGCCTGGCCTTCAACCCCTCCAGGGAGGGAGCAGCCACAACCTCCTTGAGCAACCCATTCCAGTGTCTCACCACCTTCACTGTAAAGAACTTCCCCCTAACATCCCATTTAACTCTCCCCTCTTCCAGTTTAAACCCGTAACTCCTGGGCCTCCCCACATAGAATCATAGAATGGTTTAGGTTGGAAGTGACTTCAAGATCATCCAGTTCCAACCCCTTGCCATAGGCAGGGACACCTCCCACTAGAACAGGTCACTCAAGGTTCTCATCCAGCCTGGCCTTCAACACCTCCAGGGAGGGAGCAGCCAAAACCCCCTTGAGCAACCCATTCCAGTGTCTCACCACATTCACTGTAAAGAACTTCCTCCTAACATCCCATTTAACTCTCCCCTCTGCCAGTTTAAACACTTATCTCCTGGACCTCCCAACATTTCCTGGACCTCCCCACATAGAATGGTTTCGGTTGGAAGTGACCTCAAAGTTCATCCAGTTCCAACCCCCCTGTGCCATAGGCAGGCACACCTCCCACTAGAGCAGGTCCTCCAAGACTTCATCTAACCTGCCTTCAACACCTCCAGGCAGGGAGCAGCCACAACCTCCCTGGGCAACCTGTGCCAGTGTCTCACCACCTCCACTGTAAAGAACTTCCTCCTAACATCCCATTTAAACCTCCCCTCTTCCAGTTTAAACCCACATGTCCTGGACCTCCCCACATCTCCTGGACCTCCCCACATCTCCTGACTCCATGTACACCTTGTCTAGCTTTAAGTTTTATCCCATATAAAGATAATTATCTTCCTAAGGTACTTGCCACATGACTGCATGAAGATCAGCCTTCAGAGAGAAGATTGCAAAACAGAAACACCCATGAAAACACACAATAAGTAAGGCCTGAAGGGAAACAAAAATAACCTAGTGCAGTTTCTGTGAGGTCACAGCAGTGGAGACAGTGGTTGGCTCCGTGTAAAGGAACCCACAGGCTTGGAAAGGATGGTAAAGCTCATTTATATTCCCCCCCCAAAAAAACCCAAGTTTTAAAACCCTCCTCTGTCCTCCAAAAGAAATAAAACCCCAGAGGTGCTGAGTTTCATACTTACTGATAGATGGTGGGAAGGGCTGTTATGACAAATCTTCCACTTAATCCTGTAAGAGAGCAGTTAATTTCAGAACAATAGAGCACTCTCACGGAAGAAAAGGCAAAAAATGTTATTATATAGCAAGAATTGCTATTATACACCAAAATAAATTTTAAAATAAAAATAGATGCTCCCAAAGGATCTGCCTCTAAAGGCAAACAAACACAAATCTGTGGGCATTGAAGTGCTGCACAGTCTAAAAGAAAATCTCTAGACAAACAGTGAGAAAGTTTTTCAGTGGGGGGAAAAGGATGTCAAGAAAAGTTATAAAAGCAGAGCAAAGGAAAACTGTTCTATTTGACCATTTTGGCTGCAGCTCTTCAGAGACTATGATCACAGAATGGTTTAGGTTGGAAGGGACCTCAAAGCTCAGCCAGTTCCAACCCTGCTGTCATGGGCAGAAACACATGGAAGCAGAATGGAACAACCCTGACCCTAAACAATCATAGAATGGTTTAGGTTTGAAGGGACCTCAAAGCTCATCCAGTTCCAACCCCCCTGTGCCATAGGCAAGGACACCTCCCACTAGATCAGGTCGCTCAAGGCCTCATCCAACCTGGCCTTCAACACCTCCAGGCACGGAGCAGCCACAACCTTCCTGGGCAACCTGTGCCAGTGTCTCACCACCCTCACTGTGAACAACTTCCTCATAACATCCACTTTCAATCTCCCCTCTGCCACTTTAAACCCATTCCTCCTCGTCCTCTCATTACAAGACCTTGTGAATAGTCCCTCCCCAGCCTTCCTATAGGCCACTTCAAATTCTGGAAGGCCACTCCAAGGTCTCCTGGAAGCCTTCTCCTCTCCAGGCTGAAAAGCCCCAACTCTCTCAGCCTGTCCTCACAGCTGAGCTGCTGCAGCCCTCTCATTATCTTGGTGGCCTCCTCTTCACTGGCTCAAACACTTCCATGTCCTTCTTGTGTTGGGGGCTGCAAAACTGCACACAGTGCTGCAGGTGGGGTGTGAGGAGAGCAAAGGGGAAGGATCCCCTCCCTTGGCCTGATGATCCCAGAGGTTTTTTCCAACCTGTTTAAATTGTGATTCTGAGAGCAATCTGCTCTAGTGGAGGGTGTCATTGCCACAGCAGGGGTTGGAACTAGATGATCTTCAAGGTCTCTTCAAACCCAAACCACTCTATGAATCTGCAGTCTTCAGTGCTTGCAGATAACAATCCAAGTGAGGCATTTTTTCAGACTCTTCCATGAGTTTGGAGAAAAGCATGAGCACAGAGGTCATTTTCCCAAAGCCTACACAGACACATGGGCAATTCAGAGAAGTGAACTTCAGCTGAGGCTGACCAGGCTGCTTCCTCTTCCTCAAACTACTCACAGGGAAGGCTGAAAACAGGTTTTTCCTCTATGGTACTTTAAAAGATATGGCCAAAGATCTCCTTGAAAGCCTCAAAACAATCACCTTTATCTATTAAGGATCAGATGGTTTATCCCAGATACAGCAATCTGCCTTTGCTGCAGATCAGTAAAAGCTCTTTATGGTTTCCTATTAACCCTGGGTACTGCTACCAGCAGATGGATTTGCACTGGATGCTTCCCCCAAGATCTCAGCTCAGACCCCCCAAGATCTCAGCAGCCCAGATCCCCCCAAGATCTCAGCAGCCCAGACTCCCCAAGATCTCAGCAGCCCAGACTCCCCAAGATCTCAGCAGCCCAGACCCCCCAAGATCTCAGCAGCCC
>VWZI01014774.1:6582-24541 GCA_013396835.1 Psilopogon haemacephalus
GGGGGGGGGGCGGGAAGGTAACTGCAAACCCACTACAAATAGGAACATTTTGATTCAGAAATTTAGTTTGCATTGACTAGAGCAGAGGTTGTATTTGCAAAAGAGATTCTGGCTAAGTCCTGAGTAGCAGTGGTCATGTCTACACAATGGGGAAGATAGGAGTTTATTTAGCTCAGGAATGAAATTAATTCACAGATATTAATGAGGTATTCAGTTTCTGACAATGCAGACATGGACAGAGGCAAGTTGCTAAGCAGAGGCATGTGTCTGTGTACCAGCAGAGTGCACCTGCAGGGCCCAGGCACTGTATCAGTAATTAGCAACAGCTACTGAAGGACGTTTTCAGTGTCTTAAACCTTATGGCTTGTAGATTACCTAGGGCTGTTCTTCTTGAGCACAACCCTTGAAGATGTCTGAATAAGGTAGCATGCCATGTCTTCACAGTTTAAAGCCTTACTGTATTTCTACAAAACACCCTACAGTTCTGCAAGCCCCAGATGCTAAATCTCTTGTATTACTATTGTACTAGGATTTGTACAAAGTAGTTTGGCTGTGCTTGAAACAAATTTACCTCTTTTGTTTCCAAATGGCAGTTTTGTCAGCAGGACAAGGAGGAACTTGTATAGAACTTGTAAATAAGTGAATATACTGAACAGAGCTCTCTCTGGTTTAGCAGAATATATCACTGACTTTGATGCCTTATTTATGACATCAAACCATATGCTTGGCCTAGTGTCCCAAAATGAACAGATGGAGCATGAACTTGTTTTTAATTGGCATAAGTTACATCCTGTAAAGATGTTGCCTCTAGTTACAATAATTTTAATCTGACTGCTAATTTAAAGGTCTGTATGGAATGGCAAATAACTTTCATGGTGTAAGAATGAATCACAGAAATGTTCAGGTGGGAAAAGACCCTCAGGATCACCAAGTCCAACTGATAGCCCTACTTTACAAGGTTCATCCCTAAACTATATCCCCAAGCACCACATCCAAACAGCCTTTAAACATATCCAGAGTTGGTGACTCAGGCACCTCTAAGCATTTTAAAGCCTGACCACTTTTTCTATGGATTATTTTCCCTAATGTTTAACCTAAACCTACCCTGAGGCTGTTCCCTCTAATTACAGATGAGAAGAGACCAGCTCCAGAGTCTCCACAACATCCTTTGAGGTAGTTGTAGAGAGTGATGAGGTCTCCCCTCAGCCTTCTCTTTTTCAAATTAACAGCCCCAGTCACTCCTGAGAAGATTATTCTCTGGGCCCTTCACAACCTTTGTTGTCCTCTTCTGCACCTGCTCCTGTATCTCAACATATTTCTTGCATTGGTGTTGTTGTAGAAATTAATAATCTATTATGAATTAAGAATATCAATTTGCTATGGATATTAATATTTATTATTAATATTTTTAAAATTGGGATACTTCCCTAATATTCTTTCAGATTTTTGGTCAACAAGAAGTAGCTGCACAAAGGGTATTTGTAAACATGGAATTAAACAGTTTAAATAATCAGAATTTGGAAAATAGGAATGAGAAAACAGGAGAAAGTTATAACTGTGTTTATGGAGTCCTAGCTTAAACTGTAGCATATGTATCCATGACTTGTTGATCCCTAGGTCAAAACCACAAAATATTCCAGGCAGAGGGAAGGAGAGAAGTACTGGGTTGCTGCTAAGCTGCTGGTGCAAGCTGCAAGCATGTGGCTGCCAGGATTCCCAGTTAAAAAAACTGTGAATGAGGTGCTTCCCATGGGGGAGAGTCAGCACTGAAAAGACATGGTTTCTAAATCATCCCCCATTAAATATATTATTTTGAAAATTAAACTGGACAATAGGCACTACCATCTTTTCTTTAGCCAATTAATTCAGCGCTTCATGACTCGTGTGACCGTGCAGGCATGTTTAGGGGCAGCACAAGACACCTGATTTGGTGCTGAGCTCCTAGCCCTCAGGGATTTGCTGGGGCCAAACGCTCCATTGCTTACTCATCCACTCAACTCCTGGACCTGCAACAGGAGGAGGAGAGCAAGGGTTAAACCAGTATGGCAAGATTTATGCCCTACCAGGACAGGTGCCTATTATGAAGGAACACGGAATCAATACTGCTGAATCAGTGTGATTGAAGTACTTTATTAGGGACAGATTGATGCTTTTTTACTGTTCATTCAGAAGCATGCTAATTGGCTGGTACAATCAAGGACAATCCCATTCATTAATATTCATAACAACTTGTTATCCCAAACCTGATGTTTCCCTTATCTCGTTTACCCTATGAGAGGCAATCACTGCCATGCGAAACCAGAAGCCTAGCCAAGCCGCTCTCTTCTACTGTGAGATCCAAAGTCAGCTGCCTTCCATCTCACCCCAACAGGTGCCCAAAACTGAACACAATACAAAAATCACAGAATTAACCAGGTTGGAAAAGATGTCTGAAATCATCAGTTCAAATCTATTACTTAACCCTTCCAATTAAATAAACCATGGCACTAAGTGCCTCATCCACCTTCGTTTTAAATGCCTCCAGGGATGGAGACTTCACCACCTCCCTGGGCAGCTCATTCCAGTGGGCAATCACTCTTTCTTTGAATAACTTCTTCTTAATGTCTAGCTTAAACCTGCCCTGGTGCAGTTTGAGGCTGTGTCCTCTTGTTCTGTCACTGGGTGCCTGGGTGAAGAGACCAGCCTCTGCCTGGCTACAGCCTCCTTTCAGGTAGTGGTAGAGAGCAGTGAGGTCTTCCCTCAGCATCCTCTTCTCCAGGCTGAACAATCTCAGCTCCCTCAGCAGCTCATAGGGCTTGTGTTCCAGTCCCTTCACCAGCCTTGTTGTCCTTCTCTGGACATGTTCAAGCACTTCAACATCTTTTCTAAATTGAGGGACCCAGAACTGGACACAGTACTCAAGGTGTGGCCTGACCAGTGCTGAGTACAAGGGCAGAGTGACCTCCCTGGTCCTGATACAGGCCAGAATGCCATTGGGCTTCTTAGTCACCTGGGCACACTGCTGGCTCATGTTCATCTGCTGTTGACCAGCATCCTTGTTGTGGAAGGCCAAAATAGGCTTAATACATGTCCTGGGTTGTCCAGGCATGATCCCCTTCCTTCTTTACTGAAGTGGAGAGTAGTCCCTCTCTGCTTGACTACTCTCCAGCCACTCTGTCCTGATCTTGTAACACTGCATGGGGTTGTAGTAGCCAAAGTGCAGAACCTGACACTTGGACTTGTTAAAACTCATGGCATTGGACTGTGCCCATCTATCCAACCTATTCAGGTTCCTCTGCAGAGACCTCCTGCTCTTTAAGAGATGGACATGTCCTCCCAACTTAGTGTCATCTGCAAACTTACTGATGGTGGACTCAATCCCCTCATCCTGGTCATCAATGAAGATATGAAACAGGACTGGGCCCAGCACTTATCCCTGGGGCAAACCACTAGTGACTGGCTGCCAACTGGATGTGGCACCATTCACCACTACTCTTTGGACCTAGCCATCCAGCCAGTTTTTAACCCAGCACAGAGTGTTCTTGTCCAAGCCATGGGCTTCCAGCTTGACCTGGAGTTTGCTGTGGCAGACAGTATCAAAGGCCTTGCTGAAGTCCAGGTAGACTACATCCACAGCCTTCCTCATGTCTACCAGGTGGGTCACCTGTTCATAAAAAGTGATCAAAAGAGATCAAGTTAGTCAAGCAGGACCTGCCACTCCTAAATCCATGCTGGCTAGGTCTGATCTCTTGGCCATCCTGTAGATGCCCTGTAATTGCACTGAGGATGATCTGTTCTATTATCTTGCATGCCATTGAGGTCAGGCTGACATGTCTGTAATTTCCCAGGTCCTCCTTCTGCCCCTTCTTGTGGATGGGCAGCACACTGGCCAGATTCCAGTCATCAGGGACCTCTCCAGAGAGCCAGGACTGTTGATGATAGACAGTGGCTTGGCCAGCTCATCTGCCAGCTCTCTCAGCACCCTAGTGTTGGGATGCACTAGAAGGCAGCCGACCTTGGATCTCATAGATCAGAACAGCCTGGCCTAAGGCCTCTGATTTCCCATTATTGTAGCTTCCTCCTACAAGTGAGTAAGAGATAAGGGAAACATCTGGCTTGGGATAACAACTTGTCATGAATATTAATGAATGGGTTTGTGCTTAATTGTACCAACCAATTAGTATGCTTCTGGCTAGGATGGACACTGTCTTGCAGAACTTGTGTGGCCAAACCAGAGGTGGACACGTTTGCCTTCTGCTAATGAGCTAACAGTATAAAAGTGTGATTCTGTCCCTAATGAAGTGAACACTGCGTCAATCATGTCGGTTCAGCATAAGTGATTCCAGCTCCCTCGCAACACCTTAGGATGGATCCCGCCTGGTCCCATAGACTTGTGAGGATCTAAGAGGCTCAACAAGTCCCTAACTGCTTGCTCCTGAATTAGAGAGGGGATGTTCTGCTCCCTGTCTCTTCCTAGCAGCTCAGGAGGCAAGCTGTCCTGAGGACAATATATCTTACTATTGAAAATTGAGGCAAAGAATATGTTAAGTGCCGCTGCCTTTTCCTCATCTCTAGTCACTAGACTTGTCAAATAAAGAATGGAGGTTATCCTTGTCCATCTTTTTGTTATTAACATGTTAAAAAAAAAAAGTCTTGTTATCATTCACAGCAGTGGTCAGTCTAAGTTCTCACTGGATTTTTGCCTCTCTATCTTTTTTCCTACATGGCCTGGCAACATCCTTAATTTTTTTCTGAGTTATCTTCATTTCCAAAGTTGATACGACCTCTTTTTTCCCCCTAATTCCTTCACAAGTCCCTCATCCATCCAGGTCAGTCATTTTCCCTGCCAAATCTGCTTTCAGCACACTGTCACTTCCTGTTTCTGTGCCTTCAAGATTTATTTCTTGAAGTAGGTCCAAACTTCCTGGACCATTTTTTTTTAAAGGGATTTTTCCCAAAGTATTCTTTGAGTTAGTTCTTTGAATAAGCCGAACTCTGCTCTCCCAAAGTCCAATGTAGGTGTTTTGTTGATGCCCCTTCTAGCTTCACCACCTATTGAAAACTTTATTATTTCATGGTCACTGCACCCCAGACAGCTTCCAAGTACCACATGTCCCACCAGCCCTTCTCTATTTGTATACAGCAGGTAAAGCACATCCTCTCCCCTCGTGGCACACCTGCTGTGTCAAAAAGTTATCCTCTATACTCTCTAAAAACCTTCTAGACTGATACCTCTCTGCTATGTTGGGTTCCCAGAAGATATCTGACAGGTTAAGGTCACCTACAAGAACAAGGGCTGGCAGTCTTGAAACTTCAGGCAGTTGTTCATAGAATAATATATCAACCTCCTCTTCCTCTATGGAGAGCTTGATTTCATCCCCTTCCCCCCTCAGACTTGAGGTGTGGCCAGGTCTGGTTTCACCAGAATTTAGTAGAAGGGGACAATTATCTCCGTACTCTTGCTGGACACAGCACTTATAATACACGCCAGAATGCCATTGGCTTTCTTGGTCACCTGAGGACACTGCTGGTTCATATACAGTTGCTTGTCTATTAGAACCACCAAGTCCCTTTCTGCCAGAGAGTTTTCCAGCCACACTTCTCTAAGTCTGCAGCATTGCTTGGGGTTGTGGTGGTCCAAGTGCAGGACCTCCATTTGGCCTCATTGAAGCCATTAACATTGGCCTATTGATCCAACCTATCTAAGTCCCTCTGTAAAGACTCCATACCCTTGTGCAGATCAACACTGCCTCTTGACTTGGTGCCAGCTGTGAACTTACTGATGACACACTCTCTGTCTTCATGAAGGTCATGAATAAAGATGTTAAATGGAAGTGGTCCCAACACTGATCCCTGGGGGACACCACTTGTGACCAGTTGCCAGCTGGATGTAACCCCATTGACCACCACCCTTTGGGTGCTTTCATCCAGTCAGTACTTCATCCAGCAGAGCTGTGTTCATCCAAACCATGAGTTTGTCCACAAGAATTTTGTAGGGAGCAGGGTCAAATGCTTTTCAAAAGTGTAGGTAGACAATATTCACATCCATTCGATAGCTGGGTCATTTTGTCATAGAAGGTCCAGTTAGTCAGGCAAAACCTGCCCCTCATAAACCCATGGTGATTTGGCCTGGTTGGTCCCTAGATGGTGTGTAACATCTCTTCAGATGACCCGCTCCATGACCTTCCGCTGTACTGAGGTCAGACTGACCGTTCTATATTTTCCCAGATCCTCCTTTCTTCCTTTCTTGTAGATGGGTGTCACGTTTGCTAACCTCCAGTCCATGGGCTCCTTTATCCTTTTGGGTGGCCTCCCAAGGGACATTGTCATTCAGTCTTCTCAGCAGGCCTGGAAATTCAAGGTTGCAGTTTTACAAACTCCTCTCCTTTCCCCAAGGATAGAGAACTCAATCATCTCATGATCACTGAGCCTTAAACAGTCACCAACTTTTACTTCATTCACATGTTCTTCCTTGTTCACAAGAAGCATGTCTGGGATGGCACCTTCTCTGGCTTGTTACCTCACCAATTGTGTCAGGAAGTTATCTTCCACAAACTTCAAGAACCTCCAGGACTGTTCTCTCCCTCCTGTATTCTATTTCCAGCAGGCATCCAGGAAGCTGAATTCTCCCACAAGCACAAAGGGGAATGATTGTGAAAATTCTCTCATCTGCTTATAAAAAAAAATCATTTACCTTTTCATCCTGGTTGGGTAGTTTGTGACAGATTTCCACCACAATATCACTCTTGCTGGCCTTATTTCTGATTCTTACCCATAAGGACTCAACCCTATAATCACCTTCATTCATTCGCATGGTTTCATATGTCTAAAATAGAGGGCCACTCCACCATCTCTTCTTCCTTCCGTATACATTCTGAACATTTGCTATCCATTGATTGCAGTATTCCAGCTGTGTGAGTCATCCCACCATGTTCCCATGATGGCTGCTATATCATAGTTGTCCTGTAGTATGATGGCCACCAGCTCCTGCTGTTTATTGTCCATATTCCATGCACTGGGGTGTAAAAATTTCAGGAAGGGAGTTAAATACGTAGTTTTCAAGTTTTAGCAGATGTAGACTTTCTGGTTATTTAAGATGCCTACACGTTGCTCCACAAGTTCTGGGCTACTACACCTTGAATTCTCAGTGTCAAGGCCAGCAACAACCCTGTCCCACTTTAAAACTAATTTAAAACTTTTTCAATGAGTCCAGCCAACTCATGTGCAAGGATACTTTTCCTTTTACGGGATAGATGAACTCCTTCTGCCACAGCAGACCTGGTGACAAAACTTCACCACAGTAAAAAAAAAAACAAGTTCTGGTTTTGGCACCAACCTCTAAGTCAGGTATTAATCACATGGATTTTAAAATTTTCTTCAGTACGTCTTCCTATTGCTAGAGGGATTGAGGAGAGCACCATTTGTGCTACCAAAGCCCCAGCTAATCTGCCCAAAGCCCTGAAGTATTTTTAAAATTTCTTTTGTAGTACTCACCATTGCAATGACAAAATCACGTGTGAGGAAAAAGTATTAATCAAATGAGTGTGGTAATATGTCAGACCACAGTAAAGGATGCGCCATGAACTCCATGCAATTCAATGTGAATTAGGAGAAGTCATGGTGTACAAAAGAAAAAAAAAAAAAAAAGAGAAAAGGTAAAAAAACCCCAAAACTTTAGCTCTGTCAATCTAGAAAGAAAATTATTAACCTATAGACTTACAAACAACTAATTCTACCAAAATTCCTGCAAACTTAATACCACTATAATATTCCATTCTAATCATTAATTACTTACTATATTCTATTACAATCCTCAACCACTTAACATATCTTATTCCAATTACTTAAGACTTATAATTACCCAGTATTTATTACTTCTGTTATTGCTACACCCTTATTAATATCTACCTAATACCATTGGTGTTACTAATATGCATTTTCCCTTTGCATTTCCCATATCAAAACAGTCTAATCCACTAACTTTTGAAGTCTAAGATCTATTACAAGTGAAAACTAACTGTAAAAACATTATCAGGATTTGCATCCATGAAGAAACTATAACAATCTTCAAGAGTAAAATACAAAATCAACACTGTCTGTTTAAAAGAAGACAAAGATCTTGCAAGAAAAGGGAGAGGAGAAAGTGGGGGGAGAGAAGCCACACCAGCTCCAAACAGCAGTCCCATGCAGGGGTAAGGAGGGGAGCTGATGGCTGCTCAGCAGAGAAGGGAGAAAGAAAAAATCTGCAAAGAAGTGAAAACAAATCATTTGTACAGACTGAACAGGGAGGGTAACCCTTTAACAGTTAGTTTTGTGATGCGATCTGAGATGAGGGTGGCTGCAGGTGGATGTTTCTCTCGCTGACTCAGAGCAGCGCTCAGTGCAGGAATGACTTCTGCTTGGACCTGGGACTGTCCCGGGACCTTCTGTGCCACAGATGCATGTGTATACACCCTTTGGCCATTGCAGTTGATCCGCAGATGGTAGATATTTCTCTTGCTGACAACTCAGAGTAGCACTTGCTGCAGGACCAGCTTCAACTGGGTCTAGGACCGACCCAGACTCCGTCTGGTAGACCTTAATCCTTGCAACTTCAGATTTAGGTGCCATAGGACATGATAATTGTAGAATCTCATCAATAGCTCTTTCTCACTGTGATCAGTTTAGGAATACAGGCCTTGAAGTACTCTTTTTTAAGGCAAATTGCACATTACCCGCAAACCAAATTAGCAAAGTTCTTACAGTTTATTTTCTGCATTTTTCACCATTTTTTTCCCTAATATCTTCATAGTAGGGTCTAAGATAGAGACTTTAGTCTGTAGCAGTCTTAGAGAGGATATCAACCTCATACTTAATCCCTCTCTTAGAGAGGATATGCAAGAGAAACTTCACAGTACACTTTTCTTCCTTAGTCACTGAATTCCCAATCTCTAGCCCCTGGCTGTTCACCTCTCTAGGGTGTCCATCGTGATGTTCCTTTACATTCCACAGTGCTCACTCTGTAGCACAGTCACGGTCCAGCTGAGTCGTTCCTCCAGCTGGGGCTTCTTTGCTTGTCAGTGATTTTCCACTCACCGCAAATTCTCCTTTCAGATAGTGGTGTCCATAGTCATGTCGGGCATCATTACTTGTCAGATGACAGTAAAGGATGCACCGTGGACTCTATGCAATTCAATGTGAATTAGAAGAAGCTCCTTTATTATCCGTTACACCTGTGTTTATATAGACCAAGTACTGAGCACCATGCCTACAAATATTCATCTATTAACACAACCTAGGCAAGCAGAACCCCATCATTAATGTGCATGCTAACCAGATGTCTCACTATCTCTTACTCCTTTGTTGGAGGCAGTTGCCACGTTATGAGAATCAGAGTCCTGTATCCAGTGTACAAGTGACTATCCTCTTCAGCTATGTCAACCAAGGCCAGTCTGCTCATTATTTCACATTCTCATAGTAATACATATAATCTTAAAAGAAATTTGCTACAGAGTTGAAATGAGATGCAAAATCCTTAAAATGTAGTACATCCACCTACTAACTATTATTGGCAATTCTTTCAGCTTCCTTCATTCTTTATATTTATGGTACAAGTGTCCAGAAAATGTAAGAAGGGTCATCCTGAACAACCCTTGAGCCAAAGTCTAACAGGAAGAGCTAGAAAGCTGTACATTTGACCCCTTTCTTTGAAATTCACACATTTTAACATTTATTATCTTTCAAATGCAGAGATTTTTTAAACGGTCATCACAATTGCACAATTATAACATCTTTGGTAAATTTATTCCAAGTTTTTGTATGAAGAAAAGATCTAAAGGAATTCTTTAGCAGAAGTCGTCTGCAGGAGATAATGAAACAGCATTTCAATAAGTTTAATTTCACAGTTTTGGAAATGTGATGTCTGCAACAGGGAAATGAACAATGTTAGAAATTGTACACCATTTTCTGATCTAAACAATACAGAGAATCTCACCACAAAAAAGGTCTGCAAAGCCTGAATGAATAGTCTGATTAGGACTGAATAATACTCTCTCCCTCTAATTGCTATGCTGAATTTGAGATTTCCTGCAGTCAGAAGGACTACCAGTTTTTTATACAGTATTGAACAGGACTACATGATTAATTATTTAGAAAATGTACAGCTATTCTTATCAGACCAGAGGAGCATGAAGGGGAACTCTATCACCATTGACTGTTGGTAGTAAATCTGATTGGGCAGGTCCTGCTCTGTTTACTGTTTACCAACCATGTTGCTTGTGCTAAATGCTTCCCCCAGTTTTTCAAGGTCCTCCCCTCCATAGCTTTTAGGGTGGTCTTTAGCAAACCGTTGTAGAGTTAGATCTTTCCTGAAGCTGGTGCATAGTAGGGTATGTGGAAGATCCACTCAATACCATGCTCTTTGACCCAGTTTTTAACAATATTGTTCTTGAAATGAGTGCCATTGTCTGATTCGATTGTCTCTGCAGTTCCATGTCTCCACATGATTTGTCTCTCCAAGCCAAGAATGGTGTTACGTGCAGTAGCATGTGGAACTGGATAGGTTTCCAGCCATCCAGTGCTTGCCTCTACCATTGTTAGCACTGCTTGCCACAATGAGAATGAGGTGAAGTGACGTAGTCAATCTGCCACACTTCACCATACTTGTACTTTGACCATCTCTCACCATACCATAAGGGCTTGATTCACTTAACCTGCTTAATAGCAGCATAGCATTCACAGTCATGTATGACTTGGGTAATAGCATCCATCGATAAGTCAATTGACCTATCACATGCTCATTGGTATGTTGCATCCCTGCCTTGATGTCCAGATGAATCATGGGCCCACCGAGCTAAGAACAGTTCACCTCGGTGTTTCCAATCAAGATCAAAGTCACTGTCACTGTGTCAACTTGAGAAATTTCAGCAGCTTTATCCGCCTGATGGTTGTGTTGATGTTTCTCAGTAGCTTTCTTTTTAGGGAAGTGTGCGCCTACGTGCCGCACCTTCACTGGAATTCTCTCCAGTCGTGCATCAATGTCCTGCCATAGATCAACACATCAGATAGTCTTTCCTTTTCTCTGCCAGCCACTCTTTTTCCAGTCCTTTAGCCAACCACATAGAGCATTGGCTACCATCCACAAGCAGGTGTAGAGGTAAAGGATAGGCAAATTTTCCCATTCAGCCACATCAAGAACAAGTTGTACTGCTTTTACCTCAGCAAATTGATGGGATTCACCTTCTCCATCTTTTGCTTCAGTAACTCTCCTGGTAGGACTCCAGATGCTGACTTCCATCTTCACTTGTTCCCCACAAGATGACAGGAACCATCTGTGAACAAAGCATAGTTCTTTTCCTGATGAGAAAGATCACCATATGTAGTAGCTTCTTTAGCATGAATTAGCTTCTCCTCTGGAGGTTTTGTATAGGCTGTGCCCTCTGGCCAGTTGGTGATCACTTCTATCACACCAGGTTGATCAAGATTACCCATGTGTGTTCATTGGGTTATCAAAGCCATGTATTTAGATCAGATTGCATCTGTGGCATGATGCAGTGATGAACATTTGCCTTTGAACATCCAGTTTAGAACTGATAATCTAGGCGCTAAAAGCAATTGTGACTCAGTTCCAATCACTTCAGAAGCTGCTTTCACTCCTTCATAGGCTGCATTTTTTTTTCTTTCTGTGTTGGGGTGTAATTTGCCTCTGAACCTCTGTAGCCATGTCCCCGGAAACCAAGTGGACGTCCATGTGTTTCTTTTGGAGCTTTCTGCCAGAGACTCCAAGTTGGACCATTGTCACTCGCAGCTGTGTACAGAATGTTTTTAATGATCAGACCAGATCATACAGGTCCCAAGCCCACAGCATGGACTACTTCTTTCTTTAGCTGATCAAAGGCTGCTTGCTGTTCAGGTCTCCACTCAAAATTGTTTCTCTTAAGAGTCACATCATGCAAAGGTTTGACAATTTGACTGAATCCAGGAATGTGTAGTTTCCAAAATCCACTGCACTCAAGAAAGATTGAATGTCCTTTTTATTTGTGGGAACTGCTATGGTAGAGACTTTGTTTGTCACATCCTGTGGAATATGACAGCTACTATCCTGGCACCACACTCCCAGAAATTGAATTTCTCTGGAAGGTCGTTTAACCTTGTCTCTCTTGATGGCAAAACCTTATAGCAACCTAATACCACTTATTTTGTTACCTTTCTCCAAGACTTCCTCAGCAGTTTGGCCCCACACAATGATGTCATCAATGAATTGTCTGTGTTCTGGAGCTTTACCTTTCTCCAATGCATTGTGAATCACTGAGTGACAGACTGTTGAACTGTGTTTTCAGCCCTGAGGCAGACAATTGAACAGATACTGGATTCCTCTCCAGGTGAATGAAAATTGCGGTCTGCATATATGTGCTATGAGAATAGAGAAGAAAGCACTAGTGATGTCTATGGTAGTATACCATTGGCTTCCTTTGATTGTAGCTTGTAGTGGAGTTGCAGCAGTTCTGGTACAGCTGCGGTCATGGGTGCAGTCACCTCATTGAGGGCACAGAAGTCTACTGTGAGGTGCCAGTCACCCTTAAGTTTGCGAAGAGGCCAAATCGGACTGTTGAAAGGTGAATGAGCTTTCTTCATGACCTTCTGACTTTCCAGTAGACGAACCAGCTGATCAATGGGCAACAAAGAGGCACGGTTAGTTCTGTACTGCCTGTGATGTGTAGTTTGAGGAGCAATTGGCAGTTTCAGGTCCTTTATATTATGATGTCCCACAACTGCAGATTCATCTGAAAGTTGAGGTCTAACGGTCAATTTCAATTTACCATCCTAAATTTCTACTGATGCTATACCAAAAGCCCATTTATGACCCTTAAGATCTTTTAAACAACCTTCCCTCAAAAAGTCAATTCCCAGAATGCAGGGCGCATCAGGACCAGTTACAATAGTATGCTTCTTCTACTCTTTAGCAGTTAAACTTAATTCAGCCTCCAACTTAGTTAACTCTTGAGATGCACAAGTGACTCCAGAAATAGATATAGCCTCTCTCCCTTTACAATTTGATGGCAATAAAGTACACTTAGCACCTGTATCAACTAAAGCCCTGTATTTCTGAACTTTTGAACTGCCAGGCCACCTAATGAATACATTCCAACAGATTCTCCTCTATTGCTTTCCTCCTCCTGGTTAGAGGAAGGGCACCTCTAATGTTGAACACAGCATGTGGCATGTACACAATGATTGTTGTTGTGAGAGGAATTACAATTATTAGAATAATTGCAATTGCTCTGAGGAGCTGAAGAAGTGACAGCTACATTTCTGGCATTGTTCCTTCTGTTCCTGCCACTCTGCAGTTCCCTGACTCTCTTTGAAAGGACTGAAGTAGGCTTACCATCCCATTTGTTCATGTTCTACTAAATTGGTCATGCAGGATTACCCAGAATGGCACACATGATTGCCGTTGTCTAGGTGGAATTTGTCCCCTGGGCCGGAATTGCCTTGCAGGAGGTGGGCCGGAATTGCCTTGCAGGAGGTGGGCATCTGTTCCTGATAGCAGAAACATGCACCCATTCAGATGATGATCGAATGGTATCCTGTGTCAGATTGGAGATGGAGGTTTTAATTTCCTCCTTCACTTCTTTCATGCTGCCCTCTAGCTTTGTAGTCATATCCTTTAGCCCTGTAGTCATAGTTTCTATGGCCGAGATTAGGGTAGGACGTGAAACCTGTCCTCTATATCTCTCAGTTTATCAGTGAACTCGTCAACAATGAGCCTTCCATTATTAGCCTTTGATAGAAACTTGCTAGATATGATGTTAGCATAGGATGAAGCAACAAGTTTAATAATCTTCTTCATGAGACCTGTCCCAAGAGGAGTGTTATCAGGCTCATGTGTGGCATGATTTCCATAAAGCACTTCCTTTACAGCAAACTTCTTCAGAAGCTTAATTCCCTGCTCAACCATGGTCCATTTCCTAGCTACCCATGGCAAGTCATCTTGGGAGGTGTATCTCATACCCACAGCCAGCAGAAGACTTGTCCACAAGCTAACCACACCATGATTGGTTGCCAGGTGTTTGTCTACTCCACTCTCATTTTCACGTAGGCCTAGCTGCTTTGCAGACTTGTCTCCTACCAGTAAGGCATTTGCACCAATAGTATGGCTTCTCACCAGCAAACTTAGGATTGGCTCTCCTGATTCCCTTGAGTACTCCTTTCTAATTTCCCTGACCTCTCTAAGGGGATCATTAGAGCCTTGTATGTCATCCTTCTCCTCCTCTTCTCCTTGATCATCTGTTGGTGCCTGGCCAAACAAAACTCTTCTAACAGCACTGCTAATCTCCAGAGAGCCATCCTCTCTCCAGTGGACTAATCTTACGTTGTCCTCAAATTTTGATCTAAGAAATCTGGTCAGGTCTTTATGACTAAACTTTTCCTCTTCTTTGTCTTCCTGCTGCACATCAGAAGTACCTGTTCCACTTCCTAGATCTTCTTTTGACCTATGTTTTGACCCAATTTTCGCTTTCATTTTAGCAGGGGCCATTTTAACAGAAGATGGAGCTTGTAGTTGATCTGAATTTTGAGGAACCTGAGATGCTGGCATATTAGAATCAGCATTGTCTTGTGTGTTAGGATGACAAATTGCTGTCTGAGAAGTCAAATTACCTGCAGAAAGACTTTCTGCTGCTGTATCTTTTGCTTGGGAACAATGACCCTGATCTACAGGATTCTTTTCAAAACATTGTCTGGGCATACAGCCAGACTCTGACACTGTTTGGACAGAGATATTTTTTTGTTTTCGTTTCCTGGCATGATCTATCTGGTTTTTTTTAAGTGGCAGCCGACTTTTTTAGGCTCAGAGCAGAAATTAAGAATAAAATTATGATTAATAAGAAAGCAATGACATACGTTAAATATATCATCGTGGTCTTTGAATAGAAATTTTCACAAGGGTCAGGAATACTGTTCTTTTGCTAACTAACTTGCACAAGTGCTGTAGAATAGCTCATATTATTAACAATATTTCCTGATTTATTAAAAGCACAAATAAACAGTCTTCCAGCCTGGCCTATTCTATTTTATGTTTAAAAATGAGACAACTTCCTTTTCTCAAAAAAAAGTAAATTTAAATTAATATTTCTTTTGCTGTTGGAAGACAATTAGGAGATAAGCATACAACTCTGATGAAAATTTCTTGCTCTAATCTGATGGAATTTTATATCCTGTTAGGTGACTGCTGTGGAAGGCCAAAATAGGTCTGTGTCCTGGCTTGTTCAGGCATGATCCTCTGCTCTCTTTCTCCCTTCCACAGCAGGAAGCAGCTCAGGAAAAGGACAAAAGATTCGGAGCCACTGAATCTTCTCCTGTTCACATCTTGTGGTAAACAAGGTACAACAGAATAGAGCAGAACTGCCCAGATTGGAAGAGACCTCCGAGATCATCCAGTCCAATCACCCAGCCCTATGCAATGGCACTAAGTGCTCCATCCAGGCTTTCCTTGAACACCTCCAGGAATGGCCACTCCTACACCTCCCTGGGCATCCCATTCCAACGGGAAATAACTCTCTCTGTCAAGAACTTCTTCCTAATATCCAGCCTATACTTCCCCAGCCACAACTTGAGACTCTGTGCCCTATTGCTGGTTGCCTGGGAGAAGAGACCAACCCCACCTGGCTACAATCTCCCTTTAGGTAGCTGTAGACAGCAAGGAGGTCACCTCTGAGCCTCCTCCAGGCTAAACAACCCCAGCTCTCTCAGCCTCTCCTCATAGGGCTTGTGCTCCAGGCCCCTCACCAGCTTTGTTGCCCTTCTCTGGACATGTTCCAGTACCTCAGTATCTCTCTTGAATTGAGGTGCCCAGAACTGAACACACTACTCAAGGTATGGCCTGCCAGTGCCAAATACAAGGGAAGAATAACGTCCCTTGTCCTGCTGGCCACACTATTTCTGACATAGGCCATTGGCTCTCCTGGGCACTCTGATGGCTCATGTTCAGCCTACTATCTACCAGCATCCCCAGGTCCCTCTCTGCCCGACTGCTCTCCAGAGACTCTGTTCCCAGACTGTAGCACTGCATGGGGTTGTTGTGACTAAAGTGTAGAACCCCACACTTACCCTTGTTAAATCTCATCTTGTTGGCCTCTGTCCACCTATCCAGTGTGTCCAGGTCCCTATGCAGTGCCCTCCGACCCTCCAGCAGATCAACACCTGCTCTTAACTTGATGTCGTCTGCAAAGTTACTGATGGTGGATTCATCCCCTCGTCCAGATCATCAATAAAGATCGGGCCCAGCACTGATCCCTGGGGCACAGCACTTAGTGACTGGTCATGAACTGGAGGTGGTTCTGTTCACCATTATTCTCTGGGCCAGGCCCTCCAGCCAGTTCTTGACTCATTTCAGAGTGGATCTGTCCAAACCACTAGCTGCTGGCTTTGCCAGGACCTTATTGTGGTAGACAGTGTCAAAGGCTTTGCTGAAGTCCAGGTAGACTATATCCACAGCCTTACCCACATTCTCCAGGCAGGTATCCTGATCATAAAAGCAGATCAGGTTGGTCAGGCAGGACCTACCCCTCCTAAACCCATGCTAGCTGAGCCTCATCCCTTGGCCGTCCTCTAGGTATTGTGTGATTGCACTCAAGATGGCCTGTTCCATAACCTTGCATGGCACTGAGGTCAGTCTGACAAGTCTGTAATTTCCTGGTTGCTCCTCCCGGCCCTTCTTGTACATGGGCACCACACTGGCCACGTTCCAGTCTTCAGGGACCTCTCCAGAGAGCCGGGACTGTTGATAGATGATAGAGAGTGGCTTGGCCAGCTCATCTACCAGCTCTCTCATTACCCTAGGATGGATCCCATCTCGTCCCATGGACTTGTGAGGACCCAAGTGGCTCAGCCTGTCCTTCACTACTTCCTCTTGGCTCCATCTGTCTGTTTAGGAGGCCAGTCGTCCTGGAGACATACACTTGCCTGATTCATAAGCTTCTGTTTTCCCAAATATGGGTAAAGCAAGTCCCTGGCTTCACTTAATATGGTTAGTTTTGGCAAAGTGCCATTCTGATTCATGAATCTTGTGGCCATCAGACTCAGGCAATTGATAAACATGAACAAAGTTGTAAACAACTTTGCCTTGCCTTATTTAGTTTAGCTTTTTCCGTGCTTTGCCTTGCTTTGCTTTGCCTACCCAAGTTTTGCTTTAGGTACCAGGAAGCCTTGCTGCTTCATACGATCTTCGCTGTGTAACAACAAGCTTTGATGCTTCAAGCTTGTCTACCTGGAAAGTTTGCCCTGCTTCAGTTTATCAGGGAGAGGCATTAAATGCCTTCACACAGTAGGCAAGAATCACTGCTGAAAGCTGCCCGAAATTGGCTGGCCTTAGAATGAACTGAAAGAAATAAGGTACTCCTAGCTGGAGAGTTCATTTAGGGAGACCTCATTGCAGTCTGCATGGTGAGAGAGAGCAGGATACTGCCACGCAGTAACACTCTGTGCTTGCCTGAACACCTGTGAACCTCTGTGCCAAGTCTGAAGCCCTGGAAAGGACAATGTCTGCCTAAAAAGACATCAAGACCAGGTCAGAGACCATGCAAGCCCCAGTCCCCTGCCAGACTTCTGGAGAAATTCCAAAAGTTTTTGATGGATATCATACTACCAACAGCAACCCCTACAAGTGTTTTGGGTACTGTCTGGAACTGTAATACAGCTCCAAAAATCTGGAGATACTATTTTGTGAATAATTATTCTAAAAAGCCTCTTTGTAATTAAAGCACTTTGCTTTAGTACTATTTACTCTGTAACTATTGTGCCTTTTGCTTTAGCAGAAAGGAGCGTTTTGAGACCCCCTAGAGGGCAAGCAGCAGATTGCACTGCAAGAATCTTTCCTATAGCTTAGTGTTTGTATTTGCAAAATTGTTTGAAATTGTTTGGTGCTGCCTTATGCACTGTATATATTCTGTAATCAACTTGCACAACCGAGCATAATGACCCTGTAAATAAGTTAAGAAAAATA
>VWZI01014775.1:0-13760 GCA_013396835.1 Psilopogon haemacephalus
AATGAATTTGGAAAATTTCATTATGCAAGCCCCCAAGGTTTTGACTCACCCGTATATTAGTTCTCTGATATTGCTCACTGACATTACTGGCTTGCTACGGGTTGTGTGGAACATGGTATTATCTTGGTGTGAAAAGGACAACCTCTGAGGGGAGACATAATGAGAAGTGCTTTGAGGTGGCCGGTCCCTGGGTGGCAGGGGGTGTAGAAGGATTTGGGCAGATTCTTAGGACGGTTTTCACCTCCCATAGCCTGGGACTTTGCCCCAGAAGAGGTGAGCAGTCCCACTAGACTGACTCGCCGTTTGATAGAAGGGTGCCTTGCCTATCATAATGAAAGCCAACAGCTTCTTGCACTCTACTGGGGCCTGGCCTCTGCTTATCGAGCCACAGTTCAGTACTCTAAAAAGACTGTGGCTGAGGCAGGCACCCAAACCTCATCTGAAGGTAATGTGGTTGACATGGAAACTCAAACAGCAACTAGAGAAATTGCCCCAGTAGTGAAAAAGAAACAATGGACAAGAAAGTCAACAGGCCCTTATCAACGACTAGTAAGGGAGGAAGAAGACTCTGATCAGGAGGTTGATCCATCAGTGGGAAGATCAGAAGACATGAGTGAGATAAAGCAGGAAGCAGAGACTATTCGCTCCCTAACCTCAGCAGAGCTGAGAGATATCCGTCAGGATTACAGCCGCAGGCCGGGAGAGCGGATTGCTGCTTGGCTGCTCCGGTGCTGGGACAATGGGGCTAACAATCAGCTGCTAGAAGCAAAAGAGGCCCAGCAGCTTGGAGCCATTGCCAGGAACAGAGGAATTGAGAAAGGAATTGGAAGAGAAATAGGCATATGCAGTCTCTGGAAACGACTCCTGTCAAGTGTAAGGGAAAGGTACCCATGTAAGGAGGACCTCATGAGTTTCCCAGGGAAGTGGAACAATGTAGATGAAGGTATCCAATGCCTAAGGGAATTAGCAGTGGTGCAACTTATCTATACTGACCTAGATGACCCAAGGGTATCTACAGATCCAGATGATGTCCCCTGTACACGGGCCATGTGGAGGAAGGTGATTCAAGGTGCTCCAGCATCATACTCAAGCAGTTTGGCATTAATGTATCATTTGGATCAGGATACACGGTCTGTGGAGGTAGTGTCAACCTGGCTCCAGAACTTTGAGGATAACATCAGTACCACCTCAGTCCCACGAGCTAATGCCTCATCTACTAGGTACACACCAAGAAATGACTCCTCTCCTGCCCCAGTCAGAGGGAAAGGAAGCCCCAGACGTATGCCACGTGGAGCACTTTGGTTCTTCCTGCGTGACCAGGGGGAGTGGCTCTGGTGGTCGTTTGGCCCTCCAGCTGGGGCAAAACCACCACAACAATATAGGAATGGTTACAAATACTTTGAGAAACAGTATTTGGAGAAGATAGACGACAAGCAGTAAATTACCTATTAACAAAAGGCAGGCATTTCCCTGAGATTCTAGTATTCCAATTTACTCACAATGGTGTGTTGGTAATTAAGGTGAGTATTTCTCTTACAGACTCTTTTTCTTTGGAAAATGCTTCCTGAATTGCTCCTGTACATAATCCACTTGTGTAGGGCAAAACCTCAAACAAGACAGTGCATGCTCTGCAGCTCTCCCTTTTTATTACCTCTAAGCTAATTGTTGTTGTAATGGTACCAGAAAGCATGATCTAAAAGCTGGGAGAAAACAGAAACTGATGACCAGTTGTGTTGGTTTGAGCTAATTGGAGAATTTGAGTGAGAAATTAGACTATTGGCTCTTGGGTCCATGTCCAGGTGGAGACCAGTCATAAGTGGAGTCCCTCAGGGATCAATCCTGGGACCAGTCTTGTTCAACATCTTTGTGGGTGACATGGACAAAGGCATTGAGTGTACCCTCTGAAAGTTTGCTTATGACACCAAGCTGTGTGGTACAGCAGACACTCTGGAGGGCAGGGATGCCACCCAGAGGAATGTAGACAGGCTGGAGAGGTGGGCACAAGCCAACCTCATGAGGTTCAATAAGGCCAAGTGCAAGGTCCTGTAGCTGGGTCGAGGCAATCCCAAGCACAAATACAGGCTGGGCAGTGACTGGCTGGAGAGCTGCCCTGAGGAGAGGGGCTTGGGGGTTCTGGTGGACAAGAAGCTTGACATGAGCCAGCAGTGTGCACTTGCAGCCCAGAAAGCCAACCAGGTCCTGGGCTGCATCAGGAGAAGTGTGGCCAGAGGGAGGTGATTCTCTCCCTCTACTCCACCCTGGTGAGACCCCACCTGGAGTACTGTGTCCAGTTCTGGAGATCCTATTACAAGAGGGACGAGGACATGCTGGAGTGTGTCCAGGAAAGGGCCACAAGGATGCTCAGAGGGCTGGAGGAACTCTCCTATGAGGACAGACTGAAAGAGTTGGGGCTGTTCAGTTTGGAGAAGAGGAGGCTCCAAGGTGACCTTATTGTGGCCTTCCAGTATATGAAGGGGGCCTACAGAAAAGCTGAGGAGGGACTTTTTAGGCTATCAGGTAGTGACAGGACAATGGGGAATGGAGCAAAGCTGGAGGTGGGGAGATTCAGATTTGATGTGAGGAGGAAGTTCTTCACCATGAGATTGGTGAGGCCCTGGAACAGATTGCCTGGCCTAATCTAGGGTAGGGCGTCCCTACCCATGGCAGGGGGCTTGGAACTAGATGATCATTGTGGTCTCTTCCAACCCTGACTGATTCTATGATTCTAAAAGACAATTATATCTGTCTAGAACATGCATGGGCTTGCCCTAGCATGTGAGTTCTATACTTGGCATGTGGCTTGGGTGAATGGGCCCATGTGTCCACTGACCATGGTCCTCGGAGAGCAGAACTGCCTTCCCCTGTTCCTTTTTCCCACACTTCTCTGTTCCTTCCCCATCTGTGTTGTTGTGGTTTGGCAGTTATCTGCCCTTCCATGCTTTGAAATAACCCAGGCTAGGACTCAGTCAACTAGAAGTTAAGGAATGAAGATTTATATGCACAATATACAAGCAGATATTTACAATGTATAACAGATTTTTACAGATATATAGAGTGAAAAGGTAATACAGAAACACCACACCCCTCCCAGAGATCAAAATCCCTAAGAGGGTAACCAAGCACCCCTACCACTTTCCCCCTTTCCTCCATCTTATCTCACCATCTGTTTTATGCAGCAGATACACAAAGGTAGATCGGCCAGGGGGATTAGCAGCAGGAAAGAAGTTAGTGGAATTATTCAGATTCACCTATGAGAGGCAGGAGAAAGAGCTGTGCAAGAGCCACAGCCCAAAGTGGTCTGAAGCAGTACAACTCTTAAACATTTTTTTGTTCTTTCTCAGGAAAGCTATGAGTGAAGTAGCATAATCAGTGATTTCCTCTCTCAGCCTATAGTCTCATTTCTCATTCAAATCCTCCAATTAGTTCAAACCAGCACACTTGTCCCACAGGGTGGGGAGCTAGGGAGGGAAGGGTTTTGGGACACTGCCACAATGAATCATTAACAACAGATTACAAGTTTTGTCTTACCACAAAAATCAGTCATTGTTGTCCCCTGCTTTTGTTTTTGATTCTCATTCCTTGTCTTCCTTCAACATTGCATGAACATTAGTGGCTGATAGTTATATCCTTGATATAGAACAACCTAGTGCCTGTCACTTGCTTTTGAAGGGTATGTTACAGCAGAAACTGAAGAATTTCACTGTAAGGAGAAGAAATTATGTTGGAGGAGAAGCCACTCAACCTTATTGTCATTACAAACAAAGTAATCATATGAGATATATATTCAACACATAAATTAAGCAGTAACTCTTACCACTTCTATTGAGTTACTTGTTCATGATACTGACTACTCTTGACTACTTCAGAAATACTAATATCCTGTTCCTGTTGTTCAATTAAATGAAATAATTATCCAGTGTCACCAATACTCTTCACTTTCTCTTACATAATCAGATATTTCCTTAGGGGTTGTATAGCACATGAATAAAGGAAAAAAACAGATTTAATTAGCAATTACTTTCTATTATTTCTTTTATTGAAAAATATTTGGATTTTCATTATTTTTGGAGACTCTGGACAGCTTGTTATGTGATTTTCAAATCATCGGAATTTACATTATGCTATTCTAAAAAAATACCTTCACAGTTTCTGATGAAATCACAGACTTCTTCTACTAACCATAAGGGATATGTTTCTGAATAATATAATTTCTGTTGCTCTTGTCAATATAATGGCCTCTTGCCCTTGAAAACTGGACTTATTTATCACAGAATTATATTTGGTGAGTGTTTTCCAAAAGGTTTAACTCAGATTTGTACAATAATCTCCAAGAAGTATGTATGTAGAGTCTAACAATCTAAAGCACTGATTTCAGATCAGTGTACAAGTATTTTGAGTGATATGACTTAGCCACACTTGAGCATAACTCTCTCTGAACCAGGCTTATCTTTGGACTAGGTCAAGATGAAAGTCTGGTCATTTGTGTCTGATTTGGTTTATAATTTTCTTCATAACCTCAAATTTTCTTGTTTTCCCCTTGACCTGCTACAAGCTTGCAGAGTTTCCTAGCAGTTTGGTAGTCTAGTGACAGCCAGGACTTGTACGAATAACATTATACCACACCATATCATACCACACCATTCTACCCTACCCTACCCTACCCTACACTGCACTTCAGTGCACTGCATTGCCCTACACTTCAAAATATTTATTTTATTTGCATGTCCAACTCTCTTACCCATGCCAGTTGGTAGAATTTGGGAATTTCCTAGAAAAGAAATGTGTCTCAAAAGCCTGTTAAAAATTTATGTCCGTACTACCTATTTACTGTTCCCTATTGAGAAAAAGAATATAAAGATTCTGGTCATAACCAGGTAGAGGTGTCTTCTTATTTTGAATCATAACTTACACTGTATGTATCATACAGAGAAGGAACAAATCACTGTGTAAGGCATGAAAATAGCAATACAGGAAATGCAACTGAATTCTTACAGGATAAAGCCAGTTTTATTAGATGTAAAGTATGGTAGAATTTTTTCCATAGAACAGAGAAAAAGAAAATGGAGATTTGCTGTCCACATGGAGAGAGATTACAAGTGGATACATACTGGGATCAGTGCTGTTTAATATCTTCATCAATGAAATCTAGTGCACCATCAGCAGGTCTGCAGATGACACCAAGCTGAGTGGTGTGGTCAATATGCCAGAGGGACAGGATGTCACCCAGAGGGACCTGGATAAGTTGGAGAAGCTGGCCCAGGTGAACCTCATGAGGTTCAACAAGGCCAAGTATAAGGTCCTGCTTCTGGGTTAGTACAATTGATGCAGGCTAGAGGAGGATGTGATAGAGAGAAGTTGTGAAGAAAAAGACTTGGGGATACTGGTGGATGAAAAGCTGGATATGAGCCAACAACGTGCACTTGCAGCCCAGAAGGCAAATTATGTCCCGTTCTGCATCAAAAGAAGCATGGCCAGCAGATTGAGAGAAGTGATTCTGCCACTTTGCTTTGGTGAGATCTCATCTAGAGTACTGTGTCGAGCTCTGGGGCCCTGAACACGAGAAAGACATAGACTTGCTGGAGCGGGTCCAGAGGAGGGCTACAAAAATTATCAGAGGGCTGCAGCACCTCTGCTACGAAGAAAGTCTGTGGGAGTTGGGATTGCTCAGCCTGGAGAAGAGAAGGCTCCAGAGAGACCTTATAGCAATACCTGAAGAGGGTCTACAAGAAAACTGGGGAGGTGCTGTTTGCAAAGGCATGTAGCAATAGGACAACAGGCAATGGTTTTATGCTAGGAAAGGGTATATATCTATATATATATATAGGACATTAGGAAGAAGTTCTTCACTATGGGAGTGGTGAAACACCAAAACAGGTTACCCAGGGAGGTGATGGAGACCCCATTCCTGGAAACATTCAGGGTAAGGCTTGATGAGGCTCTGAGGAATCTAATCTATTTGACAATGTTCCTGGTCACTGCACCAGGGTTGGAGAAGATGAGCTCTAGAGGTTCCTTCCATCCCAGTGCATTCTGTGATTAGTCTCACATCATGCTTCAGAAATATATTTTGTTTTAAAAGAGATTTTGAAGTTTCTCAGTTCCACTGCTTTATTTAGCAGGACTATAAGTACAGGAGAACGTGTTGCCCAGGGCTGACTCTAATAAACTGAAATTCTTCCAGCAACTGAAGCAATCTTTGGAAAAAATCCAGAGTTTAAGACATATGTGCATAATGCACAGGTCGATTTCACTTTCAGTGATAACATATCCTTGGTCAGATTTTGTAGATAATTTTACAGGCCCTAGACTTATAAGCAGTATTCAAAAACTTTTTAGCCCAACATATTAAAAAAAAAAAAAATCAGAGAAACAACTGTTCTCTCCATAGCTCTGAATCAAACACAACCACAGTGTGGATAGGTCCTTACATCATCACTGATGAGAGGATGTGTGATTAGGGCTGTTAGGGCATATGTCTGTTTCGCATGAAATGTTGTCACTGGAATATGGAATAGTAAAAATACAGATGCATCAAAGACTTAAGTGGAAAATGGATGGAAATAATATTTTCAAATGCATGAGGGTGAGCTAGCTACCACTACAAGTGTCTTATAAAAACATTCCCTGTGATGTCTTTTTGTACTTTTAAATGATGGCTTAGCAATAGAGTATCTCCTGGTGAACTGTGGCAAGTAATAAGTTTTTACATTATCATCTTTGTCAGAGGTCACTCATAAAATTAATTATTTAAGGAGTGCTGAAAAAGGGCAAATCCCATCAATTGCTTGCATTTAAATCAGGAAAGCAAACACCTGAAAACCATACATTTTCCACATACAGAATTACTGATTTTCTTGTTCAAACTATTCAATTTTGCTGTACTGATAATTTCTAATAGAAATAAGTATTGATTGTATATTTTTAATATAAATTATGATTGCATTTTTAAAATCACAACATGCAGCTTAAGATGTTCTTTCAATATGATTTATAGAGATCTTATTGAAGAGCCAAACTAACATATTTCTGAAGATATGAAATAGGCAATTACACCATAATTTCTAAACACCTTGGGGAATTCTGAATACTCTATACCTAAAATTATAATGATGTGTTTCTATAGTAATTTTGTGAAAATTTACACTTTGATATGGGTTCACTGACCCCATTTTTATAAGTGTTTTTCTTCCATATAATGCCCCTGTCCAACAGATATGACACACAGTTCTTTTTTATAAAAGGTTGGAGATAAAGTATTTTCACCTAAGAATGAGGTTTGTGAATTTATTTTTTCCATTCACATATCTTTTGACTTGCCTAAGTCTGTTTGCTAATTACAATGAAAATGTCTTTTTAAAAATCTATTTATATATATATATAATTATATATATTTTGGAACAAGCCTTTCATTACCTCTGACAATGGAATATGCACTGTATTCTGAGATAAACTGGCATGCATTTTCTTACTTGTTAACATGTAATTTAGCTGTGTTTACTGTGGTTGTCTGATCTGTGTAACACAAGCAAAATGACTTCACTGAATTAAATCTCACTTTGGTAAGAATACGCTAGGAAATTATTAATTATATTAAATTGACCACTAATAGGGGATGAACAATGATATCTGATAACGTAGCACTGCCAATGTATAACTGCTGTGGATAAGAGCTGCATTGAGTTTTTTGTTTTGTTTTGTTTTTTAGTTTTCACTGTATTTAAATTCTGAATATGTCCCATTTCAAAGTCATCAAGGAAGAGCTACATACTGATCTTCACAAAATAACTCTGCCAAGATATAATTGTTAAAGGATATACTTTAATATATTTCTTCTTTTGAACACATATTATAGAAAAAAACACCAAAGTTGCTTCCTTGAGTCTGTTAAAAAATTGATTACATTGTACAATGCTATATAGAGTTGCAAAAAAAAATAAAAAGGAATACTAATAATTTCGGATATCTTCACTGTATGCAGAGTGAGATATCAGCAGCATTCTAAATATCAGATTTAGGGGAGTGGAAGTTGATCCTTTTTTCTTCCTTGTTTTTTTTCCTTTTTATTTTTCTTTTCCTCTCCTTTGTGAAATGGAGGATTTAGACTCTTCCATAATAGACATATTGAAACGTATTCAGATGTGAATCTATAGAATTGCACCAATACTTATTTCCTGAATATAAGCAGACCAATGATTTTTAAAAAGTATTTATTTCTTCATAGCAAGACATCTTAGTGCCTTAACTAATACAAAATACCAGGAGGCTACAGTTTATTAGCATTTGGAATGCAAATTACTGGAATATAGATTAGAGTAGCCACTGGGCAAATACATAGGCTATTTCGGTTTATCATATCACATACATGTCCCTCAGTGGCTTATGAAATAAAAACATATCATCCATCGATGACATCATTGTGTGGGGCCAAACTGCTGAGGAAGTCTTCAAGAAAGGTAACAAAATAATTGACATTTTGTTGCAAGCAGGTTTGCCATCAAGAGATATAAGGTCAAAGGACCTTCCAAAGAAATTGACTTTCTGGGAGTGTGGTGGCAGAATGGTCACCATCACATTCCACAGGATGTGATAAACAAAGTCTCCACCATGGCAGTTCCCACAAATAAAAAAGACACTCGATCTTTCATGGGTGCAGTGGGATTTTGGAGACTACACATTCCTGGATTCAGTCAAATTGTCAAACGTCTGCAGGATGTGACTTGTAAGAGAAAAAAATTTTGACTGGGGACCTGAGCAACAAGTAGCCTTTGATCAGATAAAGCAAGAAGTAGTCCATGCTTTGGGCTTGGGACCCGATCAATCTGGTCCAAACATTAAAACTATGGTCCAACCTGGAGTCTTTGTCAGAAAGCTCCAAATGAAACACGTGGTCATCCACTTGGTTTCTGGGGTCATGGCTACAGAGGTCCAGAGGCAAATTACACCACAACAGAGAAAGAAATACTAGCAGCCTATGAAGGAGTGAAAGCAGCTTCTGAAGTGATTGGAACTGAGTCACAATTGCTTTTAGCTCCTAGATTGCCTGTTCTAAACTGGATGTTCAAAGGCAAAGGTTCATCACCGCATCATGCCACAGATGCAACCTGGTCTAAATGGGTGGCTTTGATAACCCAACAAGCACGCATGGGTAATCTTGATCAGCATTGTCTGGTAGAAGTGACCACCAACTGACCGGAAGGCACAGACTGTACAATACCTCCAGAAGACAAAACAATTCATGCTGAAGAAGCTCCTCCCTGTGGTGGTCTTTCTGATCAGGAAAAGAACTATGCTTTGTTCACAGATGATTCCTGTAATCTTGTTGGGAACAAGCGAAGGTGGAAGTCAGCAGTCTGGAGTCCTACCAGGAGAATTACAGAAGCGAAAGATGGAGAAGGTGAATCCAGCCAGTTTGCTGAGGTAAAAGCAGTCCAACTTGCTCTTGATGTGGCTGAATGGGAAAATTGGCCTATCCTTTACCTCTACACTGACTCCTGGGTGGCAGCCAATGCTCTATGGGGTTGGTTAAAGGACTGGAAAAAGAGTGGCTGGCAGAGGAAAGGAAAGCCTATTTGGTGTGCTGATCTATGGCAGGACATTGATGCACGACTGGAGAGAATTCCAGTGAAGGTGCGGCACGTAGACGCACACATCCCTAAAATGAAAGCTACTGAGGAACAGCAACACAACCAGCAGGCAGATCAAGCTGCCAAAATTTCTCAAGTTGACACAAGCTGTGACCTTGATCTTGATTGGAAACATCAAAGTGAACTGTTCTTAGCTCGGTGGGCCCATGACTCATCTGGACATCAAGACAGAGATGCAACATACCAATGGGCACGTGATAGGTCAGTTGACTTATTCATGGACGCTATCACCCAATTCATACATGACTGTAACATCTGTGCTGCTATTAAGCAGGCTAAGAGGATCAAGCCCTTATGGGGAGAGATGGTCAAAGTACAAGTATGGTGAAGCTTGGCAGATTGACTACATCACTTTACCTCGTTCTCATTCTGGCAAGCAGTATGTGTTAATGATGGTAGAAGCAAGCACCGGATGGCTGGAAACCTCTCCAGTTCCACATGCTACTGCACGTAACACCATTCTTGGCTTGGCGAGACAAATCCTGTGGAGACATGGAACTCCAGAGAGAATTGAATCAGAAAATGGCACTCATTTCAAGAACAATCTTGTGAAAAACTGGGCCAAAGAGCATTGTATTGCGTGGATCTTCCACATACCCTACTGTGCACCAGCTTCAGGAAAGATCGAACGCTACGATGGTTTGCTAAAGATCACCCTAAAAGCCATGGGGGGTGGAACATTCAAAAACTGGGACAAGCGTTTAGCACAAGAAATCTGGTTGGTAAACAGTAGGAGTTCTGTAAACAGAGTACAGCCTGCCCAGTCAGATTTGGTACCAACAGTGGATGGTGATAGAGTTCCTGTTGTACATTAAAAGAATCTGTTAGAGAAAACTATTTGTGTATATTCTCCTTTGGGCACAGGGAAACCTGTCCGAGAGGTGTTTTCTGCAGAAGGTCCTGGTCATACTTACTGGGTAATGCAGGGCAATGGTGAAATCCAGTGTATTCCACAGAGGAATCTAACCTTAGCTGAGAGAGTTTAAATTCAGAATGTATAATACGAGATGTTAGAATTTTCTGTTCTAGATTTTGCCTGGCACCCAGCCCAGTAGAATCTACAGTATGTGAGCACAAACCCAATGTCACCTGGGAGTCCCTCATCTTATCTGTGAGGAGATGAACTGTTTCCTGTTTTCTGAGCTTTTGAATCACTTACATCCAAGATACATCTGGAATGAAGTGTGAACCGAATTTGTAATATTTATTATTGTAAATATTGTTTTAGATTAGACAAATAATTTTCAGTAAACTCTGAGTGAAGTAGAGAGGGGTAGATTGTGCTGGTTTGAACTAAATGGAGGATTTGAATGAGAAATTAGACTATAGGCTGAGAAAGGAAAACAAAATTTAATTGTACTTCACTCATAGGTAACTGAAATATTTATAAAATTAGAATCCAAACAAAATATAATGCTTTGGACCATGGCTGCTGCTGCATGTCTCTTTCTCCCTGCCTTATTAGCTAGATCTGAATGACTTCACTAACTTCTTTCCTGCTGCTAATCCCCTGGCCGATGTACTTTTGTTTATCTGGCACATAAGACCAATGATGAGATAAGATTGGGAAAGGGGGGGAAGGTGATAGGGTGGTTGGAAAATCCCTCTTAGGGATTCTGATCTCTGGGATGGTTGTGGTGTTTTGTATTACCTTTTTACTGTATATATCTGTAAATATCAGTTATATATTGCAAATATCTGCTTGTATATTGTACAAAGCTGTAAATATAAAGCTTCATTTCCTTAACTTCCAGGTGACTGAGTTCTAGCCTGGGTTATTTCAAAATGTGTGGGGCGCGTAACTACCAAACCAGCACACATATCTGAAGCAGATTTTACAGGGCTTTTTGGTTTTTTTTTGTTTTTTTTTTTTTTTAAATTTAAAATTTCAAAATGAAACACATGGGGATGATACTAGTGCTAGAGAGTGAAAAAAAAATTTTTCGAAAAATGTTCATGTTTAATTCTGAGAGAAAAATCCCAAAGCAAATCAACCTCCCCAAAAACCCATGACCTCAAAACACAGACAAAAATACCTCCTACATTTTACACTGTGTTTTTTTAGGAAGACAGCTGTGTAACAAGTTCTCCAGAAAATTTGGCACATTGCTATCAAGTCATCATTTGCTAAATGAACAAGAATGAAGGAACTGAGGACAGATGACAGAAAGAGCTGAGGAAAAGCAGCAAACAAATACAGAAAGGCTCTTTGGGTAAATATAGTGAAGTTAAAGGTGAAGGATGTGATAGTAAAATCTAAGACAACTAAAAGCAAAGATTGGTAACAATGGGTAACAAGTATTCTCAAAGGTTAGCCTCTAGAGACTAATCATTATTTACTGGACATGTTTAATTAATAAAAATATCCTTTAGCAAATAAATATTTGTTTCAATTACATAATTGAAAGTCCAAATCTCCTTGTCTTAAGTAGCTAAATATTTTGATTTTTTTTAAGCAAGAATACAACCAAGTCTACCATCATTTTGCTAAAAATAAACAGAGTAATATGAACCGTTTCCCTCCCCCTTTCCCTTTGTTTGAGGGCTAAATGTTTTCTAACCGTGTCTATTACACAGAAAGAGGTAACAAATAAGTTATGTCAGGTCATACCAAATTTCTTTTTAAAGGCTTAAGGGAGAAATTAGAAAACTGCATAGTCAGTAAATCAACTCTTTGTCCTGCCCTAAAGAGTAATTTATTTTGAGCATGGAAAAGTAGTTTGCACAGCTGAAGGATTAGCAAGTATGGAGATGCCGAACCCAGCACATAACTTACCAACAGCTCTAAAATAGAGCAGGTTTGTCATACCTTCTAAACTTATAGAAAGGACAAGTCTTGTGTAGGACTTCATTGAATATTTGGGTAGTATGCCTATAAAAACATATTTCATCTCATTTGGGAGATTTCTGATGACAGTCACTGGAAAACATCAGGACAGCCTGGAGTGCATTGAGAAGTGTGTAAAGCAGGTCTAGGGAGGTTCTTTTCCCTTTCCCACTCTGCCTTGGTGAGACCACACCAGAGTATCATGTCCAGTTTTGAGCACCCCAATTCAAGAGAGATGGAGATGTGCTAAAGAAAGTCCAACAGATAATCATGAGGATCATTAAGGCACTTGAACATCTCTCCTATGAAGAGAGACTGAGAGACCTGGGGATGTTTAGTCTTGAGAAAACTGAGAAGGGATTTGACCAAAATCTACAAATATCTGAGGAGTGGGTATCAAATAGATGGGGCCAGCCATTTTTATTTTTTAAATTTTTTTATTATTATTAAATTAGAATCATAGAATGGTTTAGGTTGGAAGGGACCTTAAAGATCATCCAGTTCCAACCTCCCACCACAGGCAGGGACACCTCCCACTAGATCACGTCGCCCAAGACCTCATCCAGCCTGGCTTGAACACATTCAGGGAGGGAGCAGACACAACCTTCCTGGGCAACCTGTTCCAGTGCCTCACCACCCTCACTGTGAAGAACTTCCTCCTAACCTCCAGTTCAAATCTCCCCTCCGCCAATTCGAACCCATTCCCCCTCGTCCTGTCAATACAAGATCTTGTGAATAGTCCATCCCCAGCCTTCCTGTAGGCCCCCTTCAGATACTGGAAGGTTACTATAAGGTCTCCTCGAAGCCTTCTCTTCTCCAGGCTGAAAAGCCTCAACTCTCTCAGCCTGTCCTCATAGCAGAGGTGCTCCAGCCCTCTGATAATCTTCGTGGCCCTCCTCTGGACTCTGTCCAGCAGTTCCATGTCCTTCCTGTGCTGGGGGCTGCAGAACTGCACACAGTACTCCAGGTGAGGTCTGACACGAGCAGAGTAAAGGGGGAGAATCAACTGCCTTGCCCTGCTGGCAATGCTTCTCTTAATGCTTCCCGGTTGGCTGTCTGAGCTGCGTGTGCACACTGTTGGCTCATGTTAAGCTTCTCATCCACCCAGACCCCCAGGTCCTTTTCCTCAGAGCTGCTATCCAGCCACTCACCATCCAGCCTGTATTTGTGCCTGGGATTGCGCCGACCCAGGTGCAGGACCTTACACTTGGCCTTGTTAAATTACATGGGGTTAGCCTGGGCCCACCTCTCCAGCCTGACCAGGTCCCTCTGAATGGCATCCCTCCCCT
>VWZI01014779.1:4766-70723 GCA_013396835.1 Psilopogon haemacephalus
TAGAAAACCCCCCAGGATTTGGGGGAAAAAAAAAAAAAAAAAATAGTGCCAGAACTGTCTCTTTCTTCTTGTGAGAATGATTATTGTGGTAGCAAGAAGATTGCAAATACCTCACAGTATACTTAGTCCAAATAGGCAAGCACAAATAGCATCTCTACCTTGAATAAGTACGGAAGATTACAAATTGAATATTAAAGCATAATAGGAAATGTATAGTCCTATGGCAAGCATGATTAATTTTTACTGTAATTGATGTAGCAGGTCATTCCTTTGCCTATACTCTGCCTCTGCTAGCCAAATTCATGGATGTTGCTGGGTGACTTTATGGCTTCCATTACAGTTCTGCTTAAAGATAGTAAATGCATTAAGTTAATTAAATAAGAAAATACATTCAAGCCCTTATTACATAATGTAGATGGTGCTTTAAAAATATAACTACTATACCTTTATAATAATTCTTCAAACCATTTATGTTTTAGAAGAAAAGACTTGTATTTTTTAATTGCTTTGAGGAAGAAGATATTTTTTTACTTCATGCAGTAGTTTCCCAGGTTTATTTTGTGGTAATAAAAAAAAAATAATTCATAAACGCCTTTCCTGCTGGACATTTGGAAACTGAGGTCCAGCATACAGATGAAAATGTAAGCCTAATTTTCAGGCACTTTTAAAATAAAATTTTGGTCTCAATGTTTGAACTGTTTTGTATCAGTCACTGGGCTTGCAGACAGCAAAGCTTAAAAAGGTGTGGGGGGGTGTGTGTGTGAAACAAAAAAGGACAGATTTTGAGACTGAAGGAACAGCTGCATTGGTTCCCTGCTATGGCAAAGACAATCAAAATCCCAGAAAGCACCAGGTAATTTAATAAGAGAACTGCATATGAAACTTATGTTAAATGTACCAGACACATGAATGATGCTATTGTGTTATGCTGATGGTTTGCTAGGAAAGCATCATTTAAAAGACTGGAACTCTGAGGTTTAATTATGATTGAGAAAAACTCTAAATATGTGAAAGTTGCTAGGATTTGATTTAGAAAATTTAAATATATATTTGCCCAGCTCAAACTATTTTTCAAGAACCTACTTCCCTTTTTTCTTTGTCACTCCAGTGATGTTTTACAAACAGAGGTTACATCTTGGGTATTCAGAGTGAAGACTTATTCCAGAAGAAAGTCTGGATACTCGTCTGATACTGTGTCTGCAGTATAATTTTGGAGACTACAGCATTTTTTTTAATTTGCAGAATTTTAAGTCCATACTATATAACAGTGTGAAATCACTAGTGAATTCTGTGTGAGACCTGTGTTTACAAATCTTGTTAACAAAATGGTGTATGCATAACCAATTTCAAAGAAGTGTAAACCTCTAATGTGAAAGAAGAAGTTCAGGAAAATCCAAGAGAATACTAAATATGATGGCATTTGTCATGTAATGTAGACCAACATGTCAGGCCAATTATAATACTTTTGGTTAAATTTTGCATGTTTTATTCTTCCATAATTTCGTAGACCACTGCAGACTAAAGGGGACAGAAAAGTCACCAAAGATAAGAAATGGTTTTACAAGTGAACAGATTTCAAATGAAGAGAGCAATGGAAGTGTTCTCATTTTTAGACTTTGCAAAACAGTCTCTAGCACTTACACACTTCAATTTTGTCAGAATTTTGCAGTTTAAACATTTTATGCAAAAAGTAAAATGAATGTATGAAACATTTAGCTCAGATGTCATAGATTTTGTTTGGCTCAGAATTAGGAGGCTGGACTGCTGAGCCATTAAATAAGCATATCATCACACCGGACTTGAAGAGTCAGGCTGTCTGGATTCTAAAAAAAAAAAAAAAACAACATATGAATGTGCTTCACTAGACATAAAACATTTTTGTATCTATTATATGCACCCCTTCTAAGTGGGCACTGAACAGAGTTGTAGAAGGGTGATCCACCAAAAGTTGCTAAGTACATAGGAAATGTCTCCATTTCATTAAATGCCTAAACTACACAATGCTGAGGACTGGGAAAGTATGAGGGACAAGGTTTTGCCTGCCCATGGCACTCTTGTACATTTGCACTCTTAAATTAAGAGACAACTGTCTTGTTTACTTAAGAATCCGTATAGTATAAGGCTACAAAGAGCATGAAAAAAAATTATGAAGGAACTTGGTTCTGAAGTAAGTGATCTGGTCAGCTGAGGGCAAAGCTGAATACCTCAGAAAGGAGATTTCAAAGACTAAAAAGCTAATTAGAGATTCACTGAAAATATTGAAGGAAGTGTAGGTTGAAGCTCCCTGAAATCAGTTCACATTTGCTGTCTTGAGATCCACAGATGTGAGCAGGCTCCTGTGGGTAATCACTTTTATCCATAATTTTTATCAACTGAGCAGACATTACTGATTCTTTGTAGAATAAAGTGGGAAAGGATTACTCAGTATAGAACAGTCATACAGTTAAAACATATAATCTAAAAGTGATAGATGTGAGGCCATTGGCTGCTCATGGCTTGGACGGGTGGATGCTTTGCTGAGTGAAAAACTGTCTGTGTGGCTGGGTCCAAAGAGCTGCAATGAATGGAATTAAATCCAATTGGCATCCAGTCACAAGTGGCATTCCCTAGGGCTCAGCTTTGGGACCAGTTCTTTTCAATATCATTATCAATGATCTGAAGGAAGGGATTAAGTTCACCCTCAGTAACTTTGCAGACAACACCAAATTGGGTGGGAATGTTGGTCTGCTCTAAGGTTGGAAAGCTCTGCAGAGCAATCTGGATGGGATGGATCAATGAGCAGAGGTCAATAGTATGAGGTTCAGCAAGGCCAAGTGCTAGGCCCTGCACTTTGGTCACAATAACCTCATTCCTGGCTTGGGGGAGAGTGGCTGGGAAGCTGAGTGGCANAAAGGCCCTGGGAGTGGTGGTGGAGTGACAGCTGAACATCAGCCAGCAGTGTGTCCAGGTGGCCAAGAAGGCCAGTGTCAGAAATAGTATGGCTAGCAGGAGCAGAGTAGTCCTGGTACCGCTGTACTGGCGCTGGTGAGGCCACACATCACATCCTGTATTCAGTTTTGGTCACTTCACTACAAGAGGGACATTGTGTTGCTGAAGCATGTCCAAAGAAGGGCAGTAAAGCTGGTGAAGGGTCTGGAAAACAGCTCATATGAGAAGCAGCTGAGAGAACTGGGATTGTTTAGTGTGGTGAAGAGGATGATGAAGGGAGACCTCCTTGCTCTCTACAAGTGGCTGAAATGAGGTTGCTGTGAGGTATGTGTTGTTCTCTTCTCCCAGGTGACATGATAGGCTGAGAAGATATGGTCTGAACTTGCACCAGGGAGGTTTAGATTGGATATTACAAAAGCCTTCATTACTGGAAGAATGTTCAGGCATTGGAGCGGACTTCCCAAGGAGGTGGTGGAGTTGCTGTCTGTGGAATTTTTCAAAAACCACGTAGACGTGGCACTTCTGAGTGTGTGCTTAGTGGGCATGGTGGTGTTGAGTTGACAGTTGGATGTAGTGATCTTGAAGGTCTTTTCCAACTGAAATAATTTTATTATTTTTTTCTTTCCAACTAACACGTTTAAAAAACATATCAATCTCTCCAGTGTTTATAGTGTTCAGTTGATAGGACATGCTCTTTGTAGATATCCCCTCTGCTGAAATAATGGCCTTCTGCAGCAGGAACACGATTAACTGGACTGGCAAACTGAGAGCATGATTTTAACCCAATGGTTCAGATGTTCATCTGCGGCAGTGGAATTCGGCAAGTAATGTAAGTATTGGAAAATTAATTAGATGTTAGTTAGAAGATTTTTTTTTTTTTAATTGGTAAAAATTTTACTCCATTTTTTGAGAAATACAGGTTTACAGGTTGATGGTTACATGGTAGGTATGTTTAAGTATTATGTGGAAGCCTTAAAGGATGACTGCTTGGACATTTGATTCTTCATTGGAAATGAACAGGAGATAGACAAAGGGCAGTTTTTCTCATGAGATGTACTTGGTGCCTTGACAATTTAAAATCAAATAAAAGCACACTTATCACTGGTGAACAGCAGAGGCTAGGCTTTCAGAATAAAAATTTCAGCCTTCAGGACACATATTCTTTGCTGTCTGAATTAGGGTATTAACATGGAAAAAAAAAGTAACCTGCATCTGGTTTTACTTGCAGGCCTGATTTATTTCATGATATCAGAGCTGCAGATTGGATGAAAAATATCTTATGGCTGCACAAAGCTAGATGAGATCTAGAAGCAAGGTATTTGTGTTCACACAGTCTTCTTTGTAGAGTCTGTTGACTTGGGCACCACATCTCCTAAGCACAGCATCTTTGCATCTGGACCTTTGTAGGCAAACTTGCAGGTCTGTGCATGCACAGCATGTTTTTATCTGTATTGTAATGAAGAAGATCTGTACACTAACTTCATTTGGAGGAACACATAAGAGCTTGTGCCAGATTTACTTATTAGCTTGAATTTCCAAAGGCATTTAGATGCTTAATAACCGCTGAAAACATCATGTTCAATTATGTATGTATTACACTGCCAAGCGCTTGCCTTGCTGTCCACCCAGCCTTCAGAAAGCATAGCTGATCAGGAAATTAGTGAATGCAGTAATTCTAGGAAAACTGTTCTATTTATTAGAAAAGCAAATGAAATAGAATGAATGAAACAAAGTAAAGGACCAGTCTCATCTTTCTTCCACTGCTGTTACATGAGTACTGATGTAGCTATGCTTGGATAAGAACACTACTATCTTATGTTCTCCAAAGGACCAGAAGTAGGGAAATCTGTCTTATAAGAAATAAAACCTTTTCACATGATATTATTTATTAGTACAGAATACTAACATTACAGGAATAGAGTATGAGAATATAAAGAAAACATACTATCATTAATTGTTATTTTTAAAAGTATGGTCTTGTTCCCTTTCAGTGCCCTTCAGCAAGTGGCAAATGATAGAGCTTGGTACTGAAAATACATGACACAGTACTCAATACAAAGAGATTGTGGTGTATGCATACAAATAATTGATTCATTAGTTTAATTCCATGAAAACAAATTTTTGATGAAGTATCTGTTGTCTGCTTTACTGAAGATACCAAGGTCAAGGTAAAACACATGTGATACCATTTCTTTGAATAAAACCCAATGACCTAAAGCTAAACAAGTTTCTGTGGAACTTAGTTGGAAAGTAGGTGCAAGAGTATGCAGGATACAAATGAAATTTTGATAGCTTGTTTGAAGAGCACACAGGAAATAACACATTCTTCTGAAGTAGGCCTCCAACTTCTAGGACAGAGATATCATAAGCATACTCCACTCCATAAGCATAAGCGACTTCATTCACAGTAGTATCTTACTATGGCACCATGTCTTGCATATGAAGGATGTTGCTTTTTCTCCTCTGACTGAAGCATTCAGCCAGAAGTTTTATTTTATAAAAAAAAAAACAAAAACAAAACTATGCAGACATTTTCTCAGGAAAAACTTCTGTATTAAATGGCTGAGCCTGTTTCCCAGAATACAAAATGGACTAGCCTTGGCAAGATACTTGAAGAAATAAAGGTGGTTTTCACTTCTCTACAGTGTTCTGTTATTTATTCAGCCTTTGTTACTGTTTTGTCTCTTTAACATACAGATACTGTAAACAAAAGTTGTCTATTTGCAATTGGTAATCTGTGAAAATGTTTATTGTTCCATATTTGTCTTCTGTTTTCTTCAGTTCACATAATTTTTTGAGTTACATTTTGTTCTTTAAAAATATATGAATGCCTGTATACATGAAAAGAATTATTGTTCAGGTAAAAAAAGGAAAGGTGCAGATACAAAACATTTTCCTGTAACTTTCTAATAGTGCTTCTCAGTCTTGCACAGCTATACAACTAAGAGACAAAGACTGTTGATTTGCTGGGTTAATCTTGCAGATGTTGCCCTTCAGCAGGAATTCAGTGAGACAGAAATGCTGTAATACTCTGTCTTATGTTCGATCCAGGACTGGCACACAGAGTGGTGTTGCCTGCTGAACTGTCTCTCCTTGCTAGGCTTTCATCCTCTCAGTGCAAGCTCAACACAGAGAATGGTGAGACCATAACTGATTTAGGCTATGTGGCAGAAAACAAAGCACTGGAAATAAATGGCCATTGTCCTCATGCAATGAATGAAATTCTCTGTTTCTGCATGCAAGGTATATTCAGCATACTTGGAGGCTCTCTTTTGCTACCTTTCAATGCTGGTCTGTGTAGGCTGAAAGGCTGCGTCAGCTGGTCCCTGGTGTGTATGTGTGCTGGGCAGCACTGGTATGTCCTCTACTGTTTTTTATAACCCTGCTTTTGAGAAATACTTCTTTCCTTGCTCTTCAAGATCTCCTCTGCCCATTCTCTGCATTATGCAGGCTACTGGTAAAAGTGCTTCTAAGTGTTTTCTTCAGTTCTGCTTTCTTTCTGTTCCTCTTCAGTTTTTGCTTGTCTGAGCTCTGGAGGATGATGTATAGGCCAGGAAAATCTTTAATTCCTCACTGCATTTTGAGACACTGAAGAAATTGTGCAGACATGGCTGTCAGTCACTGGACAAGCTGGGGCTGCTCTATTGTTCCATATGTGATGATATACAGCGGAGATACAGGACAGTGCCTTCTTCCTTGTGATTTCCACCACAATTTTACTCCAAATAGATAAATATTTGCTGGAAATTGGAAAAACCAAATTCATGGTTTCCTGGAGCAATGACTTTATATCTCACATCAGTTATGGAAAATGGGCTACCAGCTTGGCTGGTAGTGTTTAAGGGCTTCATGCCTATCATCACATATCACCCTCCTGATAATGCCCTACAGCAGCTTAATAGGAGCCCCTGCAAAGGGAAGAGCATGTATCAAAAAAGTGGCGGGTGTGGGCATGACACAGGCCAAAATAACATGTCATGGGGCCTCAAGAGATACCCAGTCCCAGTCCCTTCACATCCTACTGCTCTTTTCCAGTTCCTCACTCTTTGAAATTTTTTGCTTCTCAAAGCCCCCAAACTTGCACTAACTACTATGTGACATCTTCAATCCTTAAAGCATTACTTAGTTTTCCCACCCACCTGTCTCTTAAACCCTTTGAAACCCATTTCATTCCCTCCAGAACCAGCAGCTCTGTTGTTCTGGCAAAAGTAAGTTTTACTACTGAAAATAAATTTTATTTTGCCCTCAGCCTTGGGGTAAGAAATTTGATATTGTCCACTCTGCTGGGAGATTTGCACTATGCTTGATAGACTTTTCCATCAGTGTCATCCTGTACTCACATCTGGAGAGCATTTTTGTACTTTCAGATCTGCAATCCAGACAAGGAACATGGTTATGGTCCTATAGTAGTTGCTTGCAAGCTTGTTTTATTCATGTCCCTGACATCAAGCTCAAGTCTTAGCAGATGCAGCACCACTTCTGGTAATTTTCAGGTTAAATACAACAAATGAGACACTCTTATTCCTGTGTTCTCAAATTTTTTTGGTGCTTCACAGTCTTATAGTTGATGTTGATACAATGGTAATTTTGTCATACTGCTGTTAGAACCGAGACACAGGGGAATTAAGCTGTACCACAGCTGAATGAGGTCTAATTCAACTTGGAATAAGTCACAGTGAAAGACAACATTCTTTTGTCTTTCAGTTGTGGTGAGAAGGCCTTTTATGCCAACCAACACCCGATCTCAAACTTCAAAGGGATATTTGGAACAATTCCTGTATCCTAAAAATGGAGAACACGAACACACTCAGCTGTCCTTTATTCTCATAATTCTTCTCTCTTTCACCATTGATGCTTGTCATTCAACTTAAATGTATTTTGCTTTTGAATTTCATCCTGGTTTGGACTACTAAGCAGGTTATTTAATTGATCTGATTACATTCAGTCAATATAGGACACTATTATTTTCCTCATATTAGCTTAATGTCTTTAGAAGAAACATCAGTAGTGTGACAATAATATTAATTGCCAATCTGCTATCTAAATGTTATGACTTAAAGGAATGTGCCTGCAGATAAGCACTGAAAGGAAGTAGCTAAATTTTCACTCTCTAGTTTTCACACTGTTGAAAAGACTGATGTTCTGAAACACAAAATGAGAGACCACATAGGAAAAGCTTGCTTATCCCTAGCTCTTTGCCTGCCTGATCAAGCTTGAAAAAAAAAGTCCAGAGTTGTTCATATTTAATTCTTTCCCTCCCTCTTCAGAAACTGTTCACAGGACCAGTGGTATGGCTTTCCTAAGTGGCATTTGCAGACGCAGGCTCCCCATCACATTTGCAGTAGATAGTGTATTTGTAGCAGATTGTCCTCTAGAAGTATAGAGAACAACATGGTTTGAGAATGCAGCTGAAAACAGGAAATTAGGGAGATTGCTGTATCATGTTAACACCTTGAGTTCCTTCTGTTCACCTGACGAGAAGAAAAACATTCCCTGGGCTAAATGACCTTCAAACAGGAAGTTATTCTAAATTATCATCTATTAATAGCTTTGTCTGCTGTGCAATGTGAGTGGGTAAGAAATAAAGTTATAGCCACGTTTGTTTAAGAAGTGGATTAGCCTTCATGATTATTTTACTGGCTTGTAAATCTGAGTGTTGTGCACTTGTTAACAGAGGCTCTAAGTGATGTACTGTGCTACTTAATATCCCACTACACTGATCTCAGCACTGACAGATGTTCTGACAGTCATTGGGAAGACTTCAGCACAAAGAACACCTCTGTTTCATGCATGTTAAGATATTAGTCAATAAACTTCCCTGGCTTTAGTTTAAAATATGTCTGTGGTAGTATATTTTTGGCAGCACTGCTTTTCAGGAAAAAAAAAATCCTTCTCCATATTGCATAGCACAACTTGTCTCTAGAAAAACATTGCTCCAGAAGAAAATTTTCTACAGATAAGCACTCCCAAAAGTATTTATTTGCTATCAACTCTATCAGCTCAGATAAACATACATGTAAAGGACACAGAAATCCCACTTCCCCCCCGCCCTTTTTGTTTGTTTATGGGTTCCCAGGCATATTAATGATATTTCACTTGGCTCTACCTCAGAGACTCCTAAAGAACAGGGGCAGAGGCTGCTCATTTCAACTGCAGTGGCTTGCATTTTGTTGCCCTGAGAACATCTTTAATAAATGTGATGCTTACTTTCAAGCAACCATATCCATTTCCCCTTTTCACAGTCATTTGTGAGTGGCACAGCCTCATGTGTACCACTGACAGACAGTTTGTTTGCTTTATGTAAATAAACCCTTGTATCTGTGAGAAGTTAGATGTGTGACTTCAGCAATTAAATATAAAGTGACTCTGGCAAGGTGGTGAGCTGCTAAATGTGACTTAGTTCAGACCCCCTCTATCTGTTTGCAAAGACAAATCCCTGTGGAGTATTTTTTGTGAATGATGTGATGATGTGAGACAGAAACTGTTGAAGCTTGCCTGAGAAGAACAGTTTGGAATGATTGTTGAGATTTTTACCTTAGCTTTTATTTCAGTTTTTGATAGAACAGTTCAAACATAAGCATTTCACTGATGTGAAATGCTTATGTTTGAACTGTTCTATCAATTGATCAATTGATCAATATCTATTGATACAAACTTAACATACAAGCAAAGCATCTATTGATACAAGCAAAACATCTTTTGACAAGGGTTCAAAAACTGTCCCTAAAATTATATCCCATGTGTTGCTATGTGGCTGATGCCTCCACCTGGTTTGTATATATAGGAATACTTACATCTGTGTGACATGCACCTGGAAAGGAAAATTTGCAAATATCCCTATGTGCATATGTACAAATGCGAAGGGCTTTTTAAATGTTGAGGGGAAAATCAAATTTTGAACTTAAAGACTTCTGTCACCTTGTTCCAAAAGACATCTGATAATTGGACTGGAGAAAAAACTTTATGCCAGGTGTACAGCAAAAGATATGTGGACTCTGTTGTGTAAACAGCACAACACCAAAGGGCCTTGTGAGGCTAAAAGGGCAAATCCACAAATGGTTAGCACCATCTTCTATAGGTGGGTAGAGGCAAGGTTGGAAACAGCTGAGATAAGTAACTTGCTGAACACTGCTTCTCAAACCCTTTCAAAAACACATTTCACTTTATGTGGTGAGATTTGAGCTAGCTGCAGCTAAGGTTTTTAATGGCAAGAAAGCAAGGACTGGATGCAATTACTGACTGGAGGTATAAGTGGATACCTACCTCTCAGCCCTGCCAGCACCCAAAGGCTATTGGCAATTCCCTGCCTCTTGTAACCACTCACAGTCCATAATTACACTCATTTCTCAACTCTCCTACCTCTGAGGTACCTGGTGCCAGCTACTTCATTCTTGCATTACTTTTGCAACATAGGCTTTTTGCGGCAACATGGAGTGCTTGAGCTGTCATCATAAAAAAACCCAATCATACACCCATGTAGAGCTAGGATTATTGTGGAATGCAATCTTTTGGGGCTATAAGATGTTAATTTGTCCTGTGTTAGACAGTTCACAGCTCTGCTGGCTCAGTGACATCCCAGGGACAAAGTATGTGCCACATGGCTCTCTTTCTAAAAAAAAATGTGTTTGTCCCCTGGCTGTGGATTGTCTGAATTCCGTTCTCATATTTTGAATGGCTTAAATATGTGGCAAAGGAGAAATTAAGTTGGTTTGCTTGGGATTTTTTTCCCCACAATTTTTTTTCTTTTCAGTGCAAAGGTACATACAGAACATGGCCTCTTGATGAATGAAGCAGCTCTGGTAAAATGTGTCTCCTGGTAAAATCAAAGCAGTGTGGCAAATGCAAGCCACACAGGAGTGATGAGCAATTCCTACCCACCACTGTCCCCTGTCCTCCTGAGATCCTGTGTCCCAGGTCCTACTGCTGTGACACCCTCCTCTCTGGCTCAATGGCTAGCAAGTTCAGTCATGCTTCATTCTGCAAGAAAGCTGCTCTCCTGTATTTGCTACCTGGCTTCTCTGTTTCCTTGGAAGAGAATAAGCTCTGGAGTCTCCTGTGCTGCTGGAGTGACAGTTTTAGTACTGTTTAGAGGCAACGTGGAGAATAAGGTTGGGAGAGGGCAGAGGCATTGTGCTATTGAACCGGGGCTGGCTGTAACAAGCAAGACACATGCTCTGTGGCGTCATACATCAATGGTCAGGAAACATAATTTAATGATGTCACCAATAACTTGCTGCAATGGCTGCTGCCTGATTGACTGTATATTTTCTCTTCTGCCTCTTCTCTTCTGCTTCTTCAGCTTCTGCTCTATACATACAAATTATTTCACACAGCATGATAAAGATTACAGACTGAGGAAGTCATACTTATATACTCTAGAGCACAGTAACATAACACAGTCTATGGATTTGATCCATCCATCCAGTACCCATATGTTCATCAGTGGAAACAGAAGAGCTATGCAGGCAGTAACCACTGTCAAAACCAGCAAACATTTCTTCTGATGATCTACCAGGAAATTCCAAAGGGAAACAGCACACAACTCGTGCATCTGTACCATCTTGCCATTGAACAGCACACTAGCATTACTGCTGTTGAAAACCAGCCCTGTGGATAGAACAATATTGCTGCTATGCCAATAGGAAGAGAGAGTCCCCAGTCCTGTTGGAGCTACAATGGGGCTGGTGGTTCATAAGATGATCCTAATTTCAACTGTATTCACTCTGATGCATTTGCAGAGAACAATGCAGAGAACCCACTTCCATTTTCATTTCACTAACATGCAGGGTAAGGTGATAACAGGGACTCCTAATTTCTCTCATTATCCTGTTTCACTCTCTCTGAGCATGAGTAACATAGATATGTGTTGTATCACAGATAAGGAAGGAATTGTAAATTGGCATGACCTCCCTAGTTTCTGTTGGAAATGTTACACCTAGCACATCCTGGTGCTACGTTCAGTTTGTCTGCAATTATGTTGTACCTGTGACTCATAGCAATCCTCCCACAGCTAAGATGTACCTACATCCTTCTCTTTCTGAATCACTTCCAACAAAAGGTCTTTACCTTACAACAAAATGCTGTCATTAATCCTCTGTGCATGACTTCCCATTTTCAACTATTGGACTTTATCCCACTTTTGTATTATTTCTTTTCAGTGTTGTTTCTCTGTGACATCCTATTTCTTACCTGCTTTAGCAATGCTTTCCATCTCCGTCTTCACCACAACGTAGACAGTTGCATCCACTTGTGTTGTCATGGGCTTTCCTCCACACAGTCCTAATATTTGTGAATTATTATTAATGAAAGACTCAAAAAAGGGTGGTACCAAGGTCCTGAAAGAACGCAAGCATTTTCACTCTCCTCAAAACCTTTCCCTATTCCATGTCTTCTAAAACCACCTGCATTTGCAGTTTTATAGTAACTTAATTCTTTTTTCAATCATCTCAAGTTCTAATGCTTTTGTTCATAGATCAATCCCAAGCACTGCTGATGCCTAGAATAGGTTTTGCAACATTTTTAAAATAAGAAAATCTATTAATGTATCAAGATACATGCCAAGTCTGTCATAATTTGTCCTCAGTAATAATTTGTTAATGGTACGTTACCTTGGAGACCTAGTCAAGTCACACCAAAGTGCAGATAAGCATCACTTTTCTTCTGCTTCTTCCACACTGCTGTATTTACAGGCATACACAAGATGTCTTGGCAGAAATAGCATGTGCGGATCTAGGAAATCCTCTTAGAATAGATAAAAGGATTTTCTTTAACAGAGAATAAAATTTCGAGAAATATTTGATCACATACAGATAGACTTGTTTTGACTATGTTTGCCTTCTTTTTTTGTGTGACACCACTGTAAAGGTTCTAACTAGTTTGCTGGTAGCAGTGCTAACAGGAAGAATCCATTCTAAACAAAATTGCTAGTATTCAAATGCAAAACATTTTGGATGTACATGTAAATGTATGTTCTTGACATGAGTCTGAATCAGTCTTATTTTAGCAGTGTGCCTGCACACAACTTCCAAACTGACCCACAGAGCTACAGGCCAGCCAGTCTCATCTCAGTGCCTGACAAGGCAATGGAGCAGATCATTCTGAAGATTCTGCTAGGGCACAGAGAAAATAAGGAAGTGGTTAGTGGCAACCTTTCACCAAGGGCAAATCCTATCTGACAAATCTGGTGCTTTTTATGATGGGATCACCTGCCAACACTGGTGGATAAGGGATGAGAACCTGGTGCAAATTGCAAATTATGCAAATGTGCAAATTGCTCAACACTGTTCTGCATAATATTCTGCCCTCTAAATTGGAAGGACTTGAATTTGGTGCATGGACCATTTGGTCCATTGGAATTGGCTTAGATGGCCACTCTCAAAGAGTTGTAATTAATGACTCAATGACAAAATGGAGACCTGTGGTGAGTGGAGTCCCACTTGGATCAGTACTGGAATTGGTGCTGTTTAACACCTTTGTCAGTGACATGGACAGTGGGATCAAATGCACCCTCAGCAAGTTAGCTGACAACACCAAGCTGTGTGGTTGACACACTGGAGGAAAGGGAAGCCATGGAAAGGAATCTAGACAGGCTGGAGAGGTGGGCCAAACCAACCTCATGAAGTTCAAGAAAGCCAAATGCAAGGTCCTGCATCTGGGTCAGGGCAATCCCAAGTACAAATACAGGCTGGGTTAGAAGTGGATTGAGATCAGTCCTGCAGAGAAGGACTTGGAGATGATGGCTGATGAAGCACTTAACGTGAGTCAGAAATGCTGGCAAAAAAACCCCAACAAACATATTCTTGGCTGCATCAAAAGACGTGTGGCCAGCAGGGCAGGGGAGGTGATTCTGCCCACCTGGAGTACCGTATCCAACACAAGAAGGATATGGAACCATTGGAGAGGATCCAGAGGACAATCACAAAATAGTTAGAGGGCTGTGAGAACTGGGTATATTCAGCCTACAGAAGAGAAGGCTACAGGGATGCCTTATACTGACCTTCCAGTTCCTGAAGGGGGCCTGCAGGGAAGCTAGAGGGGCACTATTTATAAGGGCCTGTGGTGACATGACAAGGGACATGGTTTTAAACCAGATCAGAGTGGATTTAGATTAGACATTAGGAAGAAGTTCCTTACTATGAGGGTGGTGAGACAGTGGAACAAGTTGTTCAGAGAAGGTGTCAACACCTTATCCCTTAAAGTGGTTAAGACCAGGCTGGAGGAGGCTTTGAGCAGCTTGGTTTAGTGGGAGGTGTCCCTGCCCATGCATGGAGTTTGGAAGTAGCTGATCTCTAAGGTCCCTTCTACCTCAAGCCATTCTGTGATTCTACAATAAAGTATTCTGTCCACTGTAATTCTAATATGTTCAGAAGAGGAAAACTGTCTTGGAAAGAGACTTCAAAATCTGTCTGCACAAGCTAACATTACTTCTCCCTTTGTGGTAAAACAAGTCCAGAATACACAAAGGAACTAAGTCTTTTCTTGCAATTTCTGTTACTTGGTTTCTCAGAGGATATCTCTGATAGAGGCCTTCACAGGAATGCCACGGCGTCACTGTCCCCAAGTATAAAGTGTGTTGTCAGAAAGTTTTTTATACAAGTAGTGATTTTCTCAGAAAGTATTTTTATCGAGTTGAACTAAGGAGCCTACACTATACCATCAGAAATGCAGTGTTTGGGCTAGTAGTCAGAATAGAAATCTTGGAATGCTGTTTTGTATAAATCATACATGGTTCAGTTCTTTCTGTGGATGTCAGTTCTAGTTCTTCAGATAAGAAGGAACCTCATATAGATACTTACAGAGATTTTATAACAGTTAAATCACTTCTGTTCTTAACGTTTAAACTGAAAACACATTGACTGTTTTCTGCTGTATCAAATTACTGTTCACTGTATTTATACTAGTAGGTTCTACAAGTTGTCAGTTGAAAAGGAAAACAAAATGCCCCCTCAAAATATCTGAAAAAGCTCAGAAAGTACTTGAATAAAAATAAGACTTGAAAATATTTGGTCATCGTTGTTTAGAGAATTTTGTCCTCTCTCGGCCAGGCTTGTAATGGACTGGGGTGGGAGGGAACACATCTCCATACAGAAGAGTTAGGCTAGACTCCCTCTTTTGATGGTTTGCTTTTTAACCTGCTCACATGAATGACTTGTTGCTTTTATCAATGTTAGTGTAATCCTACAAAGAAAGCAATAAAATACCTTTATGCCAGCTTCTCACTCTCACTGTCAAACCTGTAATATTCCATGTATTCTTACAAATCTTGGAGAAAAAATACCCAAGAAGAACAGAATTAAGATTTCACTTTTTAAAAGATTTTGTTTTACAGTAAATAAATGCCAGTGCTGCAGTCTAAGCCCAATATCAGCCACAGTTTGAATTCCAGTCATTACACCAGAGGCATGGTCCCTTCAGAGTCATGCAGGGATGCCCAACACACACACACAGATCCACTTGCTCAGGCATTGAGAACCATTTCTGAATTTGTTTCTGGGTGATGTATGTCTTTCCACATCCTGATGCCCCTCTGGGAGAGGCAGAGCTCTGTGCTGCTTGGACTCTCTGCCACTCCGCAAGGGAAACAATAGAACATTTTGTGGTTACAGGGTATACACCTGAGTGTATGGTGACAACTCTGTTACCATGAAGCACACACAATGACAGGAGGGAAGATGCTAACAGCAGATAAATTCTTCAAGGTTGAATGGTGGTATATTTCATCAGTACTACAGAAAGCAGAAACTAAATGAACTAGATTAACTGAAACTAAATTAACTGAAACCCAGACAAACTGCCTGAAAGCAAGTGTATATTGTCCAAATTCCACTCTGGAAAAGCTGTAATTGTATATTGTTTAACAAAATATTTATTTGCTTGGAAATGATGTCTCTAAGGACTAGTTTTGTGCTTCCTCTACAGGCTTTCAGAACTGAAGAGGGCATTTGTGACCTGGTCTTTGGTTTGTTCCTAGGCATGTGTCATGCAAGTGCAGTTGCCTGCCCTTCCAGCTTTTCTAAGAGGCTGCTAGGTGTGTGAGGGCACCCATGGTCCCCACTGCTGCTGTCCCCATGAACAGCACAAGTGCCTCTGAAACATGAGAATCTCTTCCCCAGCTTCTGCTGCCTCCAGCTCCAATGACAGGAAACACATCCAAATGTTTAAACATTCTCTCTCTGAGATCTGTGTCAGGGATGAGTTTGTTTAAAGCTAACCTGTCCTCATCACAAACTCTCTCTTATGTGTCGGGGGCTAAACTTAGTCTTCACACCACTTCACATTCCTCAGTGCCTCTCTGCTGACAGTGGCTCTCTCTGCTCACTGTGCTTGTTGCAGACAAACCTGCGCACCTCCACTGCACCCTGAGGGGCTTTTTCTTTCCCTTCTTCCTGTTCTCTTGGTGCTACTCTCTCGTCCATAAGCTCCTCCAGATAGGTGAAGCTTTTAGTTTATCTGTTTGGTGATTTCTCTCCAGAGCTGCTTTCTCCTCCTGGCCATCATCTCTTCACCTGACTCAGCTCACATAAAACGCTGTTCTTGTCCAGCCACTCGGGGAAAAGCAAACAGCACCACAGCGTCGGCCTTCAGCGCACCCAGCTTCCTCCGACTGCCCTCACAGGCCCCACGCCTCCTTCCTGCCCTCCTCGTCTCACCGAACTCCGTCCCCAATTCGCTGAAGGCTGAGATATACCCTTCAGAGAAAGCAGGCGGCCTCTGCTCAGAAACCCTGCCACTGCGTCCTGCTTCCAGTAAAGCCGGGACAGGAAAGCAAGCACACTGTACTCGGGGACGGAGCCTTCCTGCCAGCGGCCCTCGGCTTCGGGTCCCTCGGGATGGTGGTGGCAGCCGGGGTCTAGGGCAGAGAGAGGGACAGAGGAGGGAACTACAGGAGGGAGGCAGTTCTCGGACCCTTTGTAGATGCCCCAGGAAACGGAAGGTGTTAAATTGCAAAGATGGTAAGCACCTTTGAGGTCAGATATTTAATTTTCATTCTCTACATAAACTCAGATTGGAGACGTTTTCTGTTACCGCAGGGTGAGTATCGTAGCAATCTTCTTGGTTAAAGTGTGCTGTTCTGCTCTGCTTTTCCTGGCCTTGAATCACAGTCCTAAGCAAAATGGATTTCTTTGTGCTGCCAGTATTGACTGCACATTCTTATGTATTATGTACACAACTTTTACACAACTATGAGACCAGTAATTTTGATCTGTTATTGCCATTTTAAATCAATCTAGGGTACAGAAGAACCAGGCTGTTTTTCCTTCGTCCATCAAATTCCATCCATAATTACCAGTACTGGTACATTACTCCCTTGTACTGATGTGGTTGGTTGGAATAACAGTAAATTTAAATAACATTTCAAATGACGGTGTATCACTGTTCATCCAGATGGCCTGCAGAGATAAATTGCTGTGTTCTTGCACATCTTGCACAACCCAGTTGGAGGCTGGTCGCAAGCAGTGCTCCCCAGGGTTCAGTTTAGCATCCAGTCTCATTTAATCTCTTTATCAATGATCTAGATGAGGGGATTGAGTGCAAAGTCTGCAGATGACACTAACTGGGGAGGGAGTGTTGATCTGCTCAAAGATAGGAAGGCTCTGCAGAGGAATCTGTACTGACTGGATTGGTGGGCTGAAGCAAATTGTATGAGATTTAATAAGGCCAAGTGCCAGGTCCTGCACTTGGGTCAGAATAACCCTGTGCAACAAACATTACAGGCTTAGGGGAGGGTGACTGGAAAGTTGTCCATCAGTAAATAACCTTGGGTTACTCTTTGAAGTCGGTTCAACATGAGCCAGCAGTATGCCCAGGTGGCCAAATAGGCCAACAACATTCTGCCCTCTATCAGGTATATTTTGGCTAGCAGGAGTAGGAAAGTGCTGATGCCCCTATATTTGGCACTGTTGAGGCCACAACCTCAAATACTGTGTGCTTCTCACTACAAGGACATTGCGTTGCTGGAGCATGTCCAGAGAAGGGCAATAAAGCAAAAGAACAATCTTATGATTGTCTATGATGAACAAGGTGAAAGCTGGAGAACAAGTCAGATGTGGAACAGCTGGGGAAACTTGGTTTTTAGTCTGAAGAAGAGGAGTCTGAGGAAAAACCTTATCACTCTCTACAGCTACTTAAAAGGAGGCTGTATCAAGGTGAGTGTTGCTCTCCCTAGTAAGAAGTGATAAGTTGAGAGGAAATGACCTAAGATTGCACCAGAGGAGTTTTAGTCCAGATGTTTGAAGTGTCTTCACTGAAAGAGTTATCCAGCACTGGAATAGGCTGTCTCCCCAGGGAGGTGGTTGAATCATTCTCCTTGGAGGTGTTAAAAGGATACATAACTGTGGTGCTAAAGGACATGGTCTAGCACCAGACATTGTAGTTAGCTAATGACTGGTCTTAATGATCTTTGGCCTTTTCCAACCAAAATCACTCTATGATTCCATGATCTCTTAAAAATGTACTGTTTGATCCAACTAAAGGAAGTTCTGAATAGGCTACATATTAAATCTGGGGTCTTTTAGTTACAGCCTGCTTCAGCCTCCTTCGACCAGCCACCTCTCACTTTCCTGAGACCACAGTTTTCTCCTGGAGGTGACAATATCATGTAAGAGCACTTCAGAAATGTACAGTTATTTAAGGAATTGTTTGTTCCCTAACAACATAACACTGTAGATGTATATGAATTATCAGACCTTACTTCCCATGTTTGCACGTCCTGTCTCCACCCTTTCTTCTGTCTTGTTATGTATGTCTGGCTTACAGACTTTATATCAAAAGAGTGCATAATTTTAATTATAAGTAATGAATATTGCACATGTTTGCTACTTATTTGTGTCAAGATTAAAGTATTCTTAATTGGTGTGTTTTAGGTTTATCTGCATGTTTCAGAAGGATAGTTTCTTAAGGTGATTTATAATTTATTCACTGTATTTATTTATAGTTCATTTTACTGAAGTGATGTAGGATTTGTCTTTGAAGTCATACATTGTCAATGCGAGATCATAGAATCATAGAATTATAGAATGGTTTAGGTTGGAAGGGACCTCAAAGATCATCTGGTTCCAACCCCATGCCATAGGTAGGGACACCTCCCACTAGAATAGGTCTCTCAAGGACTTATCCAACCTGGCCTTGCACACCTCCAGGGAGGGAGCAGCCACCAGGAACATGTTGCCCAGAGTGGTTGTGGCTGCTCCCTCCTTGGAGATGTTCAAGGCCAGGTTGGATGAAGCCTTGGGTGACCTGTTCTGGTGGGAAGTGGAAGATGCATTACATAAACTTACTCTATGCACAGATGAACTGAGCTGGTAGCATCCATATGATAATCATATACTGCTTATGTGTGACTTCACTATTGTGTGTGGCTTAAATATTCTTTCCTTCACTGATCTATCAGTCAGTGTTAAAGAACCACTAAGTCAAACATTGGACTAGAAAGCCAGCTGGCAGAGCAAACTTGACTCAGGTTCATGCCAGGTTAGGCAACTTTCGTCCTACATAAGAAAGCAAAGTAGTACGCATCCCAGAGCACCCTACTAGATAATATTATAGAAGAAATAGAAGCATGTCAGATGTGCCTGGGATTGTTCTGTATGCATGTGAACAGACAGTTATGGTGCAAACTTCACTGCAGTGGACTCAGCTTGCTGTTCTCCCTCCTCCCAGTAATGTTTGAAGGCCACCATAGCAAAAAAGGCAGTTGTATCACATCCAGTCTAAGAACTGCCTTTCAAAAACCTTAGGTTCTACCAGCTCCAGTATACAAGGGGAAGTCTTCCTTGAATTGTGCACTTTGTGATGGACAACACTTGAAACAAAGAACATATTGCTTTTAAAAGAAGTTAGGGTAAAAATATTGAAATTCAAGGAAATTAACATTTGACTTTCTGAACGATGGAAATGGCACTTACTTCAGCTAACACCTACACTAAAGGCCAATTTTATGCACTAAGCATGGCAGCTGCATACATTTAAAGGTTACATATTCAGTGTAGAAGAACTAATGTTTTCCAGATTAATTTGTGTGCAGAAATGAGACTTTCTCTATTCTTGATTTCTTTACTTGCTGCAGATAAACATGGGACTGTTGGATGTAGGAGGCATGCTCATGCATACTTTGTAGAGAAGACCAGAACAACTGCTCATCATTTTTTGTTTCCAAATACAATAATCCAGATTTTCTGAACTCTAGTAATTTTTCTGTATTCAGAATATAAACCTTTATACCTTGTATTTAGTAACTTTTAAATTATTACTATCCTATAAGGCCCTAGGGATTTTTATTCCTTTGACAGATACAGATGTCTATTCCATTGAAGAAGGCTGAAAGAGAGGGACAAATAATCCCCTTTTATGTAATAATAAGTGAAAACTCTGGAAATCACAATTTCTGCTCAACGGATTCTTAGTTGTTACAGAAGGGTCAGAGCACCAGCTGACATTGTCTTAATGGAGAGTGCCTTAAAGCATCAAACTTACTGTGTGCACAAAGGGTGAGGGACAGCAGCCAGCCAGATGGCAAAAGCTGCAGCTGATGATGAATGTGAGCAGAAAGATGTGCTGGCTCTGGATGACTTTGTGCTACTCCGGTGGTGAACACAGAAACAGTAAGCAGGGAAACAGGTTGTTATTTTTTCTACACTATAAATTCTTAAAGGATCAAACTGAATAATTACCTGTTTTATGTGTACTGTTTTCTGTGGCATATCACTACTGCCTGCCTGGTCACTCAGGCCAACATATGTTCAGTGCAATTCAAAATAAGCTGTGGTCCAAAAAACTCCTTATATGCTTAAAGTTCTTCTGTGCATGTAATAGATACATTTTTAAAGCCTCTGAATGCTGAAGCCAGGGTTCTGCAGAACAGCAGACTTCTGGGTTTTGTTAGAATGCCATTGCAGTTTACTGTTCATCTATGTGGGAGGCTGTCCATGGACCTTTCATGAAAATTTGTTCTCCAATAATTTTGCTGAGCCTTGGATCAAAATTTTAGGGACTGCTTAATTACTGATTGAAAGGCAAGGCTTTTCCAAAGCAGATGTCTTACTGAAAATGTTACTGCTGTTCCCAAGATGAGGGAGGTATATTTTCCCATATAAAAATTCAAATAAAAATCTTCACAGCTCAGATAAGACCATATTTTGGAGAAGAGATTTGTTATGTGAAAGCAAGTGTCCCCTTTATGTCAGGGATACATTTCATGAAGTCTTCTCTGAGTTTTTCCCAGGCTTAGCTGCGTGATGAAGATGAGTTTGGGTGATGATTTTTTATTAAATATTGCACTGTCTAGGCTCATTCCTGACACTTCAAAGTATGGTTTATTCTTATGAGTGGAAGGGAAGTTTGGAGCACAGAGAGCTTGTCTGTGCATGCTCTAAATGCTCCGTCTGCTGGTGCTGCCTTTGAGGAAGAGGAGGAAATTTCTTAATGGGGTAGCTGGGCTGAGTCCTATGAAAGGAGAAATGCAGGAGACAGCAGAACTCATAATGAATGAAAAGCTAGAGTCAGTGAAGGATAAGCTGAGATATTACATGCACAAGAACAGGTGCACACTCCCCATCTGGAGCCCGAAATTTGAAAGTTGAGTCCTGGTTGGACCACTAGAAAATTTCCTATTAATTGTATTTTGTCTGTGGAATCAGTTTTGGATGGTGATGTATCTGAAGATTATAAACCCTCACTGGAAAATTCTTGGTGTTATTAAAAACAATAACCTGAAAAGTGAAAGTTTATTCCAGCAAAGTCTGGAGAAGTTCAGTTAGGAAATGTCGTGCTGTCATATATTTTGTAACTTTATGATCTCTGTAATAAAGCTATTTGAAAGGTAATGCATATCTAAAGTGCCTTAGAAACACCTTCAGAGGATGACGTGTAGGATTTTTCCCTTGAGTGTTTGAAGGTGAGGACATGTCAGTGTCCTGGGAATTCTTACTCAGCTTTATTTTAACCTTTTGTTTTAACTTTTCTTTTCTGGGTCAAAAAGAAGAAATTACATGAGAGATTGACCTCAGATGCACAGTGCCTTGAATGTGCTTCTATGTCTAATCCTAATAACTCTGGAGTACTCTACATTTTACTAATATCCCACAAACCTGCTGTTCCTACAATCTTTTAAGATAATACTTTTTTTTTTTTTTCTTTTTGTCTTCAGCTGTAAATCCCACAGCTACACATGAAAGGCTGGATCTGAAGACTGAGCCACAGCTGGTACTCCCAACTGGTCCAGCTTTCCCTATTCGTATTTCAGTATCTTGGCGGTCTGGCACCCTGCCAAGAGGGTCTGAGAGTAGTGGTGCTTTTACAACGTCCCAACTCTTAGTGGATGTCAGTGTCAGCCCAAGGGATGATCAAAGTTTTCTGCAGGTTTTCAAGAGGGGGAGCAATGGTTTCTCAAGGCTCTTGTTGCAGTGAGACTACCTAAGCAAAAAGAAAGGGCATCAGTACACATAGATGGGTGTCTAAAATTGAGCTGCATTTTACATTGGACTGTCCATGGGGAACGAGAATGCATGTGGATACTCTGTACCAATGTCTGGCAGGCTCCACGTGTGCTGCTGTTCCTGGTTGAATGTGCGTATTCAGGAGAACAGGAGGGTGTGAGTGACTAGGTAAGTTGAGTGTATAAGCCCTGAACCCTTGGCTACAATCAGGGAGCATGTCAAATTAAAAGAAGATAGGACAGTGTTTGAAATTGTACAGGACTTGAGCCAGCAATCAATAATGACCTGAAATATAAACTAACCTGCTCGGCCAGAAACAAGGTTCTTGGCTAACATAATACATGTAACTGGTCTTGATATACGTAAAAGGCTGCTGTAAAAAAGAAGGGAACAGTCTGTCTTCCCTGTCCAGGACAGTGCAGCACTGGAATGACTTGCTTGGTGAGTCTGCGATGTGTCCATAACTGGAGGTTTTACAATGTGGGTAAGCAGCAGCGAGAAACAGTTGGCACATATTGGAACAGCTTGGGACAGAGAAGAATAGTGGTGTGACCTCGTGACTGATGTCCACCTGTTTTCTTCTGCTACTGTGATATAACTACTGTGTTCCTATTTTTGTTTGTTTCTCTCTTGCTACTCTTCCAGATGTGCCTTACCTTTGTGCAAGGTCTGCACAACAGGGATGTTTTTACTAAGTATGACCTTTGCGTGATACGGCAATAATGGGAATAAAGTGTAGGCAGGTGCCTTCTGAACCCTAAAACCCTCTTGAAATGTCAACAAGCAGTTTAAAATAATTTCTGGAGTATACTGCATGTATTGCATGACTTATTCATGGGTAGAGTAGTTCTGCCTAGAGTCAGCCTGTAAGTACTGTGTCCAGTCTGGAGCCCCTGGTACAGGAAGGATATAGATGTGATAGAGCATGTCCAGAGAAGGGCAACAAGTATGATCAGAGGATTGGAGCACCTCTCCTTTGAAGACAGATATGAGTTATTCACTTTGGAGAAGGCTCCAAGATCTTATTGCGGCCTTCCAAGTACCTGAACAGAGCCTTCAAGAAAACTGATAAGGGCCTTTTTAAGGTGTTAGATTTTAATAGGACTATGGGGAATGGATCCAAGCTAGAAGAGGGGAGATTTAGATTAGACATTAGGAAGAAGTTCTAATCTTTAGATTAGAAGTTAGGAAGAAGAGGATGGTGAAAAAATGGAACAGGTTGCCCAGGGAGGTAGTGGAAGCCCCATCCCTGGAAGTTTTTAAGGCCAGGCTTGGTGTGGCTCTGGGCAACCTGATGCAGTAGAAAGTTTTCTGCCCATGGGAGAGGGAATTTGAACTAGATGATCCTTGGGGGCCCTTCCAACTTTGACAATTCTGTGATTCTGTGAAAGCTTGAAGGACACAATCACTCTCAGTTTGTCCTAGTCTTGTCCTCTGGATCTGAATCTCTGGAGAAAAGCAAATGCAGGTCCTGTGCCATGAACACAGTATAGACATGCATGTGCATTTCAAGTTTCTATCCAATACAGAGATCATACAGAAAGTGTCATGTCTCCCTGAAGCAGAAGTAAAATGCACTTTTCCTCTTGCACACAGACCCTCCATTTCTGATTTGCATTATACTGTCAACAGTATAGGACACATTGCAATGCTGTACCTATCATGAGCTATAGAGTGAATCCACAACATTTTTCAGAGTCACTGAACAGCCCTGCTAATTGGAATCAGTGAGACTATTCACATGCTTACAACTAGTTGTATGTCTAAGTGTTTTGCTGGAGGTAGGTGTGGGTAAAAGTAAGGTTTCCAATATTTTTGACTTGACAAAAACTTGCTTAAGGATCATTTTATTTAATAAAATCTAAGAGTGGGGCAAAATAGCTTTGGTAGCACATATGACAACAGTACTTACGTTGCAATTCTGCTATTGCAACAGGTGTTCTGGTTTGTTAAGACCAAGGGATCAATAACTAAATAAGCCAGCTGCTTGGCATTTAGGAGTTGTTTTAATGTGTCAAGTACTATTGCTTTGGCCAAAAAATTGGTTGTGTGAATAAGTACAGAAAGCCTTGGTCAGCTCCCAAAGAAAGCAAATATGTTGGAAGTTCCAGACAAACTTCTTACTGGACTGGAAAAAGGGAATAGTAAAGGAATAGCATGTGTAGCATGTGCTGGCAGTTTTTTGCTCTTTTCCCTCTCGAAAGGATCCTCACTGAGCCACAGTGGAGAGATACTGTGGTGGTGAAAACTGTAAGGAGTTTTAATACTGAGTTGTTAGATAGTGATATGATTGCTGGTATTAATAATTTTGGTTTCTCAGCTGACCCCGAAATTACTGTTATCTATGGAAAAATGGTTATCCTTAGTACCCTAACAGCTCATAAGAAACCAACCTGCTGAAGTGCAGTCACAGAAGAAAGTTAAGCTCACATCACCTTTAAAATGCTAAGCTCATGTTATGAAGGATTGTGCATAAATGTTAATGTCACTAAGTACTTGTGCTTTGTGTTCCTGCTTGAAGCTGTTTTTTATTGCTGAATGTAACAGCCTGAAATTAACACCTTTCCCTGAAAAAGCTGACAGACAATTCATTGTGATAGTGCTACAAGGCACAGGACACAGCAATAACACTAACCCCACTTTATTTAAACCTGAATGCAAAGTAAAGTGGAATTCTGGGTGTTAACATTAGCCAACTAGCCCTAAAGCAGCCCTGCAAAATGCCTTAAGGGCGTCGTCTCAACTGCCAAAGGTGGGCAAAGAGCCCCCCAGATGCCAGAGCCCAAAACTGCCTGCCATGATTTGGCATTACTACTTTGTGCTTGATCTGAAATGCTGCTGCTGGGTAAGGAGGCTCAGTAGAAGGCCAGGATTCAACTGAATGCCACAGTTTAATCAATATTTCGAAGTCGCTTTGACTGCTTTCACTTTCCAGGAAAGATATCAACATGAAGTGACATGGTCACCCTAACTTGGCACTGTCATTATTTTGTAGGTGTTAATTTGATTTCATTTCACAAAACCAGACACTGAGCGACATCCTCCAAAACAGATGGAAGAATGAAGGAGGCTCAGAAGAAGAGACAGTATTGGATACTGAAGTAATTTTTCTCTACTTATACCTGTCACATTTCCTTTTGATAAAGCACGTGTGCAAGGAAATATTTACTGTTTATAATTTCAAAACTTCATCACGTCTTCTGTAAAAATATGATAGTGGAAATGCCTGAAAAAATTGAAATCCAAACACACAACTTCGTATGTAAAAACAACAACAACAACAACAAAACCCCAAACCAAATTAAAATTAAAATTCATTCAGGGTCAGTCTTGATGGAGCTCTGAACAACCTGATCTAGTTGGGGATGTCCCTGCTCACTGCAGGGAGGGTGGACTAAACGACATCTAGAGGTCCCTTTCAACCCAAGTGAATGCTGTGGTTCTATGAAAACTGATCCTCTGAAACAGAACCTTCCAAAGCATACCAATAACAGTAGTCTCAGCCTCTTTATCAAAAGATAAAACCAGTCTGCAAAGAATATTCCAATACACTGATCTCACTTAAACATTTCTTTCTCTTGAATAACAGTAAGCCACTGAACCCTGTAGAACCAAATATTTGCCTATAAGCTCTTGCAGTGCATGAAAAATCATCAGTTGCTGGGGATGTTCCCTATTCCATTTTTTAACTTCTTTATAATTTACAACATATACAACTTCATTGAAAGCAGTTATGTACCCTAGAATATGCTGGTATTGCATTTTGTACCACAGTGCTAGCCCAAAGTCCTGAACAGATTAATTACAGTGGTTTCAAATTTTTTTCACATACAGTTAAGGAATTCATAGAATCATAGAATCACAGAATCATTCAGGTTGTAAAAGACCCATGAGATCATCAAGTCCAACCATTTACCCTACTCTGCAAAGTTCACTCCTAAACCATAATCCCAAGCACCACACCTAAATGACCTTTAAACACATCCAGGGATGGCAACTCAACCTCCAACCTGGGCAGCCTGTTCTGATGCCTGACCATTCTTCCTGTGAAAATTTTTTTCCTAATGTCCAGTCTAAGCCTACCCTGTTGCATTTTGAGGTCATTCCCTCTTATTTGATTGCTAATTATCTGTCCGAAGAAACAAGCACCATCCTCTCCCTGTCCTTTCAGGTAGTTGGAGAGAGCAAAGTGTGACATGAGTTACCTATATTTTGCCAATTTAAAAATTAATAAATGTTTTGGTGAAATGATAAAGCAATAGTAACAGGAACACATGGAATTACTTATAGAAAAATAAATAGGATGCAATACACATCAGAAAAAAAAAAAAAAGACATTTGCAGAAATAAAATTATGTTTGCACAGGTGGTCCATTCCCAATGCTTATCTCAAAGGATCATTTCATCCCTCTCCCATGTAGCTCCACCAGAGAGAGAGCAAACCCCATTTCTTTCTGCCCTCATCATCCTAAATAGCCTGAGCTCAACCAGCCTCAAGCCCTGTCAGCCTTTCTGAATGACTATGTTGCATGTGAACATCATCATGTGCCTAAGGAGTAAAGACTTCCTGTTGCTTTGACTGTCATCACAGCCTATAGTGACTGCTTGATTATGAGTTAGGGGCAGCACCAATTGACATAAATGACAACACTTTGTTGAACTTTGGTTCTTTGGTCACTTTGATAGCTCAAGCTGAATAAAATACAGAAGTGAAGAAATGGTGCAATTGGTGAAAAATGTATTGATTTGAAATTTTCTTCAATAAAAGCTAATAAGGGTCCTTCACACCCCTTCAGGTATAGCAAATGTCGGTTTTGGACTTTGTTATAGGGCACAGTTGCACTATGAAGAGACAGCTAAGATGTGACTAATTCCTACGGTATTTCAGATTCTGGACTTTTTTCTCTTTTCTCTCCCCTTGCTAATTCTGTAGCAGGTATTTGAAGGATCTTTTTCTGAATATTAATTTTAAAAAGTTATAGCTGTGGTTTAAGAAACACAAACAAGCAATAAACATATAAAAGGAACATTCTATCTGAAACAAACTTCTCTTTGATTCCCTCATGAAGTTCAGCTGTGTAATAATGTTGGATTGCAGTGACATAGAGTTGTCTTGGCAGTACTTTACTTGCTGTAGTCTCAATGATGTTTTTTCACTCAATAGTACAGTCACCATCTTGGTGTGTCATTGGATTAAATAAGTGTGTGGTCCGAATTTCTTTATTTGGTTACCAAAAAAGAACAAAGCTGTCTTATTTCAAAAACAGATTTTTTTCTCCCACAGCTAATGCACTCCAGACATTGCTATATGTTTTGTTCATTTCACCTACAGGCAAGATAAAGAGCTTGCAGTTTTGCCTCATTTCACCAAATGTTAGATTGCAAGAGATGTTTTCAAAATGCTTTAGACTGTCAATTCTACAATAAAAATTTCTTTTGATGCTTACACTTTCAGCGTCAGGCTCAGGTGTATGCACAGACTGGAGCTTTCTAAGTACATTTGCATTCTTGACATTCAGTTTTGAAGTTCAGGGTTCAGGGTTATTCTCTTCCATTTCAGTACCTGATGTCAAATGTGAACTAAACCGGGGTACACTGCCCTGAACTCTTTTGCCTTTTGTCAGATAATCTTGATATTGCCAGAAGCTGTAGTGAAAGAAAAAGCACTTAAAACTTGGGAAGCATCAAGCAAAGGCAAACAAGAACAAACATGAATGTTAGGGGGGACAATGGGCACTTTAAAGCAGTCTATGGAGGTCATTCTGTACCAGACATTTTCCACCTCCTCCAAATATATAACAACAACTGCAACAGCAAACTTGCTTTAGTTTTCCTATTTAATGTTTCCTACATTAACTGTTCCTCGCACTGGGGCCTCTTCCAAGTCCCAGGGAAGTGCAGATTTATGCCTATAGCTTGAGAAAGGATTGTATGGGTGTTCCATTCTGGAGCCATAAACTCACATAACTCACTTTTCTCCTTACGATTCATGACCAAGCTTGTATTTTTTCAGTATTCAAGTACTGTCACTCTCCTTTATACAGCTGCAAGACTAGTTTAGTATCCTGGAGGCAGGATAAAAGATTTCAAGTCTTTCATAGCAACTGGTTAAGCGGCAAACACGTTCCAGAACGTATTTTCCCTGGCTATCCTTCAGCAGGCAAGGCTGTTGCTGTTACTGCTGTTGAGTGCTGTCTCTGTGATGCAAATGACTACCTCACGTGCTTGTCCAGCTGAAGAGGGCTGAGCAATAACTAGCCCAAAAAGTCTTTTCTCTGTGCATTAAATTTCCCAAGGGGGCTCTGAAAATTCCTGTTGTTGTTTTGTTTTGTTGGTTTTTGGGGGGTTTTGTTTTGGTTTGGTTTTTTTTTCTCTACTGAATATGTTCTCTGATACAATTTTGGAGTGTGAACTTGAAAAGACTCTTAGGCTTACACATGAAGGAAATTATAAACAGCCATGACAGATGTCTTACAACACTTTTTAGAGTCCCTTTCCTCACCCAGTGACTGGAAAGTGAGTTGGCTACTGTGGTGAAGCACTGAAAGCCATCTCCGTGAGGTGAGAGGCTCCAAAGGCATGCTCTTTTTAGGGGAACCAGTCCTGGTGAGAACATGATGACCTAATTTTCTAACAGAGACTCCCACACAATGGCTTCCTCTGCCTTGCAAATATGATGGCACAAAGCTAACCTTCCTGTAAAACAAGAAGTGCTCATCTCTAAGTCAAAAGCCAAACTGGGAAGTTGAGAGCTAGGAAAGGGCATGTGAGATGACTCATTTTGAGAGTGTGTAGCCTTTATCTAGATGATTCGGCCCTTGAAATGCTGGAAGACCTAGGACTAGATTCATTCAGATGTCTTTGGAGCAGCAATCATAATGATGACACACTTATGATATACACCAGTTTAAGTGCAGCTCCTGCAGAGGTGCCCAGCTGATGCATGTCACTCATGCTCTGCTATGTTAATATGCCTGTTCCTCCTGACCTCATTCTGACTACCCTCCAAAATTATCTGTTTCTCTATACGTTTTATCCTGTAAAAAGCAAGTTATGATCCTGCCTTCTATGCTAGACAAAGCAAGCCTAAGCAGCAAAGAGCAGCAGGCTTGGCTAAATGCTGTTGAAAAGTTGTTGCAATCCATGCTAGGGCCAAAAAGGAGATTCCTGGACATCGTTATGAACTTTGTCCATGCATTTATGGATTTTATTAGTAGCTGTTTGCCAGGTTGCGCACTTAGAAACGTCTGTAAGGGAATGTAGCACCTTATCCTTCTTTTCTGCTGGTGACAATGTTAGCTCTAATCAGGGTTCAGAGACTTCATCAGTCCTGGCAGAAAAGGAACTTCCACAGTGCTGGAATGCATATCCTGGAGTACAGTTGTGCCATCATGAAGCTGGAATGTACAGTATATGCTTTCCACAAGCATAGCTCTGAGCGCAGAAATGTGTATACCATCAACGGCACCTGCCCCTCTTTGGAGCAGTTCAGCTGTTGTGATAGCTGATGAGCTAAATTTAAGGTTTGCACATGCTTGGTTCTATTTAATACCAACGCACAGGAGTTTAAAGGGGGTAAAACCCAAGCTTTGGGATCTACATATGTGCAGAGTTTTAAAATATTTTCCTCCTTTATATTTAAACTTAACTGAATATGTAGTCACAGTTTTTCTAAAGTAAAAATCCTAATGTAAAAATCCCAGTGTATTATGCATAATTCTCTTTATTACAATGTATAACATGACTGAAAATAAAGCTGCACTTTTTACATGGTATCAGTAGCAGAGTTCCTCTTAGAATTTCTTCCCTCATTCTCAGATATACTGTAGTAATTAATAAGGGAGTAAATTACAGAATTTAAAGTAGCAAGTTTGCTCTTGTTGAAAGTTAAAGAATCTAATACAGCAACTTTCACTAGATTTTATTCCTTCATTATTTGCTAAGATTATGAAATAATGGTATGTCCACATCTATTCAAAGAATCAGAATCATATGCTAAATGTGGTTTATTAGTCATTCAGGGAATTGAGATACTGGATATATGAAATTTGTCTTTATCTTGAATCTGTGCCAAAAAGCCTTCTTCAGATTCTTTTCCTGCTCTGGCAAAGCACAGCAAATCATCCCACCACAAACATTTCAGAAGTATTTAAGTACTGGCAACAAAAGCAGAGGATCTGAAGAACCTTTAAAGGCACAACTACTGTTTTATAAATTTCAATCCCTTGTCAACTATATGCCTATGCATGATGCTAACTGTTGTTAAGATATACATCGACACTAGTGATGCAATAAAGTAATCTTTCATGCTAAAATTAAATTCATATTGCTATGTTTTAATATATGCCTTCGTATAAGGTTGTTGGAATTGATATTCCCTTCTATCCATGTGAACATGAGTTAGTTCAGATCAGGTGATCTATTCCTGAATTCTTTTCATGCAGATGTAAACTGTTACATGTGTCTTTATGTCTTATGAGATGCAAAGCCCAAAAAAAGGGAAAAATGAAACCGCCCAGTTTGACAGATCACGCAAGAGAAATTCTGTCACTCATAAACTGAATTTCCTGGGAAAGAGAATTTACATCCCAAAACTAAAGAAGAGAAGAATGCAGACTGTGTGATATATCTGTTCAATATTTTGTGAAAACAAATGTTTGCCACCAGCTAAACCCTGCTTCAGGGCTGTAGTAAACAAGCACTGATAAGGATGGTGCCATGCTGACTAGATAGTGTACCAGAACAGGTATTGTATATCAACAGACTGGCAGGGCTAAAGCCAAGTTAGAGTAGCAGGAATTTAGCACTTCACAAACTTGTGACCCCAGAAAGGCCACAATGTGTTTCAGGACTGTGTTACAACAGATTCTGAGCAAGGACATGGAGATGGCAGCCTTCCATGTGCATCAAGACCATTTTCTGCTTGGTATGAGGTGTACAATTTGTGCTGTGATAATATTGAACTGATTCATAGGCCTTTTCTTTTTTGAGATGAGTAACTAGATGTGTTCTCTTTCACCTGGTTTAGAGATACTCAAGATGGGCTTTTATTTCAGTGCTTGGAAAATCTCACATGCATATTTGTCTGACACAGAGGACAACCTTTTATTTGCTGGAAGTAAAAATCAGCATTGTTTTGTGACTTGTACAAACTGCCTACCTTCCCAGCATAGGTGCTTAGCACTCCATAGAGTGATTTACTCCTTAATAAAAGTCATATGTTAAGTCCTATCAATGTGCAGGGAAGTTTCTGATGAACCTGGCAAGGGTGCAGTTGAAGTGTTAGCTGAATTCATTAATATAGCAGTGGTTCCAGCTATTTTGCTATGGAAACTGGGGCTTTGGTAGAACATTTTATGTTACCTGCTCTGATCTTTAGGTTCTTTGAATTATTTAGTTATATTACAGTTGCACTTGAAGGAGAGAGAAGAAAATTGTACATATGTTTGATGACTAGTGGATATTTGACAACAACCTATAGTCTTTCAGTGTGTAGCATGAGTTTTCCATCATGTATGACCAATGCTTTTGCAGCCAGCATAGAGGACTTAGTTGAAACAGAATGAAAATGTGGAATGTGTGTGACACTGGTGTTTGGTCAGGACAACATTAACTCAGTCATGTAAAAAAAAAAGGTTGACTGAATTTCCACTTTATTACTTCACTTGAGATGTGAACTCAACTGAGCAAATTCTTTACTTCATGCAATCTAGACAGGATGCAGACAGTCCTTGTATTGTAAAAGCAGTCCAAAGATTATATTTACCTGCTGTAGCTCTGCTCTGAGTATTCTGTTGCTCCCTTTTAAAATAATCTCATGTTACTTATTCTTAGAACATCTCTGAGGTGACTCTTAATTCATGTCATTCTTTTTTTGATTAGCAAAGTAAATTTGGCTGAAAAGAGGAACACAGAACTATTACCACAAAAACAACCAAAACAGCTTCAAATCATTTCCAGTTCTGGAAAAAGTTCTCTAGCCAAAGAAAGACCATGCTGGCAGCTGTGTAACTGCAAAATTAAATTTGGTCTGTGCTTGAAAAGAAACCCAAACAATTCAGCCAATTTGTGTAATTAATAAAAAAAACAAACCCACAAACAAACAAACCCCACAACAAACCCCAAAACCAACCAACCAACCAATCAACCACCACCACGACCAACTAAACAAATAAAAAGCAACAAACAAGCAAAAAGATACACAAAACATACAAAACCAAACCCAAGACAGCTTTGAAGAAATCAGTCCTTATTGAGAGTTATGAACATGCGCCTATTGTTGATCAGACTAATATTGTAAAAATAGTAATTTACTGTTAGTTTTCCATAAATGTTTTACAGGTTTGCATGTTTAACACTTGCAACTGTAAGAGGCAGTTTGAAAGTACTCTTTATGGAGCAAAGGCTACACTTCCAGAGAAGTTCTTTCTGAAAAGCAGTGGAATGAATGCTGGTTCAGAAATACCTACAACATAACAAAGTCATAAATAACACAGAGAATGAAATTTCCAAAACTGTAACTGTGCTCATACACTTACAAGAATGAATAACTGTGACAGACTTCAAGCTATATTGCATAATACCTCAAAGGCAAACTAGAGTTATGATCTGCTATGAACTGCAGATAGATACAGAAGTGTTTGAGGAATTGTAAGAGAAATGTAGGGAGAGAAAACAGTTACTGAATGAAAGGAGGGATCAAGTGGAATTTCAGAGACTGATGTTGGCTCTGCTACTATTAAGAGTTTCATGTATGATTTTAATGATCAAATGGGGCATTCATTGAGTAGGTTTTCTGAAACTGCAATTTGGAATGTCCTGACAAGATATCTGTGGACAAATGCAGGAATCTAGTACAAAGAAACATGAGTTATCTCAGTTATGAAAACAAGAAAATCAATTACCCCTTTGGATTAGTCTAGTCTGGAGATGAGACTGGTATAAAACTTCAAATTCTTGTAAGAAAAAAAACTCTTAATTAGAAGAGTAGACTATGAAGCATATGAAACCTGTATAATTGTAGGCCTTTAAGAGACATGCCAGATAAACAATAAGGAATGAAATTACTATAGCTGGTGCTACAGTAATCTTCTGATGCTCTGGTTTCAATGATATTTTGAAAATTTAAGAAAAATGTTTGAAGAGTGACCTGATGGAGGGGAACTTTTAAAAAAATCATTATTATTTGTTATTATTTTTTAATGGTACTTATATCTACAGTTTTGTTTGCATTGACTAGAATTTGACTCCAGGCAGATTTATAGATTCACAAATAGTGTGAGTAATTAATGAAAGACTTGTACATAAACATAATTTCCATTGCACTTGATGATCCATCCTGTGACATCAGGACTGAAACACTGGTGCATCTCATGCAATCATATCATGGTTGTCACTTTAATATTTTTGGCCCCTTCTGAAAACCACAGTTAAACCATAGGATCCAGCTAGGCATGAATCCTACTGGGCCAATAGCTGGAATTTACATGTTTGTGTAAGAGAAAGGATACACGAGGGATTGGACAGCCAGCTAGAAAAGGTTACAGACCACAGGAGCTCTTGTGTGTGTTTGGTTCTTCCAGGACAACATATTCTCTGTGTATGTGAATAAAACTTACCTTAGCTGACTTATAATTAGTTTTCAGAATGCATGCTTTGGAGGTCAGGATGGAACAATTATTAGAAAGCATTCCTTCTTTTCTCCTATTCACAAAATACACTAGAAAGTCCAAAGCAACATTCCTTACACTTCTCACTCTTCTCTCAGGCCTTGCTATAACATCCCATAATGGACTGAAAAGTGATGCAAGGACAAGATATCAATACTCAGTCAAAATCAATGAGCAGAGAACTTAGTGCATCCATTTGAGTACATGGTTCAGATGGTAGGTTCTGAGAAAATCTTGACCTCTTTACTAGTTTGCAGATGTCTCCTTGGTGAGGCTAAGAATTTATCCCTCTTCAGTACAACTGCTTAAATGTTTTGTAAAGGAGTTTTGGTTGAGAATACAAACTCTTTGTCACCTCACAGCAACTGAATTNATTTGGCCAAAGGTGTTAGCATCAACAACAGACATGGTCCCAGGCTGTACTAAATTCTTGTAAGTCTATCAATATTCAAAGTTAAATGGCTGATGATGATTACTGTTTGGGTGCAAAAGGAATATGTAAAAATTTCAGTGTAACTGGGAACTAAAGGTACCACATCTTAACTTCTCATTTTCTTCTGTGCTTAATTGTCACAGAAGCTGCAGTGCCCAGAAATCACTCACATAGCATTTTCATGGAGGATAGCATTGACTGCTCTGTGACAAATGGAGATTGTGTGACTGACACTATCTACACATGGAACAGAGAAGCATTGTGTGAGTGTCGCTATATACACTTGGCCCAGGATAGTCACCCAAGGGATAAACAAAATGTTGTTGAGGCAGAGGAGGGAGAGAAGTCCCCAGCTGGCTTCCAGGCCTGGGCAGATTTAATGCTGTGCTGTCAAGCACCCTCAGAAAGCTGTGCCCTGTTTTTAATTCCCAAATCTCTGCCATCCTTTATCCTGTCCCAGATGTCCTTTCACAGCTGCCCAATTCCACCTGTTTCATGTTTGTAATACTCTCAATTAAGAAAACGCAGTAATTAAAATGAAGCCTCCTTTGCCCATATTACTCCCAGTCCTTACACTGGTTCATCTGCCCATTCCCAGTACCCTTCTTGATTTTACAAGACTCATTATCATGTGATCTTGTCTCTGCCAGAATTCCCCAGTGCCATCTGCTCCCTTCCTGGATGATCAGCCCCACCCAGATCACTGTATAACCTACTCAGAAATCCAAACATATTTTCTAAGCACTGACTTTGGAGGATGCTTTTGCGAATCTCTACAGAAATCAGCTCCCATCAGCCTCTTCCCACAGTGTGAAGACCATAGAAATGCACTGGTCCTTAGGTGATCTGATGTATTTTCAGATCTGTGACAATGGCATGTTGTCAGTGTCCCTTAGGCTATATGACCATATGCTGTGGTATCATTTGTTTAAGCTTCTCTCGTTATGACCAAAGACTACAGCAATACCTTCCTGAACTCAGCACATTTGGTTTTTGGGGTTTTTTTTTGGTGGTTTTTGTTTTGTGTTGTAATACTTCCAACATAAAAATACTAATTAGTTCATGATAGGAACTAGAACGGACTGCCCAGGGAGGAGGTGGAATCACCACCTCTGGAGGTCTTTAAGAAAAGATTATATGTGGCACTTGGTGGCATGGTTTAGCTGATGCCATGGTGTTGGGTCATAGGCTGAACATAACGATCTCAGAGGTCTTTTCCAGCTTCAGTAATTCTGTGATTCTGATATGTTGTATTGCTTGAAGAAGTTTTCAAAGCACACCTTTTTCTTACATTTTCTCTATTGGTCCTTCCAATTGTTTTCATACGTATTATATTTGTAAAGAGGAGCAGTAAGCAGCATAATGCTGAAAATTCCTTTGCGAAAATAGCAATATTGTATCATCTCTGTTTAGCATGTTAAATATGTTGTAGGGAGAACTGTCCCAGCCTCTTTTCTGACATTTAAGCAGGTAACCCAGGTGACTGACGTTCAATAGTCCGGCTGCTCTTTACTTCAGGTGGTTTGGCTCTGGTCCCCTTAAGAAAGCCACAGAGTTCTCCAGGATGACCAGAGAGGTCCAGGATTTGTATCTCAGAAGTAATAATTTTATTATTAATCCCCATAATCTTTATATCACTTTATAAGTTGGTAGCAAAACCAAATCTTGCTCTTTTCTTTCTCTGTCTCTCTGGAGGGAGTCTTATCTGGTAAACAATGGAGGGTAACCTGCCTGCAGCTTCTTGCTGTGCAATCAGACCTGTTTGGGCCTAACAGGAGACCATGTGGAGGAAGAAAATGAGCACTTGGGGTTTTGCAGTTTAGCTTGGTAAGGGGGAAGGTCTGGGGGGAGTTGTCTTGTATCCTGTATCTGTATTAGGTGCTAAGAATTCATGTATCCTGCACATCTTTAAATACAGTTTTCTGTATTCCTCTCCAATTCAGCATGAGCACTTAAATTTTACTTCCTTCAGGAGTAATATAATTTTATTTCTGTCCACTCATTGAAAAGAACAAGACACTTTCCTTATGTTAAATGTGACCTGCTGTAATTTTCCATGCTCATCTGCCATCCCAGGAACTATCTAGATCCTTATTTTTAGAACCTGGCCGCAACACTGAGATCTGGGAGATTCATGCTCCAGCATCATCAAAACAGGACAATGGCTAACTGTCTTCTGACAGAGCCCACCACAGGCTCCCTGCTTCACACGTCTGCACTAACCCTGCTTCAGAGAGCAATTGGATCACAGCATTGTCAACCTGTTTCTTTAGGTCTATAGAGCCATATAATAAGCAGAGCAGTGGTTTCATCACAGAATCTGTCCCTTGTATGATCTGCTATGCAATCCTGACGGGTTTTGCTCCAGAGAATGAAGAATGGGCTACTGAATTAGAGATTAATGAGCACAAGCATCTACAAAGACTAAAAAAAATCCTTATAACCAACTAACTTTTACTTGGGTTTTTTGGTATGATTCATTGCTGCCTGGCATTACAAAAATGCCAGGTTTTTGAACTTTAAAATACATTTATTTTCCTCAGTGGAGGTTATCTCTGATAGGATCTGAAGATGAGGTAAGGAGAGTTTGTTCCATGTGATTTGAACACATAAATATTTCTAGGAATTATGTCAAATCAGAAATCAGAGCCTTTGCTTGATATCTGAGCATCCTCAATACAGCAGTTTTTTGACAATATACATAAGGTTGATGATGTTATCTGTGAAGTGCAGTCATTGTGTTACTGTCACAGTTGCCACTGTCTTTAGCATTAATGAAAGCTAGCACCCAAACTCAAATTAATGTTGTCTCCTTATCTTTCCCAGCTAAACTTGGTATGTATATATATGTCTTAGAAGTATTTTTTTCAATCCTCCCATATAGTAGCATGATTTCCTTGCTGTCCTTCTCCATGTTCATTGACATTGATCTGAAAAGAAAAATCAATAAAGATGAAAACATTCATTATGCTTTCAGAGAAAGAATGTAGAGCCATTGTTCATTGCAAAAGTGATTGTAAGACTGTGGATTCATACATTTTTGTGAATGTCAGTCTGACCTCGATACCAGGGAGGGTCAAGGAGCAGGTCGTCTCAAATGCCATCACATGTTATATAGACAACAACCAGGGAATCAGGCCAAGTCAGCATGGGTTTATGAGGGGCAGGTCCTGCCTGACCAACCTGATCTCCTTTTATGACAAGATCATCTAGCTACTGGATGAGGGAAAGGTTGTCAATGTTATATTCCTAGACTTTCAAAAAGACTTTGATACTGTTCCCCACAAAATACTTGTAGACAGATTGGCTACTCATGGTTTGGATGAGCAGACTGTCTCCTGGATACACCACTGCCTGGACAGGAGGGCCCAGAGAATGGTGGTCAATGGAGTTAAATTCAGTTGGCTGGCAGTCACTAGTGGTGTTCCTCTGGGGTCTGTGTCGGGACCACTTCTTTTCACCATCTTTATTGATGACCTTGATTCAGGCATAGAGAGTGTCATCAGTAAGTTTGCAGATGACACCAAGTTAGGTGGCAGTGTTGATATGAATGAGGGTAGAAAGGCTCTTCAGAGGGACTTGGATAGGCTGGACCAATGGACCAAGATTAATGGGATGAATTTCAGCAAAGCCATATGCCAGGTGCTGCACTTGGATCACAACAACCCCAAGCAATGCTACAGGCTTGGGGCAGTGGGGCTGCAGAGCTGCCTGGCAGAAAGAGGGATCAGGGGGTAATAATAGACAGGCAGCTGAATGTGAGCCAGCAGTATGCCCAGGTGGCCAAGAAGGCCAATGGCATCCTGGCTTGTATAAAAATGCTGTGGCCAGCAGGAGTAGGGAGGTGATTGTCCCCCTGTATTCGGCTTTGGTGAGGCCACACCTCGAGTATTGTGTTCAGTTCAATACAGGAGAGATGTGGAAGTGCTGGAGTGGGTCCAGATGAAGGCAACAAAGCCGGTGAAGGGCCTGGAGAATAAATCTTACGAGGAGCAACTAAGGGACCTGAGGCTGTTTAGTTTAAAAAAGAGAAGGCTGAGGGGAGATCTCATTGCTGTCCACAGCTAACTGAAGTGACATTGTGGAGCAGCTCTCATAGGTAACTGGAGACAGAACAAGGGGGAATGTCCTCAAGCTGAGATTGGGTAGGTTTAGATTAGATATTCGCAAAAAGTTTTTTACAGTGAGAGTGGTCAGGCACTGGAATGAGCTGCCCAGGGAGGTGGTTGAGTCACCAACACTGGATGTGTTTAAGGGTTGTTTGGTTGCGGTGCTTATGGATATGGTCTAAGATAAATCTTGTAGAATAGGGATATAGGTTGGACTTGGTGATCCTGGGGGTCTTTTCCAACCTGGTTGTTTCTGTGATTCTGTGACAAACAGGACCTTGTGGTAGTGGCTTAATAGTTGTGGTGGGATTGCAAGTTCTATGTGAGGTGTTGGACTTGATGGTCTCAAAGACCTCTTCCATCCTCAACAGTTTATGGGTCTATGGTTTAGAATATAAACTATGCACGTTAGCTAGGACAATTCAGATATTGGATAAATCCAAGTGTGTAAGCTATCTTCTTTTACTTCGGCTGTATGCGTCTGAAGCTTATTTGTGAAGTCATAAAAGACAGGTTAATATATTAAGAAAATCACTTATGAAATCAGTGACTCTAAGCAGGAATATGTTTACTTTGGAAAGCATCCAAAGGGCTATCCAAAGTGCTTAATTTTGTAATTACTTACCATAAGAGTCTTTCCAGAGTAATTCCTAAAGTGTTCAATACAGTGTTTTCTCCAACTGATGACTCCTTCTAAGTTTCCCAGCAAATCAGAGACAGGGAGACAGGGCAAGGCTGAACTTCCATTAAGATTTCTCTAACATGCAAACTGTATGGCACAGATTTCATACCTGAGAGAAGCCCTCAGATCTGAGTCTGGAATTTATCATTAAAGGAAGCAAACTGTTCCTTGCCAGAGCCTTTCAAGAGATTTTGTTGCCACTGCAATAAAAAAAATGAAGGAAACTCTGCAGGAATGAGTGGGCCACAATGCCGGCATACCAGCAAGAGCTGACACAAAACCACCTCCTCTTGCTGTCTCTTAGACTGATTTTTTTAAAAAAACACAAAAAAACCCCCAAAAAAACCACACCAAAACAACAACCAAGAGAAACAGTAGCTGATACTGGAGTCACAACTTACCTCTCCCCTTATCCATGTCTTTAAAATTACATTTGCAGAAGTTTGCAAAACACTGCAAGACTGACAACTGCGTTTGTTGGGGATAGGGCCACTGTGCTTCAGCCAAAGGTAAGTCTCTCCTCTTCACTGCCCTTGGCAAAAAGTTATGTGTTTATAGCTTTTTAACTAAATATAAAAGTAAAGAATTGATTTCGGGACAGAAATAAAATTTCACTACTAAGGGAAAACACTATGAGTCTGCGTGACCACATAAGTATGTCTGATATTGGTACGTGAACTTGGCTCAGCAACTACCTTTGAGTTATTGAGCTGTTTTTTTATCACTTTGCATTTAATTCTGGCCCTGAGTAACACGTACATACTGTGTAGCTTTAAAAAAATATCTTTGTCTGCCTCAGAAGTTTATCTATATGTGATAGATTTCTTCAGTTCCTTTTAAATTTTTTTTTAGTGGTTACTATGGAGTTGAGTTTCCTGGTTTGGATTAGTACCTTCTTCTGGTATTCTGCCTCCACAACTGGATTACTGCCTCCTTATTTGGATTACTGAACCTAGTTTGGTGCTAAATAACAAATAATCACTGCAAAGTATAGTTTTGTCAAGGTAAAATGAAGAGGAAGTGATGAAGTAATTTTAAAAAGGATGCGAATTCTTTAATACAGACAATATGCTGACATTCAGAGACTATGTACAATGAACATGAGGTAGTAATTGCAATAAATCATGACGTGCTTGCCAGCTCACCACTGTAGCGATGGGTTGTATCATGATTTATTGTGCAGCCTTGAGCATGTAGGATAAATTGAATTCATCATCTTCCCTGTCATAAATATTCTTTGGTGTTTCAAAGCAAGGGAGAAAAATGATTCATTAGGAAACTGCTCAGTGTGCTGTGGGAGTATCACAGAAGCACAGAGTCACAGAATGATAGGAGCTGGAAGTGAACTCAAAAGATCATCTGGTCCAACACTCCTGCTAGATCAGGATCATATGGAGGAGGTCACACAGGAATGCATCCAAGTGGGTTTTGAATGTCCCAAGAGAAGGAGACTCCACAACCTCTTTGGGCAGTCTGTTTCAGTGTTCTGTTACCCTCACAGTGAAAAAGTTTTTCCTTATGTTCATGTGGAACCTCAAATGCTCCATCTAGTACCCACTGGCCCTCGTCCTATCACTGGACATCACTGAGAAGAGCCTGGCTCCATCCAGCTGATATTCAGCCTTCACATATTTATAAGCAGTAATGAGGTCACCCCTCAGTCTCCTCTCATGAATATCTCACTTGACCACAGAGGTGTTGTTTTTAAAATATGTTAAGAACATCAATAATACATATATAGTCAATAAAAGAAAAATACTTTTGGGAAATGGTAAGAATTCAAGCTACTCAGCTGATAGTCAAAAATACAATACGTAAGTGCAATGGAGGGCAGGGTGTGTAAGTAGTCAGCATATTTTGTGGTAAACCTTTTGAAATGCTATTTACGTGACTTTCTCTAGAGCTGGATTTCTTTTCAGAAAAAAAAAAAAAAGTCTTTTAATCAAAGTTTTAATGGCTGTATCTTAATGACATATTTTAATTCCGTACACATCTGAACATACATTGAATGTATTTGAAAATAGCAGGAACAAATATAGTCGATGCTGTAATCTCTCTGTTCACCTGCAGATGGACAACAGGTTGACATTCTATGCTGCTGCATGCTGCCTTGCCACTGCTTCATAGTCTATGGCAGCAGGACCCTTTCAGAATTCAAATTCTGTGGCCACCACACTGTGCTGGCAGCTATCAGGATGTGATAACTGCCTCTGATAATTTCACCAAATTCAGATGAGTATTCAGCAAAAACACCAGTATAACATTTGTGCTAAAGTTATCATTGATGCACAGAGCAGTGCACCAGGCCACGCTCCTGAGTGTGGGCCTCCAAAGTGTAGAAATTAGAAGGATGTTTTGTGGTTTGTTTGGGATTTTTTTTTTTTTTTTTTTTTTNNNNTTTTTTTTTTTTTTTCTAGAACTACATCTCTCAAATGTACGTTTGGGTTACTGGTAACATTTAGCTCATAGTTAAAGATTATCTGTTTAAATGTAGCAATTCTTACTCATCTGAATTTGTGTTGGTCTAGGTGAGAAAAGGCAGGTGAGCCAGACCTGTGAGGGTTGAATTCTAGGAAAGGAGCACACACTGAAGATATTGAAAACAAGCCGCCTGTGGGGCAACTATGCACCTGCACACCAGCTTATCCTTACTTGTGGGAAGCTGTTTTATAGCTTGTACTCAAGATTTAAAAATACTTGTTCATAGAAAGATTGTTATTGTCCCATACAATTATGAAAACAAATGTGAACATACTGAATACATATTCATATAATATTCCCTTAGAATATTTGTATGATATTTCTTTAGCCTCAACAGACGAGTGGGTAAAAATGCAGTTCTTGTGCTAGAGAAATGGAGAGGCAGCTGGAGGTTAAATAGGGAGAGAGAGAAGCTCAGAAGAGGCAGAAAGAGGATATTTGAAACGTGGATACTGTTTCATGCTCGGCTCATTTTACTGAAGAAGGGTTAGATTGTATCTTCGCAAAGCCACACAGTGCAAGGCCCATGTTCCAATGTAATTTTATGTGCATTAGTGTCAGAATAATCTTGAACAATAAGCTCAGTAATTTCTAAGAGATTTGGTGCAAATGCGTGTTATTAAAACTAGGTATGTGGGGTGAACACAGGATAATAAGCAGTACAAAGTAAAATAACAGTATGGCACTGCTCATAACGCAGGGGAAGACTCAGTACTAATGAAGCAGTATTATATGCATCTGACTGCGACACTGCCTATGGATGATGCTTAATGTCAGCTGTGATAGTGTTGGGGTTCTTTTTCCTGATTGTTCACATGCATGTGATACTTATCCACCCTGCTTTTGAAACAACAGGCTGTCACTAGTGTATACATGTGATGTTAGCGTTATGTGTGGATTGTTCAGTGGTGCTGTTGATATGCCAGAGAGACCTGGACAAGCTGTGGAGGTGAACCTCATGAGGTTCAACTAGAGCAAGTGCAGAATCTTGCAGCTGGGCCAGAACAATCCTCATTGTCAATACAGAATGGGGGATGAGGTGACAGAAAGCAGCATTGCAGAAAAGGACTTCAGGATGCTGGTGGACAAGAAGCTGGATATGAGCAGTGTGCACTTGCAGCCCAGAAGGCAAGTTGCAACCTGGGCTGCATCAAAAGAAATGTAGCCAGCAGATCATAGAATCATAGAATCATAGAATGGTCTAGGTTGGAAGAGACCTCGAAGATCATCCAGTTCCAACCCCCTGCCACAGGCAGGGACACCTCCCACTAGATCAGGACGCTCAAGACCTCATCCAGCCTGGCCTTGAACACATCCAGGGAGGGAGCAGACACAACCTCCCTGGGCAACCTGTTCCAGTGCCTCACCACCCTCACTGTGAAGAATTTCTTCCTAACATCCCGTTCAAATCTCCCCTCCGCCAATTTGAACCCATTCCCCCTCATCCTGTCATTACAAGACCTTGTGAACAGCCCCTCCCCAGCCCTCCTGTAGGCCCCCCTCAGATACTGGTAGGCTGCTATAAGGTCTCCCCGAAGCCTTCTCTTCTCCAGGCTGAAAAGCCCCAACTCTCTCAGCCTGTCCTCATAGCAGAGGTGCTCCAGCCCTCTGATCATCTTCGTGGCCCTCCTCTGGACTCTCTCCAACAGTTCCATGTCCTTCTTGTGCTGGGGGCTCCAGAACTGCACACAGTACTCCAGGTGGGGTCTGACAAGAGCAGAGTAAAGGGGGAGAATCACCTCCCTTGCCCTGCTGGTAATGCCTCTCTTAATGCAGCCCAGGACACGGTTGGCTGTCTGAGCCGCGTGTGCACACTGCAGGCTCATGTTGAGCTTCTCATCCACCCAGACCCCCAGGTCCTTTTCCTCAGAGCTGCTCTCCAGCCACTCACCACCCAGCCTGTATTTGTGCTTGGGATTGCAGCGACCCAGGTGCAGGACCTTACACTTGGCCTTGTTAAATTTCATGAGGTTAGCCTGGGCCCACCTCTCCAGCCTGTCCAGGTCCCTCTGGATGGCATCCCTGCCCTCCAGCAAGTCAACTGTGCCACACAGCTTGGTGTCATCTGCAAACTTGCTGAGGGTGCACTCGATTCCTCTGTCCATGTCACTGACAAAGATGTTAAACAGCACTGGTCCCAGCACTGACCCCTGAGGGACGCCACTTGTCACTGGTCTCCAGGTGGACATTGTGCCCTTGATCACCACTCTCTGCGTGCGACCATCCAGCCAATTCCTTATCCAGCGAGTTGTCCACCCATCAAGTCCATGTTTTTCCAGCTTGGTGACCAGGGTGTCATGTGGGACAGAGTCAAAGGCCTTACTCAGGTCCAGGTAGATGACATCAGTTGCCCTTCCCTTGTCCACTGCTGCTGTGACTTTATCATAGAAAGCCACCAAATTTGTTAGGCATGATTTGCCCTTGGTGAAGCCATGCTGGTTGGCATCAGGCACCTCTGCTTTCTTCTCCATCTGCCTTAGCAGAGCCTTGAGGAGGATCTGCTCCATGATCTTGCCAGGCACAGAGGTGAGGCTGACTGGTCTGTAGTTCCCAGGGTCGTCCTTTTTTCCCTTCTTGAAGATAGGTGTTATATTTGCCTTTTTCCAGTCAGCAGGAACTTCACCAGTCTGCCATGACCTTTCAAATACAATGGACAACGGTTTGGCAACTTCATCTGCCAATTCCTTCAGGACCCTCGGGTGGATCTCATCAGGCCCCATGGACTTGATCAAGTGAAGTGATTCTGCCATTCTACTATGCTCTGGTGAGACCTCACTTGGAGTATTGCATCCAGCTCTGGAGCCCTCAATACAGGAAATATCTGGACCTGATGGAGCCAGCTGCAGAGGAGGGCTCCAAAAATGACTGGGGGTTGGAACACCTCTGCTATGAGGACAGGCTCAGGGAGATGGGGTTGTTCAGCCTGGAGAGAAGGGTCCACCAAGACCTGATAGCAACCTTCCAGTACCTGAAGTGGGCTTGCAAGAAGGAAGGAGAGAGATTATTTATGAGGGTTTGTGGTGATAGGTGAGAGGTGATGGCTTCAAATTAGAGAAAAGCAGATTTAGATAGGATGTTCAGAACAAGGTCTTCTCCATGAGGGTACTGGGACACTGGAACAGGTTGCCTGGGGAGGTAGTTGGGGTTCCATCCTTGGAGATGTTCATGGTGAGGCTGAACAGAGCTCTGAAGAAAGCTGTAGAGTTCTCCAGGAGGACCAGGAGGTAGACCCTGGAAATCATGATTTTGTTATTCATCTCATAATCCTGCTTTATAAGTGGGCAGCGAAGCCAAATCCTTCTCTTTACTTCCTTCCTTCAGCTCTCCAGATGGAGTCTTTATCTGGTAAACTCATGGGGGAGTAAACCTGCCTGCAATCCTTGAAGGCCGCACTGAATTCCTTGGTGCTGAGTATAGAGATGCCGGCAATCAGTACAATCAACTCTCTGTAGCTGAAAGACTTACTGCTTTGTTGCACATATCAGCTATGAATCAAAACAATGTCACCCTGAATTTAAAAGGAAGACTGAAGCATTGTATTGTAACCAACATGGTCAGTTATTAAATCATCAACTAAACTACATTTGGTTGCAGATGCACAGTCTAGCATACATAGTCATAATTTCTTACTTAGGAAAGCTGACTCCTGAGTACCTCCTTCATAGGGCACATCTATACCACAAAGTTTTTTAGTCATTGTTCTCCAGTCTGCTGTAGAATTGCCTGGGTTTGGTCATTCTTACTATTACAAGTAAGACCAAAAGTCACAGAGGTGAACATCTGGAGACATGGCTATATTGCAAGTTTCCAGTGCTGCAACCAATCGTGACATCGCAACAACGTTGGGCTTGAATGTGGGCAGTGAATCTCTAGTGGGAATGGAGAATTCAGCAAAACCTGAAGAATTTAGTTGCAGTAGTCTAGCCTTGAATATTCATCCAAAGACAAAGTGCCTACATTACTATGATAGGCTATTCTATGAACCTGTTCATGGGCACAGTCCTTGCACACCAACAAAAAGCTCACTGGGGAAAGTGAAGTCCTGGTTTCTGCACTGATTTGCAACAGTCATGTCAAAACCTACTGATTTTCAAAGAGGTACAATGTATTCTCAGGACATATTGTACAGAAATATAATATTTTGCATACGTTTAGGCTTCTCAACCTCAGCCAATCACTGGTTAAAAGCAAACAAACATAAAAAATTTCAAGGCATTTGCTTTCCCACGTGACCAGAGGTAAAACTGTGACACTTCTTTGGTCAGCTGACCATCTTAGAAATTAATTTAAGATTAAAAAGAAGTAGCAAAACCAAACAACAATTATGTACAACTTTTTTTTGGTGTCATCTGTGGTTGGAAGTAAAAGGAGCATGACAGAATGTTTATTTAAATACTTACTTAAAAACAGAAAGACTTTGTCACCAGATGCTCTGTGCTGCCCATGTCTTCCCTAGCTTGGAATTGCTTAACCTCATATGGAAGAAAGTTAATTTTCCTGTTTCCCTATTTAAATAAATTATCTCTGTGGCTCTTTCCCAGAGGGTCACAGGAGTCAGAAATATTAAGAAACTGCTCAACCAAGAAAACTTTCTTAGAACTCCGTAGTATTTGCAGAATCATAAGGTAGTCAGGTTCACATCCATTAAATAAAAAGCTCTGTTTCTTTCCACCTTGACAAATTTGAACCCAACAACTTTCTGACTGTTATAATGGGGTATTGGTGTTTTACAGAATGCAGAAGTCATTACCTGATCATGTGTGGAACCATGGCTGCACCCACACTCCCTTGCTAATTATGAAGCCTGTCATTACAAGCAGCATCCTGTTTCTGGGCTTTCCAGTAGACTCAACAATAAGGAACAAAAAAGCAACAACATCCGAGGAGAAGCAGAACACCTGGCAGCCTTGCCTGAAATAACTGTTGTTTTAATGTTTTTTTCTGGTCTGGCCTGAAACAGAAAGAAGCAGAAACAACATATTAAAAAAATACAACCTACTCTCTTTCCAACCTAGTTTCATAACCTCCAGAAGTTTTGGACAGTATCAAAGAATGACAGAAAATTCATGTGTTTATTTGAACTGCTCCTCAGACACTTTTAAGCCTCGCTCAGCAGAATGATTCCTGTTTAATTCAGACTATCTGCTGAAAAGCCAACTCTGGATAAATTTTGAACCTTTCTATACCCTGATGAAAATACAATTCAGGAACATTGTGTAGAGCTGAAGTTCCCATTTACCTGAAAAAGAAGATAGTACTATAGCATCCTTTCTGTTTGCATTCCACATAAATATTGATTATGATCCCTATGTTAGTATCCTCAAAGCACTTTTAAAGCATAGGTAAATTTCTATTTTTCTGTATAGAATTTTAAAAAACCCAACAAACAAACAAAGAAACAAAAAAACCCCACATTATCCAGCCTGTTCTATTTTCTGTGAGAAATAGGTTGCATACAGACAGGCTGGATAATTAAAAATAAGCACAATTTGCTCTTCTAATAGGATGCACATGTGCCGGGCACAGGAAACTTGCCTGTAGTGAGCATGTGGTGTGATGAGCATGATGGGTGCCTAAAGCGGTCTTTGACCACTTTTTAACTTGCAAAACAAGGCTGCAGTCCAGAAAACTGTAGGACTGGTGTCTGTACTGTAGAAGGTCATAGAATCATAGAATGTCAGAGGCTGGAAGTGACCTTGAAAGATAATCCAGTCCAACCCCCCTGCCAGAGCAGGATCACATATACCAGATCACACAGGAATGTGTTTAGGTGGGTTTTGAACATCTCCAGAGAGAGAGGCTCCACAACATGCCTGGGCAGCCAGTTCCAGCCTTCTGTCATCCTCACAGTGAAAAAATCCTTCCTTGTGTTTACATGAAACTTCCTATGCCTCAGCTTCCACCCCTTGCTCCCAGTCCTGTCACTGGGCATCACTGAGAAGATCACAGGATGTCAAGAATTGGAAGGGGCCCAAGGAGATCATTGAGTCCAGTGCCCCTGCCAGAGCAGGACCATACAGTCTAGCTCAGATCACAGAGGAACACACCCTGACAGGCCTTGAAAGTCTCCAGAGAAGGAGACTCTACAACCTCTATGGGCAGCCTGTTCTAGTGCTTCATCACCTTCACTGTAAATAAATTTCTCTTCATATTGAGGTAAAACCTTCTTTTTGTAGCCATTGCTCGTTGTCTTATTGCTGCTGTGAAAAGTGATTGGCCCCACCCACTTGACACCCAACCCTCAGGTATTTGTATACATTGATCAGATCTCCTCTCAGTCTTCTTTTCGCCAGACTAAACAGCTCTAAGTCTCTCAGCCTCTCTTCATAGGGGAGATCATCCTTCTAGCTCTCTGCTGGACTCTTTCCAGCAGGTCCCTCTGTCTCTCAAACTGGGGACCCCAAAACTAGACACAGTATTCCAGGTGTGGTCTCAGTGGGGCAGAGTAGAGGGGGAGAAGAACCTCCCAAGACACTTTTCCTCATGCACCCCAGGATGGCAGTGGCTCTCTTGGTGACAAGGGTACATTGCTGTCCCATGGTGAACTTGCTGTTCACCAGGACTTCAAGGTCTTTCTCTACAGAGCTCCTTTCCAGCAGAGCAGCTCCCAGCCTGTACTGGTACCTGCTATTATTCCTCTCCAGGTCCAGGACCCTGCAATTTTCCTTATTGAATTTTGTAAGATTTGCCTTCATACAGATCTCCAGCCTGTCCAGATCTCCTTGGATGGCAGCACAGCCTGACAGGCTGTCAGCCACGCCCCATCCCTCCACCCTCCATTTTGTATCACCAGCGAACTTGCTGCTGAGGGTACACTCAATGTCCTCATCCAGGTCATTGATAAAGATATTGAAAAAAACTGCACCCAGTACTATCTCTTGGGAATGCCACTGGCTACAGGCCTCCAACTCAACTCTTCTCCACTGATGACAACCCTCTGAACTCTGTTGTGAAGCCAGTTTTTAATCCATCTCACAGACCAGCTGTCTATGCCAAATCTCCTGAGCTTTTCTGTAAGGATGTTGTCAGAGACAGCATCAAAAGCTTTGCTGAAGTCAAGGTATGACACCCACATCCCTTCCTTTGTCTATTCATTTCATCATGGGATCATAGAAGACTATCAGGTTAGTCAAGTAAGATCTTCCCTTGGTAAATGCATGTTGACTACTCATTATGAGCCTCTTTTCTTCCATGTATTTAGAGATGAACTTCAAAATTAGCTACTCTATCACCTTTTCAGGGATGGAGGTGAGGCTGACTGGTCTGTGGTTGCCTGAGTATTCCTTCTTGTCTTTTTTGAAGACTGGAGTGCCATTGCCTTTCTTCCCGTTGTCAGGCAGCTCTCCTGTTCTCCATGACTTTTCAGTAATGATGCAGAGAGTCTCCGTAACAGTATTAGCCAGCTCTCTCAGCACTTGTGGATGCCACCCATTGGGGCCCATGGATTTGTGTGTCTTCAGCTGGTGTAAGAGATCTCTAACCCAGTCCTGACTGACTAGTGAAGTGTCCTTTTCCCTTCAGTTCTGCTCCATTTCTTCCACAGATTGAGGTTCCTGAGGGATGGTCTTAGCAATAAAGACTGAGGCAAAGAAGGCATTCAGCAACTCTGACATCTCTGCATCTTCTGTTACCGAATCTACTGCGTTGTTCAGTAGTGGACCCACCTTTTCCCTGCTTTTCCTTTTGTTATTGATGTATTTGAAAAAAAGCTCTTCTTTTCTTTCACCTTCCTTGCAAGGCTCAGTTCCAAGAGGGCCTTGGCCACCCTTGTCACTTCTCTACATTCTCTGGTAATACTTCTATAGCCTCCCAACTGACCAGAATTTTTTCCCCACTTATTGTAAACCTCCTTTTTTCTTTCTGAAAAGAAACCCAAGAGCTCCCTGCTTACCCATGCAGGTCTTCTGCCTTCCTTACTTGTTTTTTTGGAGGTTGGGTTTTTTTTTTTAATTTTATTTTTTTAAGGGAATACATTTTTCTTGAGCCTGGAGGAGGTAATGTTTGAATGCTAACCAGCTTTCTTGGGTTCCCTTTCCTTCTAAAGCCCTAGTCTACTGGATACTTCCAAGTAGAGTCTTGAGGAGGGTGAAGTTAGCCCTCTTAAAATTCAGGGTTGAAATTTTACTAATCACCCTGCTTCCATCACACTAAACTCTGTCATGTCATGGTCACTACAGCCAAGATTACCTGCAACCTTAACATCTACAACCAGGCCTTCATTGTTTATTAAGACAAGGTCCAGCATCACACTTCTCCTCACTGGTTCTTCAACAACCTGTAGGAGAAAGTTGTCCTCAATACACTGCAGGAACCTTTTAGACTGTTTGTGCTTGACTGTGTGGTCTATCCAAATCAAGAGGCCTACACTGTGCTGCAATGGTGTAGCTGCAAAATAGTGATATATCTCATACACTTAACCTTTCAATGCTGTATTTGTGAAGGATTTGGATGTGTAGGATTACATCTCCTAAATCAGTCTCTGCTACCTGATTGATCTTCAACCACATGGGAGAAGTTAACTTAATAAAGAACCTGACAAGGTAAGAATGGCTTTTCTGCTTCCTCACTTTGATCTCCCTGTTCCATATAGCAAGAGAAGTAAGACCTGACTTATAAATCCATTTCTTATGGTCAAAAGATTTCTTGAATCTTCTGAAATTATTAGCTCTAAGCTACTCAGATATCTTGAAGATTTGGGGTGTGTTTGCTGGTTTAAACAATTTCCAAACACCTATGTAGAGTTAGACAGTCTCCTAATATGAGCTGTGCTGACAGATGCTCATCACATCATTTAAAAATTGTAACTAGTTCTAGAAATAGTCGATTTTTTTAAAGAAAAGGTGTTTTAGCAACTTGATAACCAGTAATTCGTGTGACTCAGAGGAGGTAGAGAGTATAACAGACAGAAACAACAGATAACATGCATTATCTTCATCTCCACACTCACACAACAAAGGGCCTGGAACTGGTGATAATTATATAGCTGTTAGCCATAGGTAGTGTGGGAGTTTTCATGGCCTTTTGATTGATTTGTTTTAAATGACACTACGAACCATTCAAGTTGCAGAAATGTAGTTCTGTGTGAATTTCTACTTCTAATGAGTATGAGAGGTGACCAGTGTCCACATGAAGTATAATTCATCATACTTCTAGAGATACAGGTGAAAACTGGATGTTCTTACCAAACCAGATAGTCTATCAGCAGTCCTGGGTGAATGGGGAAGTTCCACTTGACTGGAGTTGGCAAATGTGATGTCTCTTTATTAGAAAAGCCATAGTGAGGATGTGGGAAACTACAGCCCTGTTAGCCTGACCTCAATTACAGGGAAAGTCATGAAGCAGAACACAGTGAGAGCCACCATGTGGCAGATCTAGGACAACCAAAGTTTCAGACAGCACAGGTTCATGAAAGGCAAGTCCTGCTTGACAAACCTGATCTCCTATGACACGGTGACTCTTGTCATAGGGAATGAGGGAAAGGCTATGGAAGTTGGTTTCCTGGACTTTAGTAAAGCCTTCAACATGGTTCCCCTCAGCATGTGGTTGGAGGCACTAGGTCTGAATAGGCACGATGTACATGGTCTGAATAGGCATGATCTTTGTTGGGGCAAAAAGGGTCTGGATGGCCAGGCTCAAAGAAGAGAGTTAATGGAGTAAAATCCACTTGGCAGCGAGTCACAAGAGGTGTTCCCCAGGCCTCAGTATTGCCGTCAGTTCTATTTGACATTATTGATGCTCTTGACAAAGGGATTGAGTGCACCCTCAGTAAGTTTGTGGGTGGCACCAGTCTGGGCAGGAGTGCTGACCTGCTCAAAGGTAGGGAGGTTCTGCAGCAGGATCTGGACAGACTGGATTAATGGGTGGATGCCAACAAGGCCAAGTGCCAGGTCCTGCACTTTGGTTACAAAAGACCCATGCAATACTACAGGCTTGGAGAAGACTGGCTTGGAAGCTGCTTGGCAAAGAGGGACCTATGGCCAGCCAAATATGAGCCAACAGAGCGTTCGAGCACCCAAGAAAGGCAACAGTATCCTGGCCTGTATCAGAAATAGTGTGGCCAGCAGCAAGTACGGGTCAGGCTGCACTTCAAGTACTATGTTCAGTTTTGGGCCCAAGGAAGTGGTGGAGTCACCAAACCTGGAAGTATTGGATAAGCGGATTAGGTTCATGGTCTCACGGCTGTGTATAAGGAGATACTAGGTTGTGGTTGGACTCCACAATCTTTAGTTCTTTTCCAACCAGGCAATTCTATGATTCTTGCCACCCTCCAGGTCCAAAACTGGTCAATTTCAGCACCATGTGTTCCTTCTTTCCATATAAGTTTCTTCTAAGGTTATTTAAATACAACCTGTGCTGCCCAGTGAAGTTGACTTATCCTATGAGTCTTCATGTAACTTGATGCTTTCATGTGAAATTGGACTCGGCCCTTTATAACAGTTCAGCTTTCAGGCTTTAGCAGCGATAAACAGGGCACTTTAAATGCAAGAAAGTGTGCAAATCTGTGTTCTGCTTTGGTGTATGTGGACCTGCATGAAGAGGCAACATCCTCCTTTGACAGAATCACAGACTGTTGATAACTTCTCCGCTGTTCTCTCTTAAAATCCTGCACAATACAGGTTAATTGTAGAACATTTTCCAAACCATGCAGTAAATTCAGCAACACTAGTTACAGTTGGAGTTATTTTTATTTGGTTTGGTTGCTCATGGCTTTTTGTTTGTTTATGGGGTTTGGTTTGGGTTTGGGTTAATGTGTTTTGGGTTTTATTTGGCTGGTTTTGTTATTGGTGGTGGTGCTTGGTGTTTGTTTTTTGTGGTTTTTTTGTGTGTTTGTTTCTTTGTTTTTGGTGTGTTTTTTTTTTTCGTGAGGGGGACGGTGTGTGTTCTTGAAAAATAAGTTCCTTCTCAACAAGTTGAGTTCTTCTGAAAGCACTGAACTGTGTTCTTGAGCCACAGAGTAGTACAGATTTACTTAGGAGGTAGCAGCCGGTTTCATTTAGCACAGGCCTGATGTTTTAGTCATAATTGAACCACTACTTAAAATCAGTGATAAACTCCTGCCTCTCATCACTTTGTTTGCTGCAAGTGGGAAGCAGATTCTGACATGAAAAACCTCTTTTCTGTTTCAGTTTGCCACTGCTTTAAGTATCAATGAGTCACAATTTACACTGGGCCTCTAAGTGCTTTCATACTCTTGTTTCTCCTCTTTAACTTCTCTCTGCTTAAGATCCTCAGCAAATGCCGTTAGTGCAATATTCTACCTCTTTCTTAGCTCATTAGGTAGTGCTGATCCTTCAGGAAGAAGGATGGCTCAACAGCTGACTAATTACTCTGGAAGTACATGGAAGGGAGATCCAGGAACACCCAGATTGCTCACAAAATTAGAGGTTGCAAGTCACTGTGTGGAAAAGGAAGAAGACAGCATGGACAAGTCGGGGTGAAGCCAGCAGCATCATTTTGCTGTTCTCTCCATGGCCCATTATCACACTGCTCCAGGGCAGTGCTCTGACAGAGAAGTAAAGGGGCATCCCTCTTTTCACCCCTCTTGTTGTGGTTGATTGGGGAAAAAAATAGCCATGCTGTGCTGTGCAAATATATGACGAGAAGGGATATATCTTGTCTGAACATATCTACTTAAATCTGTGGAGAAAGCAGAAACATAGGGTTTTCCCTGTGTGAATCTCTTCCATTTTGCTCAAAACATTTGTGCTGCAATTCTTTATGGAGCTATAGAAAATTGATAGCACTGAGTAATTAGAAGACCTTTCTGTGAGAAAAATTAAACTAAAGCTTGGCCTGAATGGTCCTGTTACTGAATGGGGATGTAGGAAGTAAGTGCTCTGCTTATTTTCAGAGGTAAAACTTCTCAGCACCAAACTCTTACATATTTGGGGTCCATACTTGGTACATATGTGGTAGCATCATCAACATTCTTCTTTCCCCCTCCCTCTTGCAGAGTCAGGATGGGGGAGAGAGAAAGGTGCATCTTTTCTGCCTAGGGCTGAGGTAATTGCACATGGACCCTTCTTCACGTTATGTGTCAGAACTCTGCACTTTGTCAGGCCTGGGATGCAACAGGTTGGATTCACCACCACCTTGGTGGTGTTATGATGCAATTACTCACAGAGATATTAAAAGGGCCTAAAAGCACAGGCTCCTCTCTGCTGTAAAGCTTCTCGCTTGAGGCAAAGTGCTTCTCCCTCACTGTAAAGCGCTCCCTAGCTGTAAAGCACTCCCTAACTGTAAAACATTCTTGCTGGCTCTATCTGGGTTTCTGCATTGTGCATTGTTGATTATAATTGCAGTTCTGGATGGCTTCCCAGAAAATAGCAGACCATAAGAGGAATCCTTCCAGTCACAATGCCACCTCATGAGGAAGTTGGAATATTTCTTAGAGTCTCTGGGAAATTGCCTGCCTCTTGTTAGTGGGGGATTAGTCTCAGCATGAGGACTTATTTTTTTCCAGTTGCTGTTCCTTGAACTGTTTGTTAGTGCTTTAATATATATGTATTGTGAAAGCATTTTCCAACCAAACACTTCGTATATAGTTACATGAGGGTGGAGCTTTGGATTAATAAATAATTTATATTTTTGTTGACTGCCTGGTCCCCTACCTCTCCATTTTGGAACAACATAGTACCTCTTTATCCCTGACTTGCAGATCACAAAGTAATATGTTACATGCATTTCACAAGGCAGAGCGGGGGCAACAAATATTTATGGATTGTTGCTGTGAGGCATATTGGCAGGTTTAATTGTGGGAAGTTTCTGTGCACTGTTTTTTGCTGCATTTAGTCAACACATTGGCTGCTTGTACACATGTATTTGTGACTGAAATGTATTTGTCTATCAACAGTACTTGGGTTTCAGCAATATATCCTTCTGTTTATTTTGGCCTTCCTGAAGGTGGAGTGATAAAAATTGTGGTTTGGTATATAGGCTTTTGTTGAATTTAGCTCAAGGCAGAAGCTGTGATGGGAAGCAGACATTACCCTGCTGATGACCTCATGTGCACAACATGACTTCAGGCTCTTAGAATGATCAGGTTTCTTTCCAAAGAGGGACAGGTTTCTTGATGAGAACTGATACTTTGCTTAAGAGGGGGGTAATGAGGAGCTGTCAGGGTGCAGTGATACTGATAAAGACACAAATGCCTCAAGTTGCATTTTGCTTGTATTCTGGTGCTAGGAAATCAACTGCTTCTTCTCTTAACATCTGCAAGTATAAGATTTTTTCCTTAAAAAGGTTTTAGAAATGACACATTTTCCTGTAAAAATACCTTTTCATCAGGTTTTAGTAATCTCTTTGGTTAAAATACATTAGTTCATTGCTTTCCAACCAACCCCCCGTGCTTTCTGAAATTACCCACTTTTATATTTGGAGTGTTGAGTGCATTAGTCAGCATTTTTACCCAACCCAAAAGCATGTAGTGCCTGCTCACGTGAGCAGAGTAGTTCACAGTGCTTCTTCATGCAGTGATAAACCTAGCAGTACAAGGAAAACAATCACTTTCCCTCTTACTTTCATTACCTTGAAACAATTTTAACACAGTAGCTTGTTCTTTCTTCCTTCTTTCCTTCTTTCTTTCTTTCTTTCTTTCTCTCTCTTTCTTTCTCTCTCTTTCTTTCTTTTTCTTTCTTTCTTTCTTTATTTATTTCCTTTTTCTTTCTTTCTTTCTTTCTTTCTTTCTTTCTTTCTTTCTTTCTTTCTTTCTTTCTTTCTTTCTTTCTTTCTTTCTTTCTTTCTCTTTCTTTCTTTCCTTCCTTCTTTTCTCTTCTTTCTTTTTCATTTGTTCTTCTTTTATTTTTTTTTTCTCTTTCTCCCTCCCTTCTAACTTTCTTCCTTTTTTCTTCCTCCACTCTTTCTCCCTTCCTTTCTTCATGTCTTCCTGTATCATGACAGTTCAGCATTAGTTACTCACAAAAATGGAGATGCTGGACTAGCCCAAAAGTCTAGATAGCCTCTGAGAGCTGTGAAAGTTGTTTGAGTGTGTGTGTATTGCACTGTCTTCATTAAAGCACAGAGTTTTCTGTTTAGTTTAGAAAGTTTTTATTTTGTTTTGTGAAGCACTCAGCCACTTTTTAATTTTTTTTTTTTTTTACACTTCTGAAAGAGTAAAGAAGGGGAAAAGAGAGAGACTGGGGTGTTTGTGCTGTTATTAAAAATAAGGTTTGTGGACCTAGGCTTTCTTGTGTCATTTCCCTTATTCCCAGGAGAAGGAGAGTGTTTTATTTGGGGGCAATGCTGGCAACTGAAGAGAAATGGTCAGGCAGTCTTCCTCATGCATGGCAATACTGAAGAAAAAATGTTGTTGATTCCTTGTTTTTCTTAGTCTATATTTATTGATAATAGTGCAGTGTCTCTTCTGTTCTCTAAGGAAATGATGGAATGTGTTTTGTTAAGTTTAAGAGAATAAAGATTCTAAATTTTATATACTTTAAGTTTAAACAGAATCTCTTCCCCAATCTTGAGTGTCTAAGGACAAAATTTCTTGCTAATATCACCTCTTAAAAATAATATTTTATAATTTTTCTCCCTGCTTATAGAAAGGCAGTCAGTTTCAGATAATCAATTAACTCCTTAGAAATTTCTCTCTGTACCACAATCTAGTTTCTTCATCACTCCAAACATAAATGCAGATTTTCATTACATATGTTTTATTATATACAAACTTTATTACTATTAGAGAAAAAAAATAGTATAAAACATCTAAATTAAGGCACTGGGCTTATCTCTGCATTCCCAGCCACACACTGTGTCCTTAACATCTGCTCAGCTCCATTTAAGTTATTATTGTCCATATGGTATGGCCATGAAAGAATGACAGATCAGTGATGCAACTGCCTGCAATAGCTGCTGATGCTTGCAAACTGTTCACTCAAGGAAAGCAAGTGATTATTCAGAATCATGTTACCAAGAACAAATCTCTTCACTGAGCACTGGGTTAATTAATTTTCTAGTGTATTAATTATGTAGCTTTGCTTCTGCCACAACTCAGGTGCAAGCTGTCTCACAGAAGTAGTAGGCAAAAAGAGTTTAGCAAGGGATGAAGCTAATACTAAATAAGTGACAAAAATCGGCTTTTTGACATAAGGAGATGCTGCAGTTACAAACCTCTTACATCAAACTGATGAATAAGGCTCTTCAGTACAGGAGAGCAGAAGAGATGCTACATTAATTTCTGGTATCCTGGAACCTGTCCAAGCCACATGTCTAGGGACACAATCTTTCCCTTATAGCACTTGGTCTTAAAAGCATTTGCAGAATTTCCTTGGCTAATGATTTACTTCTAAAAGTGAAACATATTCAGTGATGTGTTTTTTTCTCTTTTGTAGTTATTAGATCTGGTCAGGAATTTTTTGAATCACAGATCATTGGCACTCAACAAGTCTGTCTAAACACTTCCCTGTTTGGGGTAGGAACATGGCAGTTTTAGCAGAAGAAACCACTCAAGGGCCATACAAAATTCCCAGTCAATACCAAAAACAACAAGAGATCTCCTTTACCCTATCACTTTTGGACTAATAGAAAAAAAAGTGTTTTCCTGAGGCCTGTGGTTTCAGCTAGACAAAGCAGCCCTTTGCATTTCGATCTCTTTCCCAGTACCTACTCATGAGTGTATCGGGTATTTTGAGTTTGGTTACTTTTTCTTTCCAGAAGATTTTGCCTTCATTGTAATGAGGAATGACAACATTAGGAAAAGAAAAAGAAAAGGAAAAAAAGCCCAACCAAACCCTTAAAAAACAGCTGCAACCCCCCTCCCCCCAATAACTAAGCAGATTAAGTTCTCATTCTACTCTGAAATTTAGAAATATAAGTATGTGGATTACCTCCCTGAAGACATTTCTGAACTGTAAGCCCTTTAATATTATTTCCAGTTTATGTATTTTCCATTCTGAGCATTTTAGTTCTTCTTTTTGTGTGCTTTTGAAACTTTAAACTCCTTATAGACTGAAAAAAACCCCTTAACTTCAAGTGATTTGTTATTAATTAAATGTAATTATATTAAATATGATTAAATTTAATTGTAGACTCATAGAATGGTCTGTGTTAGAAGGAACCTACAAAGGTCATCTAGTCCAACCCCCTCTTTACAGCGAGGAGTGGTGTCCTCAACTAAGTAGGTTGTTCAAAGCCCTGTCAAGCCTCACTTTGAATATCTGCACAGATAGGGCCCCAGCCACCTTCCTAGGCAACCTGTTTCAGTGTTCCACTACCCTTGTAGTACAGAACTTAGGTTCCTAACATCCAATCTAAATCTGACCTTCACTAATTTCAAACCGTTGCCCCTTATTATAAAATGGTTTGGGTTGGAATAGACCTACAAAGGTCATCTAGTCCAAGCCCCCTGCAAGTGAGCAGGGACATCCTCTACTAGATGAGGTTGATGAGAGCCTTGTTGAGGCTGATGTTGAATATCTCCAGGGATGGAGCCTCAGCTACCTCCTGGAGCAACCTGTTCCAGTGTTCCACTACCTGTATAGTGAAAAACTTCTTCCTAACACCCAATATTCATCATCCAACTCTTCTCTAATTTCAAACCATTGCCCCTCATTCTCTCACTACAGGATTTTGTAAAGAGTCCCCCTCCAGGCCATCTTCAGGTACTGGAAGGCTGCCATTACGTCTCCCTGGAGCCCTCTCCAGGCTGAACTACCCCAGCTTACTCAGCCTGAATTTGTAGCAGAGGGGCTCCTACCCCCTGGTCATTTTCATGGCTCTACTCTGGACCTGCTCCATCAAGTGCATGTCCTTCCTATATTGAGGGCTCCAGAGATGGACTAAGTACATCCAGGTGAAGTCTCACCAGAGCAAACTGGAAGAATCTCCTCACTCAATCTTCTTCTAATGCAGCCCAGGATGCAATTTGCCTTCTGGGCTGCAAGCGCACTCTGTATGCTCATGTGAAGCTTCTTGTCGATCAGCACCCCCAAATCTTTTCCACAGGGCTGCTTTCTATCACCTCACTCCCCAGTCTCTATTGACAGTGAGGGTTGTTCAAATCCAGGTGCAGAACCCTGCACTTGCTCTTGCTGAACCTCATGAGGTTCACCTGGGCCCACGTCTTCAGCTTGTCCAGATTCTTCTGGATCACATCCCATCCCTCTGGTATACAGACAGCTCCACTCAGCTTGATGTCATTTCATATAATGAAACTATCACACACACACTTTTGGTTTTTTTCATTCTTTTTTTCTTTTCTATTAACAGTATTTTAAATAATCCTTCTATTGCACTATCTGCAGAAAGGGAATATTTCCCCTCCCCTATATCATTACAAGTAGCATAGGACTCAGTACTCTGAGCAAGACATTTCCTCCAATGTACATTAATTCATCAATGCTAAATGTCATGTGTCATGCAGTCTGTGTATCTAGCTTTGATGCAACCTTTCAATAACTCTATTCAAATGAAGTAACTTCTATGTTGGTAATTTTGACATTTTCCACAACTTTTGGTGTCTGTTGATGGATCCTACCAATGACAGTCATCTTAAAATTAATCTGACACAGTTTGCCACTCTGAATGTAGGGTATGTGTTTCTCTTGCTGGTTCTACTAAGGGGTGTTCTAAAATTGAGCTTTTCAATGATCAGATGTTCTAAGTTTGAAAACTGCTTACCAATAAACTGAAAAAAAAATTCTTTTCAGAGTCATACTGGTAGATTAAACTATGACTGTTGATAATACTTTCATCACTTGTTCTGAAGAATATTTCGAAGTCTTGTCTCTAACGCCATTTATGAACCTGTCTCAAGGAGCAGGTGTTGCCCATCAGGAATGTCTCCATGTGTGCAGCTCTAGGGACTCAACCTTTGTGCCAGGTTGGAGGGAAGGATCCAGTTGCATCCATGCATGGGGAGGGCCAGAGCTGATTGTGTTGGCCATACTAAGACACAATTTACAGTGGATTTACAACATCCTTCCTTTCACCATATTTATTGTTCTTAGTATTCTACAAAAACCTTTCCATGTGCTTGCTGGTAGGAGAGTAACCAAGCAGCATGCATGTGCAAGGAATGAGTCAGCTGCCAGAAGATGGAGCATCTAGGCTGCAGAAGTTTTGTTTGGTCTTTGCCACTTTGTCTAGGACTGACAGCACCACATTTCTTCTCTCTACTCAAAGCAGTCACATTGCCCAGCTTGAGTGTTTCTGCTTTCATCATGCCACCAGCTTGAGAACCTTTGTCTTGTTGTCACATCATCACATTGCCTCTGCCTTGGGTAAAGCATTCCTTCTCCAATGCTCTCCGTGGCATGGGCCTGGCAACTTAGCTATGTGTGTTAGAGGAATTCTGAAAAGTGTTCAGAAAAGTTAACAAGTGTATGGAAGGTGGGGAATTTGAATTTCAAACCATCTTCCAGATCTACATGCAGCAGCATGTCTGGTCATGTGTTGATATGGAACACTTGCAAAGGAATGGGGAGAAAAAAAAACTAAAATCTATGACTGGATATATACAGGTTTATTCTTCTGGTGATAGTGGAACAAGATGAGCAGGAGTAATTCAAAAGGACTGGATAATAGAAAATATCATGTTAAAAATATTTAACAGATTTACAAATTCAAAGCCCAGAAGCAGTTTCACTTCCGGTGCTAGAGTCTGGCTCTTAGTACTGCAAAATAAATTGATCTGACCTACATGTAACAGTCAATTTAAATATTAACAGTTAATTTAAATACAGGGTCTTAAAAGATCACTTACTTTCCCTCTCTCACAGCTGGCAATAACAGGTTCACTTATTGTATGTTTATATTTCTTGTTAGAGATTGCTTCATGTGAAATATTTTGCTCACAGAGCTAGCAAAATACCTGCAGACAACCTGATGATATACCTATCTGACAGCATTAATAGCTTATCATCCTTGGTTTTTCGAATGTGTTTGTTTGTTTGTTTGTTCAAATTTAAATAATCAGTTCCCAAAACTGAAATTTACTATGTTTCAGATAAAGGAAACAGAGATGAACATTGCCAGGTTAGATCATTTTTGGTTTGGTTTTGCTTTTCCTAGATCCAACAAAATGTATTTTTGCAATACCACAACATACCCTACTTGAACAAGTTTTGTCTTGAATCAAATATGCAAGCATGCATGGAAAGCTGGTATTGCAGCCAGTGATCACCTGCATAGTGGCTTGTGGTAATTTTGCAAGTAGTTGGCAATGACCTTAATTATGTCAACATACTGGTTATTGTTTGGGACAGTAGCCAGTAAACAGCATAAAGTGCTGAACAAAGGAGAACAGTTTTGTTGCTCTTGAGGAGCCTTTATTCAAGGCTAATAGACACAGAAAGTTGAGCAATGCCTCCAAAAGCAAAATAAGTGCAGGAAACTGAACATGGTCCTGTTCTTTCAAGGCTTGCTACAATTAGTGTATTTAGTCCTGATGATTACTGTCTTGCAGAGCTGACTAGAACTGATATTTCCATTCTACAGTAATGATGGCTATTTCAATCCCTGTTATTTGGGGGGGCTGGGGTGTTGGAGAGAGGGAAGGGGGTGTGGTGGTGAAAAAAGTTGAAACCAGAAAACAGTTGTTTTCTGTTTCTCAATTTTGCATGATACCTCATAACAACTTTCTAACCATAAGAATTTCAAACCATGCTAGATACAAATGAATGATTTTATGACACGGCTAAGGATGAAGATGCTATTCATGGGCCAGCAGGAGGCCAAAGTAGTGCCTAAAGCTGAAAAACTGTCTTAGGTTATGAAAACAGTGTGTGGCTGTGGACACCTCATGCAGGTTAAACAGAAGTCTTAAGGAACTGTCTGACATGAAGACAGGAGTGGAAGAGGGCAGTGAGATCTAGAACAAGCTGGGAGTGGTGGTTGGTTACTTCAGGTGTGTACTTTCATGCTTCATCTCAGACATTTAAAATTCTCGAATACAGCGGGGGTTTTTGTTTGGTTTTTGTTTGGTTGTTTTTTGTTGATTTTTTTTTTTTTTTTTAAGTGAGAAGTGTCACAGTCATTGATTCCAGAAAGTAGTTTTTACTGCAGGAAAACTGACAAGGCCACCATATGCTTACATCTCCCCAAAAATGTGTCTGTTTCCTTAACAGAAGCATAGACAGCACAGAGTTGCCAGTCACCACCTCCTGCAAAGCAGTTTCAACAAGTAATATCAATAATGTAACTTCTGTTCTGCATCTCTCCATCCACCTTCTTGTGAGCTCATCCTTTAGAGTCTCATAGATTTGGCAGGCATTTGAACTCGGGGGGAAAAAAAAAAAAGAAAAGAAAAAAGAAACCTGCATTTCATGAGAGATTTCAAATGAGAATCCCTATGTCTGCATCACCAGTCCTGAATTCCTGCGTGCAGTGTGCAGTGTGGAGTAACACATGTTAAGTGATAGTAAGCCTCAGAGCAGACTACAGCTAGCACTCGGGGGAGATTTAATTTATTGTTCAGTGGAATGGATGCTATTGTGCAGCGACAGCTGGTGCACTGAATGACACACAGTGACTGCTTGACTGACTCACAACAATAATACCCAGAGAGGTCTGCACATCAGGCTGTCTCCAGGGAGAGAAAAGCAGACTCCACTGCCTTTGCTAGCTCAGACCTGGCTCATGAACCACTTGTTTCTGATACTGAATCACCAAGTACTTTTTGAAGAAATGAAATGTCCATGTGCTGGAGTGGAGCAGACTTTTCCCCTAGTTTTAGTTCTGTTTTCTTTCAGTAGGTATTTCTCCTCCTCTCATTGCTTAAACTACAGAACCAGTAAATGTGAACAGGCAAAATTAGTGTGTGCTTCAGGCTGCAAGACAGACATCTCATTTATGCTTGAAATTTGTTTTCATAAAGCTCTTCTTACTACATAAATGCTATTATCTGGAATATTTGTGTATCGTATTATGTTGCAGAAGCCACTGTTTTTCCCTGCACAGACTGTAAAAGGCTTAGTCCAGGATGTGTTTTTCCTGATACATAACTATTTTATATAACGCTGTAATGCAAGACAAACCTTACATTTGCATAAACAAGGCTAAGTTTGTTTCTAAATGAAGATAGCTAAGTCAGTTCAAAGCCATGAGGTCAGGTTTGCAAGCTGCACTGCATTTCTTCTGTGTAGTTAGAGTATGTGCAGTATCTTTCGAATCAAGATTGATAAAACAACCCTCATGCCCTCTTTTGGCACAAATGGGCTTTACTGTTTGATCAAAGGGTATATTTCAGATTTGGAGGTGATGCAGAGGATGAGGGCAGTGAACCATCAGAGATGGCCAAACAACTACAGCATTAAAAGCATGTGTGACAGCAAGCTGGGGTGGGCTTGGAGCCAGGACCTACAGATACAGTCAGGGTTGCACCTGAGTAGCTAGAAACATTATCTCCACCTTTCTTCTGTATTAATCCATGGGGTAAAATCAGTTTTGCATGTTATCATCTGTGATGAGCCAAATCTCATCCTTAATTCACATCTCCTGCAGCAAGATAAAAGCTAATGTCTTTCACTGAAGCCAGTATAAGCAGATCTTGCAATCAGATTGACACCAGTAGAAGGCACATGTGTGCCTGTAGCCTTGTACTTGCAGCCTTGCCTTTCTCCTGTCTGTTTAATGGTTGTGTGCTTTTTGCTTTCAGTTAGCTGTATTGAATGAAAGACAAAATGCAGCCAGTGAGTTAAACAGTGAACATTTGCAGGCTTCATTTTTATCAGCTGCAAATAACTCCTGGGAACTGTATAAATGGGACAGGACAATCCAAAGTAGATAAAGTGCATCACGTATTTGGTTGAAGTACTCATTTGCATATATGGTAGACACTTTATGAGGAGTTTACGTGATCAACCATCTTAGATGACTTTGGGTGGATGCAGAAGGATTACCTTACTGTATGTTCTCATTTAACTTTTAGGAAAAAATTGTATTTCAAACAAGCTGCGGTATTTCCACTCGACAGTGTCAGAAGCACAGTATTTTGTGTTCAGCTGGTGGAGTAGCTTGGTTCCTAACAGGAGTGTCACTTTGCTGCCCTCACATATCCAGAAAAGTTGCTGCATTCTTTTAAGTAGCCAAGGAAACCATTGACCAGAGCCTTTCCCTAGTATCTGCCAGCTGGACTTCGCTTGCCTAAAAAAAAATTTCTTTCGTATTTTTGCTGTTTTGTACTTTCATTTTACTAAACACATGGACATTGAATGTGCTTCAGTTATAAGACCTAGCAGAACTGATTTAATTTGCAGAAATTTGGTTCAGCAGAGATTCAGCAGTGCTAAAGGGTCAGTAAAGAAGAGCCATCACAGCAGCTTTAGTATGAAAAATCTGGCATGACTTCTAAAATGGCTGTACGTTTACTTTGCACTTACACTATTAAAGACGTTTGCTTAATATGAAAGGAAAGTTAATATTTTTAATTCTGCATAGCTTTATCATGCTGCAAACAAGTGATGTCTGGTTTCTTTTCCTTTTTTTTTTTTTTTTCCCTAGGGAGCTGTGTACACTGGACTCATACACAGATCAGTCCTGATGAACTGTGAATTTTGGTAACATAATTTTCTATCTATTCCAGTTATGGCTGGGAGAAAATGATGAAGCCCCCAAGAAAATTATCTGCTTGTTCCACACTTCTCATTGCTTGGGGGTTTTAAGTGCATATTGAATACCTTCAGAAGAGGTACATTTTCTGCTTGACTAACTCCCAGCATCATGCAAACATCTTAAACAAATACTTTCATGATACTTGGTTTTTCTACTTGAAACACTTTTTTTCCTCCTCTACCTTCTCTTGAGTCCTTCAGCTACAGTATATAACCAAAAAGTATAATCACAATATAGGGAAATAATACTGAAATAGACAAATGTAAACAAATGTAAGTGAACATCTAATAGAAAACATTTCAGAGGACGTTGTACGATTTGTAATGAAGGCTACCGGAAGTTTGGCAGATTACATGTACCTACAGATTTTAAGGCAGCAATCAGTTAAAAAATTATTATAAAAGCATTTTTCCATTGCAAACCAGTGAGCATTGTGCCATGGTAATTTGGGGAGTAATTTCCAGATAGTGCAGGCAGTTTGGCCATTCTAGCAGAACTATCCAGAGTGAAATCTAGGACTCTGTTTCAAGACCTCCTGTAAGTACTCTCCACAGCAGAAAGCAAACAGATGACGATGCCTTAAGGCAATCTACTGGCATTATAGGTCATGATCATTAACTAAGGTGAATGTAGCAGCAAAAGATAATCTGTTTCTGATGCCATTGAGGTCTACCGGCTGCTTTCCAGATAGTGTAGAGTGGCAACGTAGCAAACCCTTGTTCTGGTGGATGCAGGATAACTGCACTGCACTGTCTGTGTTTTCAAGTTTCAGTCCTTACTGGCAGCCCTAACTACCTGACATGGCTACAATAAAGGTGCTTGGGACACCTTCCTTTCATGCATTTGTCTGCTTTATCTGCTTCCTTTTCCAGCCCTTGGATATTGTCAGCCTGCTTGGGTTAGTGATACGGGATTGGGCTAATCAAATGCGATATCCCTTGGGACGAGAGGGTCCTAGTGCCCTCCTCGCCGGTTCTTTTGGGTTTTGGTCGGCAGAAAAGACACGAATATCGCTTAAACGTCAGGTATAAACATTTAACAACCAGGACTGGGGGAAAACAGAGAGGTTACATGCAAACAGATCCTGACCGCGTCTATGGGTATCCGCGGGAGCGCGAGGCAAAGGGGGGGAAACACGCTCCTTCCCGAACCGAGGGGGGAGACCGCGGAAGGAGGGAAACCGATTTAAGGAAAATAAAAGAGGGATTAGGAAGAGGGAGAGAAACTGGAAAAGAGAAAGAGGGGTCAGCCTTGCCGCATGGAATAAAGCTGCCGTGCCTCGCTGCCCGTCGCTGCGCACGTGGCTGGGGCTTCTCCCAGCTGCTGCACGGATGGCGGTGGACGAGGAGAGCGGGAAGANGGCCACCTGGGATGCCCCACCCTTCACCCCCTACCAAACCCTTTAACAGTAGAGGGAGAAGAGAGCCCAGGAATTGGATCAATCCTAGGATGCTCCGTCATTCTATGCTGGGACAGTTAGCATCTCTCACTGGTGCTCCTCTTAACCCACCTTAAGATCTACACTACTTCTGCAGTGTGTCATGGTTCCTAAATACCATGCTTTGTGAGCCAAACTGAATGGAGTGTATCTGGTCTGGAAGCAAAATACACAGCTGCAGAAAAATTACTTGTATCTAAAGGTCATTCAATATCTACACAGAGAAACAGTTT
>VWZI01014781.1:636-20657 GCA_013396835.1 Psilopogon haemacephalus
AGGCAGGGACAGCGATCAGCCCCGTACTGCAGTCACTGTTCCTCCCTCTGCCATGCCTGCACGGCTCGTAACTTTTTAAAGACGTCTGCTTCAATTCCTCTGCTTATAATCGCGTCCCATGTCCTGTACTCTATGCCTATTTAGTTAACTCATGGAGTTTCTTTAAATCTGCTGGCAGCCCTTTCTTAGAAATAATGCCAGCCAGCAAATGCACCGCGGCTTCCACTTCCATCGCGGCTTTACCTCTTTCGCGTATCCTTGGTCGCGACCCGAAAGCAGGCTCCTGCTCCCTTTTGCAGTGCCCTACACGAACCTCTGGCCACTGCTCCTCTTTCAGCAGTGCCTTACCGGTGTTCACCGCCACGTCGTCTTGATGCAAGAAAACATTTACAATCCTTTAACAGTGTTCCTGTAAAAGTGCCCCTGTAACGAGTCCTTTTGAAATGCAGATCCTTGTAATGTGTCCTTTTGTCCCTCTTCTGTTTGTCACTGTTCTTTTTGTCCCTGTTCGGGCGCCAATTGCAGTTAGCTGTTAAAGTTCAATTGTAAATGACTGACGGTGAGAGCACCAGAAGCAACGAGGCTGGTTACCAATACCCTCGTCCTCCTTTATTACAGCTGCTACCACTACATACAACAGCAGCTACTACTACCTAATACAAGTTCGTTAAGCTTATATTCCCAAGATGGGGTGGTTACAGAGCAAGCAAGATAATTGGCACAAAGGATCATATGTGGAAGACAATAATTGGTTATTGTACAAAAACAAATGACTTCACAGTTATCGAGAAACTTCTGGGTAATTTTTTTAGAAGCAGGAACTGTCCCACTCTGCATCTCTGTTTCTCTTCCGTTCCAGTTCTGGTTGCACTTACAGTTCACAGGTGTTCCGCTGTACTTAACACTCACGGCAGTGGATTGTTCACTGCCCCAATTCTGCTTCTCAGATATTCTGGAACAGTTTAACTTTAATACAACTTTTTTAAGTGCATAGATTTTTTAGCACTATCATAGTTAAGATTAAGTGTTTAGAACAGAGATATAGTATAATTGTGGGATTTTTTTCTTTCATATCAGTAATAGAATAGGTATTATGTAAGGATTAAAAAATAATAAAAACTTTTTCTTTTAAAGGGGGAAAAAGGAAGGAAAAAAAGGATTTTGGTACAACATATTGGCAAAGTTAATGGCAAGGATTAAAATGTTGCTGGATTCAATTTTGACACACACTGAGGTTTCGCTTGCAGCATGTTGGCCTAGTTGCTAGTTTGCTATAGCAGAATGAATGGAGAGAAATGATGCTTTTATGAGATGCCTTGCTACAGACTAGCACAGCTATTTTAAAAGGTACCATCACACCCATGCAATTGAGTTACTTTGCATAGAAATACAGGAAGGAATTAAGGGAGACAACAGGTCTACCTACACAGAATGTAATAGAGCATCATCTCACAAGAGAAGTATTCCCTATAATACTGCAGCATAGCTAATGCACCTGCTTCTGCTAACTTTAGCTTTTGGGAATAAAAAAGGTGGATATTGGTCAGATACATCACACATAAAGGTTCAGCCTAGAAAATGTGAATAGATCTATTGCTCTAGGGAAGATATATGTTTGTTTGTTTTTCCTATAGGTCTTCGATGGATACCAGCTTGTGTTCAGTCTGCTTTAGGCAGCGAGCAAAAGTCTTCTTCAGGATGGCCATACAGACATTGTGACAAGAAATGGAGATGTATTCTGGGATATGGGTGTTGTTAAACTTGTTGACATCAAACACTGTAACTTATTAGTGTAAACAGGCAAGGAGAAATGCACATGCATTGCAGATGTTATTCTAGGAGTTACTTTTGCACCCTTTGCTAACTGGTTTAATGCACAAGCTTTCAGCAATTGTTTTAGGAAAAAGGGGCAATGCTACAAATAGGATACCAGCTCGAGGTTAGGTGGGAACATCTGCCTTGTTGGTCATCTATATAGTAATGTCAAAAAGTGCTGTGCTTATTATCTTTGCAGAAGGGCCCCTGCAACTGGTAATAAACACTGCCTTCTTTTTCTTTAAAGCAAAAAAATGGGGGAGTTGCTGGGTGAGATGGTGAGAAAGTCTGACCTTGGTTCTCACGGGTTGAGAAAGGAAGCCTTGCATAGGCCTTTGGCTTTCCCATAGCATGGTAGTTAACTCCCCCAGGGAGTCAGAGATAGAGAAACATCTGGGTTAGGAATAGCGACTTGTCATGAATATTAATAATGGGATTGTGCTTAATTATGCCAAGGAATGAGGATGCTTCTGGCTAGGATGGACACTGTCCTGGGGAACTGAGGTGGGCGAATCATAATTGGACATGTTGGCCTTCTCTAATGAGCTAACGGTATAAAAGTGTGATCCTGTCTCTAATAAACATTTGACCTATTATTCACCACATTGGTGTGTCTGCGTCGTTCCGGCCCTGCACGAGATAAAGACAAGCCCAGCAACAACCTACTCTTATGACGTCACACAACTCACTCTATACAGTCACACAAGCAACTCTATGGTGTCACAGAGCCTCTCTATCATATCACACAAGCCACTCTGTCATTTCACACAAAGCACTCTATGGTGACACACCCCACTGTACAATGTCACATAAACCACTCCTGCAGTTTCACACAACCTACTCTGTGATGTCAGAGTTGTCACAAAACACAATCTATTTTGTCTCACAACCTACTCCATGATGTCACACAACACACTCTATGGTGACACACAACCCACTATATGGTGTCCCACAATGCTTTACATGGTGACACACTCCAATCTAATCTGTCACACAACTTAGTCTGTAATGTCACACAAATGACTCTAAGGTATTCCACAACCCACTCTATGACATCCCACTCAACCACTCTCTGGTACCACACAATGGTACTAAAACCCACTTAATGGTGTCACACAACCCACTCACCGATGTCACACAATGCACTCCATGATGTTACACAAACTACTCTATGGTGTAACATGACTCACTCTATGCTGTCATGCACCCATCTCTATGTCACATTAGGCACTCTGTGGTGTCACACAACTCATTCTACGCTGTCACAACACACACTATTGAGTGACACAAATCCCACTGCATGGTGTCACACAACCCACTCCATGATGTCATACAAGGCACTCTATGGTGACACACCCCACTCAAAACTGTTACGCAACCCACTCTATGGTGTCATGAAACCTACTCTGTCACCTCACAGAACCCACTCAATGATATAAGCACCTCCGTAATGTCACACAATATATTTTATGAAGTCAGACAAGACAATCTAGGATGTGACACAACCCACTTGAAGGTTTCACACAGTGCAATCTCTTTTGTCTCACAAGTCAGTCTATGCTGTCACATAATCCACTTCGTGATGTCACACAACCAACTCTATAGGGACACACAATGCACTTTGTGGTGTCACACAACCAACACTATGATGACAAACAACACACTCTATGGTGTCACACAAGCTACTCTATGATGTCACATAACCAACTCTATGATGTTACAGAACCCAAGCTAAGATGTCATACACACTCTACTATGTCACAATGCACTCTATGATGTCAAACAATGCACTCTGTGATATCACAAAATGCACTCTGAGGTGCCACATATCCTAATCAATGACATCACACAACCCACTGCAGCAGGGCACATCTAAGTCCCTGCCCCACCGGAGGCTGGAATGGGGCACAAAATTGTTTTCCTTCCCCCCACCCCCCACCTCCAGATCCGGGGCTTAAGAATGTGGAAAGAAGTAGGTGTCCCTGTGGGGTTGAACAGGGAAGGAACAAATCACCCCAGCATATATATGGCAACTGCACATATTGTCTGATCAGAGCTTGAGGGGGATCTTGAGGAGCATCTGAAAGAACAATGAGGATAAAGTGCAGGGTCCCTGCTTTTGGACTGCTGCATCCTGGCTTCCTGATGAAGGGACCTGCCTCTGCTGTAAACCACTGCTTCTTGTGGGAACACTGCTGAGCACCCCTGCTTTTGCCCTGCGCTGCTCCATGATCTTAGCATCATGGAGGGAGTATCTACAGTAATTTTGGACTTTGGTGGGTTTATTCCCATTGGACTCCGTACCATGTTGGGCCACTGCTGGATGATAATTTGCAATTCCACACACTGCTGCCAAAACACTGCCCAGAGGAGCCGAGAGACCATCTGGAAACTCCTATTCCATCACTGTGTGTAGCACAGATGTTCCCTAGGGCTTTGGGCTGCCTTTTGTTTGTAAGTGGGGAAGAGCTGTTTGATGGCTAAACCCTTTCCAGTTTCCTGATTTTCCTAAATTACTAAATTGCCTATAGGCATCCTTGTGAAGATTTTTCTGAAGGAATTAGAGCCCAAATTTAACTGTTTTCTACATAGACTGTGGGCGGGGCTTTTCAGAAATAAAACAACAACATAGTTCGTAATTCCTGCCTGGCTAATGGCCCACAACCAGGGTTGTGTAATAACCCACGAGACTGGGTTGTGTAATAATATAGAGTGCATTGTGTGACACCATGGAGTTGGCTGTGTGAAACCATAGATTGGGTTGTATGATATTATAGTGTGTGTCTGTGACATCGTGGAGTGTGTTGTGTGATGTGTGACACCACAGAGTGGGTTGTGTGATACCATAGAGTGAATTCTGTGACATTGTAGAGAGCGCTGTATGACATCATAGAGTGTGCTGCATGACATCTTAGCATGTTTGGTGTGACATCATAGAATGGTATGTGTGGCACCATAGAAAGTGTTGTGTGACATCATAGAGGTGGGTTGTGTGATATAATAAACTGCATTGAATGACATGGAGTGTGGTGTGTGGCATCATAGAGTGATTTGTGTGACACCATATAGTGCATTGTATGACACTATAGAGTGCATCCTGTGGCATCATAAAGTGCTTTGTGTGACATCCAAGAGTGAGTTCTTTGCCATCATGGAGTGGTTTGTTTGACACCGTAGAGTGGGTTGTGTGACATCATAGAGTGCGTTGTGTGACATCATAGACTTGGCTGTGTGGCACCACAGAGTGCATTGTGTGACATCACAGAGTGGGTTGTGTGTCATCATAGAGTACACTATGTGACACCATATAGTGTGGGGCAGTAAACACAGCAGGATCTGCACAATCAGATTTGGTACAAACAGTGGATGGTGATAAAGTTCCTGTTGTACGTGAAAAGAATCTGTTAGGATAAAATCTTTGGGTATTTTTCTTCTTTGGGTAAAGGGAAACCTGTCCGAGAGGTGGTTCCTGCTGAAGGTCCCGCTCACACATACTGGGTAATGCAGGAGCATGGGGAAACCCAGTGTGTGCCACAGAGAAATCCAACCTTAGCTGAGAGAGTTTCAATTCAGAGTGTACAACACAAGCTGTGAGGAGTTTCTGGTTTAGGTACAAGGTGGCTTCCAAGGAGAGAATCTAGGAGAAAATCTACAGTATGTGAGCATGAACCCAGTGTCACCTGGGAGTCCCTGGGTGCCATCTGTGAAGAGACTAACTGCTTCCTGTTTTCTGAGCTTTTGACCCACCTACATCTGAGTCAATCAGAATGCAGTGTAAGCTGAAAACAACCTGAACTTGTGCTATTCATTATTGCAAATGTTGGCTTAGATCAGACAGATAATTCTCTGCAAAGCACTGAGTGATGCAGAAGGGAGGATTGTGCTGGTTTGGGGGTAATTGGAATATTTCAATGAGAGAAATTAGACCATTGGCTGTGGAAAGAAAACAAAAGTGATGTCTCTGTCACTCATAGATTCTGCTGAGAGAGTAACAAGGACCATAAACAAAGAGTGTCAGTGTGTCTCTGCCTGCTAATGCTTTATGAACTTTCTCTGCCTGAACCTCCCTAACCCAATCCAACCCTTTCCTTCTAATTCTTTATTTGGTTTTCTGCACTCCACCCCTTGTATGTAAGAGATTCTGAATTGGGGGGGGGAAGCTGGAAGGAGGAGGGAGTGGGTTTGAAGACTTCCTGGGTGGTTCTGCTTTGTGGGAGGGGTTTTGTACTTTTGTATTACTTGTAACTTGTATATAATTGTCTATACCTGTAAATATCTGTGAGCATTGTGGATATGTGCTTCTGTATTTGTGCCAGGCTGTAAATACAGCTTCAGTCCTTAGCTTCCAGCTGGCTGAGTTAGTGTGGTGAATTCGTGGTGGGGGCAAGAAACATCCAAACTACCACAGCTGGGAGAGTTTAAAGTGATCCAGTTTGTATTGTGTATCAGAGGGTCAAGTTTGCACTGGGATGAGGCTCAAACTGTACTGGCATGGGACCAGTGTGTACTGGAATGGGGTCCAGTCTATACTGGAAAAGAAAGAGTAGATTCAGTTTGGACCAGCACTTGCCCTGTCTTTACTGGGAGGGGATAAAGGAGCACAGTTCTGACTGAGATGTTGCCAAGTCTATTCTGAGAAGAGATGATGGGATCCAGTTTAGAGTGGGACAAGGCTTAGTCTGTCCTTGAAGGGCTTCAAGGGACACTGTTAGGACTGGGACAGGGCCCAGATCAGACTGGGATGGGGTCAGATGTGCAGTGTGTACTGTAATGGACACAGTCACTACTGGAAAGTGCCAGGGATCCTCTCTGTACTGAAATGAGACCCAGTCTGTGCAGGGAGGGGATCAGCAGAACCAGTTTTTACTGGGACAAGCCCAGCTCTGTACTTAGAGATATTAATGGGACCCAATTTCTCTGGAGCAAGAGCTCCTTCATACAGAAATGGGCCCAGGGTATCCAGTTTGTACTCCAACCAGACCCAGTCTGTACTGGGAGCAGAGCAGGGCATGCAGTTTGCACCAAGACTTGCCCAGTCTGTAGCGGGAGGGGTTAAAGAGATTCAGTTTGCACAGGGAGGAAAGTCCAGGGTGAACTGCGATGGCATCAGTGTGTCCTGTTAGCACTGTAATGAGGCCCAGTCAGTCCTGGGGTGGAATCGGAGGATCCAGGAAATGCACCTTGTACTGGGATGGGTCCCAGACTCTACAGGAAGATGGGAATTCAATTCCTTTTCTACTGGTAAGAGGCCACATCTGTGCTGGGAGGGGTTAAAAAGATCAAGTTTGTATTGGGCTGAAACCAGACTCTACTGGGATCCCAGGGGATGCTAATGGTAGTGGATCAGAGGCCATTGTGTAGTGGGAGGGGAGCAAGGGACTAAGTTTAGAATAAGCCTTGTCCAGTCTGTACTGGGGGGTGATGTAATATGGATCAATTACATTTATTGAATTATGATTATTAATTTTCATAAACAGACAAAAATTAATTATGAAAATTATTTATTAATATGAAATCTCACCAAAAAAAAGTTTGGCAGGCAGAGTGTGGGTATTTACACAAGGAACAGGCAATGGGAACAGTTAAGCAAAACCAGCAAAATACAAATATTAATTTGTGATTTTGGAATAAGATTGTTGAGGTGCAATATGCTTTTTGCCCTCTAGCGGGACTTGAGAGGATCCTTTCTGCTAAGGCAGAAAGTACAATCAATGACTGACAGAACAGAACCAACCCAAAGCAAGAGCTGTAATTACAGAGAGACTCTTTACAATATTCACTCACAAACTGGTACCTCCAGATCCCCAGGGCCGCATTATAGTCCCAGACAGTGCCCAGAACATTTGGAGGGTTGCTGGTGGTGAGATGAGACCTGCTGGAGGCTTCTAGAGTTTCCCCAGGGCTCTGGCAGGGTGCTCAGGTTAGCACAGTCTCTCACCTGGCCTTGATTCCTTTTTGGGCAGACTGTGTCCTTTCCAGGGCTCCAGACTTCTCAAGGAGGTTTGCAGGTGTGCAGGCAAAGACAATGTGCTGCTGGTGGCAGGAATCTGCTCTCACCACATAGGCTGTGATGAGGTCTCTCTAAGTGAGCTCTGCAGCTAGGAGCAGCTTATTCCTTTCAGTCCACACTGAGGCTGGTTGTGGGTTGCAGTCAGCTTTCAGCAATAATTCTTCCCTACTGCTTATTGCTTCACCCTGGTAAACTGAGGCACAGAAAAGTTTCCAGGTAGACAAGCTTGAAGCATCAAACCTTGAACCATTAAAATTGTTTTTATATAGCATGGCATATACATGCATGCCTGGAGCAATGGCAAAAGCAAGGCAAAATGAATTGAGGCAGAGCACAGTGATGCAGAGCAGGTTGTTTATAATTCCTGTTCTATTGATGGCTCCATTTGGCCACAGACATTAGCCAATCAGAATGGCACTTTGCCAAAACTAACCATAATAGGTGAAGCCAGGGGCTTGTTATACCCAAATTTGGGAAGGCAGAGGCCATGCACCAGCTAAACACAAGCCAGGGGAGTGTACTTTGTTTACCACAGGAAAACAAGTCCAGGCAAGCCCTGGGTCCTCAGACTTGATGTCCCTAAGCCTTTGTCTTCTTTCCCTCACTGCTTCCCACTCCAGCAGAGGGGGAAGGAGAATGGGAGATCACGCCTAGACAAGCCAGGACACAGATCAGGCCTATTTCGGCCTTCCACATCACACCCCTTATTCCCTGCCATTTGCCTCATGCTCAGGTTCCACACAGTTCAATACATTTCACCATCTCCTTTGAGTCTCATACTTAAACTCCTTCTTGATTGCACTCATGACTAAAATTGGATAATTCAACCATCTCAACCATGGTATCCTCAGGTGATATTTGGGTGCATGCCTCAGCCAGAGTCCTCTTAGAGTACTGAACTGTGGCTTGGTAAGCACAGGCCAGGCCCCAGCAGAGTGCAAGAAGCTGCTGATTCTCATTGGGGTGGGTGAGGCACCCTTCTGTCAGCTGGTGAGTCAGTCTATCAGGGTTTCTCATCTCTGCTGGGGTAAAGTCCACTTGTGTGGCCAAATCAGAAAGGGACACGTTTGCCTTCTGCTAATGAGCTAACAGTGTAAAAGTGTGATTCGGCCCCTAATAAAGTGAACAATGCTTCAACTGTGTCAATTCAGCGTATTGATTTCAGCTCCCTCACAACAAATGGCACCTGAAACAAGGACTTCAGATTGCTGCATGCCCGAGGTGGTGTGAAGAGGCATTGGAAAGAGAAGAGAGGGAAAGCCAGATGTAAAAAGGTGCTGCCCCAGCACCAGGTAAAAAATTATTGTGTAGGCAGAAATTGGCACCTGGAAATCCTACTTTAGGGTGAATATGAGGCTGGAGGAGAAGGAGAAAAGCACTTAGTAAAAAGAAGAGATAGTGCTAAAGCTCCTCAAACAAAACATATATTCTCTGTGAGAACTTTTTTTATGACACCCTAAGGGAACTGTTGGGGTGGGGTCAAGAAGGAAGTATGATCCCCACAGTAAATGAAGTATTTGATTTGAGATTCCAACATGTGAGAAAAGGAGATTTTTTCAGAACTTTAAGGAGTCATTTTGATGAAGGGAAATAAAGAGAAATCTGAAAGAATAAAGTGAACAATGCTTCAGTCATATCAACTCAGCATATTGATTCCAGCTCCCTTGCAACAAAATGGAGATGGAACCAAGGAGTTGGTTGAGCAAGGCTCTGTCATCTTATTTTTGCTTCTCTATGCCAAGAGAAAAGTTAGAAGACCTTAGAAGAGGGATCAGGATTATCCCAAGAGACCCTGAGTCAATCTATTTGTGCCTCTCCTACAGTGTGGGCTGCTCACTAGTGTGGATGAGATGATGTCGGGTCAAATGGTAGCTCCGTCTGAAGCTCTTGCCACAGTCAGCACAGCTGTAGGGTTTCTCACCACTGTGGATGAGTTGGTGCTGGATATAAATGGTTCTCGTAGTGAAGCTCTTGCCACACTCAGCACAGGGGAACAGCTTCTCACCAGTGTGCATGAGACGATGGCGGGTCAAATGGTAGCTTCGGCTGAAGCTCTTGCCGCAGTCAGCGCAGCTGTAGGGTTTCTCACCACTGTGGATGAGTTGGTGCTGGATATATTTATAGCTCGTGGTGAAGCTCTTGCCACACTCAGCACAGGGGAACATATTCTCACCAGTGTGGATGCGGCGGTGGATGTGCAGAGTAGAAAAAAGCTTGAAGCTCTTGCCACAATCAGGACAGGTGAAGGTCTCTCCAGTGTGGGTGCGACGGTGACGGATGAGACTGCTCCTGTGGCTGAAGCTCTGGCCACAGGCAGCATAGGTGAAAGGCTTCTCACCAGTATGGATACGGCGATGCCTGCTGAGGCTGCCGCTATGGCAGAAAGTGTCACTGCAGTCAGGACAAATGAAAGGCTTCTCTCCAGTATGGGTGCGACGATGCTCAATGAAATGGCTCCTGCGGCAGAAGCTCTGGCCACAGGCAGCACAGGTGAAAGGCTTCTCACCAGTATGGATATGGCGGTGGCTGCTGAAGTCTGAACTGTGGCGGAAGCTCTTACTGCAGTCAGGGCAGGTGAAAGGCTTCTCCCCAGTGTGGATGTGATGGTGACGGATGAGATTGCTCCTGCGGCTAAAGCTCTGGCCACAGTCAACACAGCTGTAGGGTTTCTCAGCACTGTGGATACGGCGGTGGCTCCTGAGGGCTGAGCCCTGGCAGAAACTCTTACCACAGTCATGGCAGGTGAAAGGCTTCTCTCCAGTGTGGATGAGGCAGTGCTGGATGAGATTAGAGCTCCTGCTGAATTTCTTGCCACAGTCACTACAGGCAAAGGGCCGAGTGCTAGGGTGGGGGCAGCAGTGCTTCACTGGATCTGAGCCAGCTGGGAAGCTCTGCCCACACTCCAGGCACTGATTTGGTTGCTTGGGTGGCACAGAAGGAGCTGCCATGACATCATTCCCCTCCTCCTCTTGGTCATGTTCATTGTCATCAACCTCCTTCTCCTCATACTCATCATTCTCACAGTCATCATTCTCCTCAGCATTGTCATTCTCCATTTTCTCCTCCCCCTCCTCCTCTTCCTTGGGGCTGCACTTTGGCTCCTCTATCTTGTTCTCTCGCTGCTTCTTCTCCCACCTCTTGTCTATATCTTTCTGTGAGGGCATGATGGTAGGGGAAGGGGTCACTGCTGTGACCTAGGGAAGATGGAAGTATCTGAGCACAGGAACTCAAACCCTGATATCCTGCCTGGCTCATAACAACTCCCAACACTTCCCAACACACAATGCTTAGCTGGGGCAAGGAATGGAGAGTGGCCCTCAAACCCCCACTTAGAATCATAGAATCAGTCAGGGTTCAAAGGAACCACAAGGATCATCTAGTTTCAAACCCCCTGCCATGCCCAGGGACACCCTACCCTAGATCAGGTTGCCCACAGCCTCTGCCAGCCTGGCTACAAACACCTCTAGGGAAGTGGCCCCAACCACCCCCCAGGCAACCTATTCCAGGCTCTCACCACTTTCATGCTCAACAACTTCTTCCTCACCTCCACTCTCAATCTCCCCACCTCCAGCTTTGCTCCATTTCCCCTAGTCCTGTCACTACCTGAGAGCCTCAAAAGTCCCTCCCTAGATTTCTTGTAGCCCCCTTCAGATACTGGAAGGCCACATCGAAACCTGCTCTTCTCCAAACTGAACAGCCCCGACTCTTTCAGTCTGTCCTCACAGCAGAGGTGCTGCAGCCCACTGAGCATCCTCTTGGCCCTTCTCTGGACACACTCCAGCACATCCACAGCCTTCTTGTAATAGGAGCTCCAGAACTGGATGCAGTACTCCAGGTGGAGTGTCACCAGGGTGAAGTAGAAGGGGTGAAAGCGCAGGTGACTCCTGCCATGGGGCATGGGGTGGGCTGTGTGGGTAGACAAACCAAGTGCCTGCTTGGGTAGCGTTAGGTGTCAGGTGTCAGGGAACTGTCCCAACCCAGGCAGGATTTGGTTGTTTGTGCTTCCAGGCTCAGCTGCTGCCACCACCACTGTAAGTAGGAGCCAGCCAGAGCCACACAGCTGCTGAACTAAGCCCTCCCACCCCCTACAGCCTTCACCCTCCATCTGTCCATCCACTGGTCCATCTGCACTCAATCTGTGCCATGTGTGTGTCCCCAAGGCCCCACCAAGGTCCCAGGGCTGATCAACACACCCAGCATGGACCAATAGAAGATGCTGGGTGAGAGCATGGAGGAGAATATCCTGCAGAACAAGTTGGAGGACCTCAAGTGGACAAGCTGCAGAGGGTGCCCAGCTGAACCTCCTGAGGTTGAACAAGAGCAAGTGCAGGCTCCTGCCCCTGGGCTGCAACAAGCCTCACAATCAGCCCAGGCTGGGGAAGGAGGTGATAGAAAGCAGCCCTCAGGAAAAGGACTTGGGGGTGCTGATGGACAAGAAGCTGGAGATGAGCAGGCAGTGTGAGCCTGCAGCACACAAGGCCGATGGCAGCCTGGGCTGCACCAGAAGCAGATGGAGAGAGGAGATTCTACCACTGTGCTCTGCTCTGCTGAGACCTCACCTGCAGTGCTGTGTCCAGCTCTGGAGCCCTCAACACAGGAAGGACATGGACTTGATGGAGAGGATCCAGGAGAAGGCCATGTAAATGATTTAGGGAGTTGGAGTAGCTCTGCTGTGAGGACAGGATGAGGGAGCAGGGGGTGTTCAGCCTGGAGAAGGCTTTGGGGGGACATAATAGTGACCTTCCAGTGCCTAAGGGGTTACAAGAAGGCTGCAGAGGGACTGTTCCCAAAGGCCTGCAGGGACAAGATGAGGGCAATGGCTGCAAACCAGAGCAGAGCAGATTGAGATTGGATGTCAGAACAGATGCTCAGAAAATAGCTACCAGTGGTACACATCAGAAGGGTCGAGTCTCCTCCTAAGGCAGCTCTGAACCCTCAGCTGCAGCTCAAAGGGCCTACTTCAAGCAGGGCAATATTCCTGCTGCCAACAGTTGCCAACTGAACTGGAAGCCTCCTGCCAGAAGTCATTGCAGGTGTGGCTGAACCTCAGGCCCAAGAGCCATGAAAATCAGAGATCACCATCAGGAACAGATTCTTGACAGTCAGGGTGGGGAGACACTGGCACAGGCTGCCCAGGGAGGCTGTGGATGGCTCTTCCAAGGAGGTGTTCAAGGCCAAGATGGATGAGGCCTTGAGCAACCTGGGCTGGTGGGAGGTGTCCCTGTCCATGGAAAGGGGTTGGAACTGGATGAACTTTAAGGTCCCTTCCAAGCCAGACCATTGCAGGAATCTCTTCAGTCCATTTGTGGGGTGCTGCAATCCTGGCACAGCAGTCAGGCTGCCACATGCAGCCATTCCTGGTTGGCATCTTCCCCTCCCATCAAAACCAGCAGGAAATGAGAGGGGTGCTTGCTTTGGGGTCCTGGGGAGGGTGCAGTGGGGGAATATTTGATCTCGTCGGCATTGAGACCCAGAGCAGAGCAGTTGGCTGAGGAAAGGAACCCAAAGGGATCAAGCAGCACAGAGTCAGACTCCAGCACCACACTGAGTGGGAAGGAGAAAACAACTGCAGGCAGTTCCAGAGCTGCCTGCCAAAGCCACCATCTAGCCTCAGGCAGGATGCTCCATGCACAGCATCCACACTCAACAGCTTCTGGGAGGCACTTTTGTGCCTTGAAACCCCAACCAAAGCAGGACTCACTCAAACATTCCCTTCCTGGGGAGCAGCTCTCAACTGTGCCATTAACTGCCTGAAAGGACTTTCATGCAGCAAAGACTTTTCAAGCACATCCACACTTGCATCACAAGAAAAAAATGCTTTTAAAAAGCCTAACCCAAGCTGGTTTAGGCTGGTTTATTATTTGAAGCCATTTCAAGAGCAGGAATCTGACTCCTTCCCTTAGAGGTTTCTAGAACACCTCAGGCTTGCCTAGCCAGTAGCAGCAGTGCCCTGGGCACTCACAACTCTCAGCTGCTTTACCTTGACAAGGTTCAGCTTACAGGATTCTGTGTCCCTGCAGAGGCTCCAGAAAGGTGTGACTGTGGCACCTGGGGACATGGTTTGGTGGCCACGGTGGTGCTGGCTTAATGCTTGGACTGGATGAGCCCACAGGGCCCCTCCAACCACAGCCATTCCCACTCCATTCCAAGGCTCAAGGCAGGCATTGCTAAGCTCAACTGCATGGCCTGGAGTGCAGAACCACAGAGCTGCTGCTGCCACAGACCTCCCACAGCATCCAGCCCAGCTGCTCTGTTGCTAGGCCACTGCCACTGAGCCATGGCCCTCAGCACCACATCCACGCCTCCCCTTTAAATGCCTCCAGGGATGATGACTCCACCACCTCCAAGGGTAGCCTGAGCCAGGACCTGATAACCTTTGCTGGGTAGAAATTCTTCCCAAGAGCCAGCCTGAAGCTACCCTGGCAGAACTTGAGGCCATTTCCTCTTGTCCTTTCACTCGTGACATGCCAGAAGAGAGTCACCCTCACCTCGCTCCAGTCCGCTTTGAAGCAGCTATAGAAGGAAATGAGGTCTCCCTCAACCTCCTCTACTCCACATTGAACAACCTCAAGTGCCTCAGCTGCTCCTCACAGAGTAGGCTGAATGGTTGCAGCTGATCATCTCCAGGGCCTTCTCCAACCTGAGGCATTCTACAAGCCCTGCACCAGCTGAGCTGCTCTGCTTTGGACATGCTCCAGTATCAAAATGTCCTTCTTGCAACCAGGGGCCCACAGCTGAACCCAGGCAAGTCTGCAAGGTTGGGCAGACTCTGAGAAACATTCTCAAAATGCAGCCAGAATAACAATTCCTGCGCACAGCAGCAAACCTCTGCCTGCTGACCCCAAGAGGGGCATACCCAAGCCACAAGGTTCAGCTTCAAGGCCTTCATCCACAGGAAGCCAAAGGCAAAGACTGGCAATGGAGCTTCTTTGTAGGGTATACAACACTTGCTGTCAGAGTGCCTGGCTGCACCAAGTGCACCACTCCTGTGTGCACAGCAGCCTCACCAGGACACAAGATTTGACAGCCATGAACTTGACAAGCAGATGTCTGGAGAAAAACCACCTGAGCTGTGCAGAAACTGCACCCTGCAGGCAGGGAAAGCTAAAACACATCCATGGAACACAGCAGCAGCAGCCTGGATCTGCACAGAACAGGGCTGAGGTGTGCCTGTTTCAGACAGATCCTGAGCAGAAGACTGGAGGAGCTCTCCCACAAGGGCAGGCTGAGAGAATTGGGGCTGTTCAGCCTGGAGAAGATTCTGGGCAGAACTTAGAGCAGCTTGCTCTAGTGGAAGCTGTCCCCACCCACAACTAGAGCATCCCTAAGGTCCTGTCCAAGCCAAACTATTCTATGATCCCAGGATCACACAGGACACACAACACCCAGAAAAACAGCATTCAGGTGGACAAGGATTTGCCAGCTCCTTTTGGACAGCCCCAGCCCAGCACTGATGCACACAACCAGAGCAGACTCCAATAACAAAGCTCTGTCCAACACCAGTGCTCACCGTTAGAGCAGAAGGGAGCATCTGAGACACTGCAACAGGTTGCCCAGGGAGGGCATTGAGGTCATATTCCTGGAGATATTCAAGGTAAGGATCAGCAGGGTTCTGGACATCCTGACTTAGTTGAGGATGTCCCTGCTGACTGAAGAGGGGGTTGAACTGGATGACTTTCAGAGGTCACTTCCAACCCACACAGTCACTTCCAACCACAGTCTATGATTCTGTGATTCTAAGTGCAGCCTTAATGGAGAGGAAGAGGAGGAAAACGGTGAGGCAGAGAACAATGAAGAGAACAAGAAGAAAGAGGAGAACAAGAATTATTAAAAAGGTTTAAAACTGCTCCCTCCCCCAAGAATACCACCAAAAATCCCTTCAAAACTGATAAAAAACTCTTCCAAATTCATTGAAAGATCTTCAGAGATATCAGCAGTTAACTCCACATTGAGTTTCTAGGCTCAGTGATGTGTTTGGCACCTCTGCAAAAAGGCTTCAAAAGGTTTTCAACTGCCCTGACACTCCCCAGCACATCTCTGTGCCCAGGGAGTGCCAGACTGGAAGGGACCCCAAGGATCCACCTTTCAGGTGACAGTGGAGGTGACATGAGCTGGCCCAGCCCCTGCCAAGCTGAGTCTGAAACCTGCCCAGGGGAGGGGAATCCACCACTGCCCTTGGCAGCTGATTCCAGTGTCTGACTGTGAGGGAGAAACTTTTCGTTCTGCAGTGCAGGGTTCCAGTTCAGTTCAATTCCTGCAGCAGATATTTCAGATCTTCCTTTTGAGAACCACAAACTCTGAAGCACAACTGCAGGTCCAAGCAACTCTCTCTAAACTTCCAATTTGCTAAGATCTCAAATTTTAATTTTGAGGCAGGGGCCAAGCTCCATCCCAGTCCCCCCAGCTCCAACCTCATTTTACAACATTGCTTATTTACCATTTCACTTCACTGAAGTTCTGCTAAGTGTCCCAATCCAAGCATTCACAGAATGGTTTGGTCTAGAAGGGACCCCAAAACTCAGCCAGCTCCAACACCCTGCCATGGCCAGGGACACCTTCTGCCAAATCAGTCTGATCAAGGCTAGGCCACTGCCACTGAGCCATGGCCCACAGCACCACATCCACGCCTCCCCTTTAAATGCCTCCAGGGATGATGACTCCACCACCTCCCAGGGCAGCCTGGACCAGGGCCTGACAACCCTTGCTGGGCAGAAATTCCTCCCAAGGCCCAACCTGAACCTCCCCTGGCACAACCTGAGGCCATTTCCTCTTGTCCTTTCACTTGTGACATGCCAGAAGAGAGTCACCCTCACCTCGCTCCAGCTTCATTTGAAGCAGCTGGAGAGGGCAATGAGATCTCCCTCAACCTCCTCTTCTCCACACTGAACAACCCCAGGTGCCTCAGCTGTTCCTCACAGAGCAGGCTGAATGGTTGCAGCTGATCATCTCCAGGGCCTTTTCCAACCTGAGGCATTCTACAAGCCCTGCACCAGCTGAGGTGCGCTGCTTTGGACATGCTCCAGCACCTCAATGTCCTTCTTGGTGCTAGGGGCCCACAGCTGGACTCAGGCAAGTCTCCAAGGTTTGGCTTAGTTGTGAACTCACAGCAACATTCTCAAAATGCCCCTGGGGGCAAAACTGGGAGCACTGGGAGCCATGCTGGGACACTGGGAACTATAAATGGAGCCAACTGGGAGCACTGGGGGCCAAACTGGAAGCCATACTGGGAGTATTGGGAGCTGTACTGGGACACTGGGAACTGTGAATGGAGCCAACTGGGAGTACTGGGGGCCAAACTGGGAGCAATGGGAGCCATACTGGGAGCACTGGGAACTATAAATGGAGCCAATTGGGAGTACTGGGAACCAAACTGGGAGTGTTGAGAGCTCTACTGGGACACTGAGAGCTACAAATTGAACCAACTGGGAGTATTGAGAGCCATACTGGGAGCACTAGGGTCCAAACTGGGAGCTCTAGGATCTGTATTGAAACACTAGGAACTATAAATGGAGCCAGCTGGGAGCTCTGGGGGCCAAACTGGGGGCTCTGGGATCTGTTTTGGGACACTGGGAAATATAAATGGAGCCAACTGGGAGCACTGAGGGCCAAACTGGGAGCACTGGGAGCTGTACTGAGACATTGGGAACTATAAATGCAACTTTGGACACCAGAACAGCAATGACTGAACACGGCAGCAAACCTCTGCCTGCTGACCCCAAGTGGGGCATACCCAAGCCACAGGGTTCAGCTTCACAGCCTTCATCCACAGGAAGCCAAAGGCAAAGACTGGCAAAGGAGATTCTCTAGTAGGGGAACAACACTTGGGGTCAGCAGGCTCACTCTAAGTTTTGTCTGCTTCTAGACAGTCAAGCAGGCCCTGCCCTAAAGACAGCTGCAGACAGCCACAGCTGTCCCCACAGACATGGCTCAGTGCTCAACCCAGCAGCTGCACTCCAGGATCTTAAAGGCTTTCTCCAACCCGAACTATTCTCTGAGTCTATCAACGCCAACAGCAGCAGCAAGCTCCACAACCCTGATGCTTCACACAGCAAAAACCCAATCCTAGAGCTGCAGTCCAAGGGAGCTGAACAGTTTGTATTGCTGTGGATTCCTGTTCCAGCAGTTGAAGGAAAGCCAAACCCTTTGAGTTGTCCATTTCTGCCTCGAAGAGCAGAGGCTCCTCAACCCTTCTGCAAGCAGCTCAACTTTCCACACCAGGCTGGAAGGATTGGCAGTGCAAAGGGAACTGTGATGAGGAACTGCACAGAGCACTACAACAGCAGCTAAAATACACAAGGCCAAAGTTTGCCTGGGACACCATTCTGCAACAGACCTCCTCAGGCCAAAGCTTTCCATCCAGAGTCCACCTCAGCCACACTTCTCCAACAGACCTCCCCAGGCCATGACACCAACCCAAAACTCAACAGGGCCAAGATAAAGATTCACACACTCAGAAGCTGACATCAACAAGAAGCAAAAGGAGCTTACCTCTTTAAATGACTCCATGCAAATGGGAAACATTTCCCAGGCATTTAATGACTCTCTGTAAGCTCTCAGAGTATAAAGCACCTGGGGACCACTGTTGGGTTGATGAAAGTTTGGAGGGTGACTCCTTTGCATCCAGCGCCATAATAAAGCCACAACTTGGCCTGGTGGTCATTGGCTGTTGGGTTCTGACCTGTGCCTCAATCCCAAGCAGACATCTGCAGGGAACCCAGCACATGAGAGCTGACTCCAGGCAGCCTCTCCCAGGCCTTGGCTGCAGGTTCCTCCTACTCCCTGCCCAGGGGTCTGCTCTCTGCAGCTGCTAATTGCTGCCTGACCATTCCCAGACCCTTCCCTCATTCCCAGCCCATCAACATCCCTGAGGCTTTGCTGTCCCAGGGCCCTGTGTCCCCCACCCCCACTGCAGTTGGAAGAATGGAGTGGAAAATGTGGCTGAGGAAGCATCTAAAGAACTGGGCTGAAAGCAGGAGAATAGAAGGTCCCTGACACTTAAAGGCTGGGAGGAGCTGGAGGGCTGAAAGAACCAGCAACAAGCCAAGGGCACGGTTACAGATAAGAGGTGAGGAGAGACCCTGCAGCCTCTTCACACAGGAATTGTAGGGGACTGAGCATGAGTGAGAGCTCAGATGGCTCCTGGCATGGGGTGGGGTGTGTTGGTAGACACTCCAAGTGCTTGCTTGGGCAGTGTTGGGTGTCAAGTTTCAGGGAACTGTCCTGACCCAAGCAGGGTTTGGCTGTTTGTTTCCAGGCTCAGCTGCTGCCACCACCATTGTAGGCAGGAGCCAGCCAGAGCCACACAGCTGCTCAACTAAGCCCTCCCACCCTCTAAAGCCTTCACCCTCCATCTGTCCATCTATTGGTCCGTCTGCTCTCTGAGCCCACCGAGGGCCCCACCAAGGCCCCAGGGCTGATCAACACACCCAGCATGTTCCAACAGAAACCCCTCGATGAGAGCATGGAGGAGAACACCCTGCAGAACAAGTTGGAGGGGCTCAAGGGGACAAGCTGCAGAGGAGGCTGAGGTGAACCTCCTGAGGTTCGACAAGAGCAAGTGCAGGCTCCTGGACCTGGGCTGGAACAAGCCTCACAATCAGCCCAGGCTGGGGATCAGAGCTGACAGAAAACAGCCCTCAGGAAAAGGACTTGGGTGAACAAGAAGCTGGAGATGAGCAGGCAGACTGAGCCTGCAGCACACAAGGCCAATGGCAGCCTGGGCTGCACCGAAAGCAGATGGAGAGAGGAGATTCTGCCACTGTGCTCTGCTGAGACCAGGGACCTGGACAGGCTGGAGAGGTGGGCAAAAGCCAACCTCAGGAGGTTAAACAAGACCAAGTGCAAAGTCCTGCAGCTGGGTCAAAGTAATGCCAAGCACAAATCCAGAGACTGGCTGGAGAGGAGCCCTGAGGAGAGGGACTTGGGGGTGCTGGTGGACAAGCATAGAAAGCCAACCAGATCCTGGGCTGCATCAGAAGTGTGGCCAGCAGGGCCAGGGAGGTACAGAAAATGCAGGAGGGCGGCAGCAGCCTGGACCCCTCCTGCTCCTCCCTCTGCACTCCAGCTGGGGACTCCTCCACTGCCCCACCCCAACTTGGCCTGGGCCCCCCCACATCCTGGCCTCCCCCCAGCACTCCCAAGGAACCCCCCAGACACACCCAGCCCTGCCCAGCCCCACCCATGGCCCCACAGCCCC